>NC_051167.1:120544499-120989499 GCF_013339725.1 Rhipicephalus microplus
GTGTCAGCAGTTCTTTTCCCAAAGCAGCAGCAGCAAGGGGCTCTTCTGTTTCGGTGGATCTTTTATTGTCTGAATCTAGGGCCCTTTGCCGACACTGCTGTTGGTCCATGAGCTTCGTACAGAGATAAGCCTCAACCTCACTCATTTGTTCCTTCATCTCGCATTTCCATGCCTCTAACGCCTGCTTGAATTCCCGTAGTTGGACTGTTAGGATTTCTTTGAATGTATTTTCCACATCACTGGCATTCTCTCCATAAGCTGTGACATTGCCTGAACATCTTGCTTCAATTCATTTTGCGAGTCTCTAGTTTCGCGTACCACTTCCTGAATTTCGAAGGTGTCATTCTGTATTGTCTGTTCAACAAGTTCATTCATCTGACTCTGAAGTGACGACAGCTGATCACTCAAGGGGTCTCTCACAAGCAGCTTCACTTCTTCTAGGCCAGCTCTCAGGTGGCGAGTCATCATCGAGGTGATGTTCGACTCTATGCCTTTCATTCCGCAGCTCACAGCTTCGAAATCTACGGAGTCCGCTTTTCTGGAGAGATCGTTCACTTGTCTCTGAAGAGCAGACAGCTTTTCTAACACTGCATCCTCGTAACAACTGGCAAATGCTCTATCTTGAGTGCTTGGCTGACCATCTCTTGCGCCAGAAGCATTCTGCGAGCACCCGGAAACATAGTGGGCTGCAATGTCAGTGCGCAGTATTCTTCGTTCGCAGCGTCGACACTGGAGGGCGTGGAAGAGGCAGTCTCTGTCGAAGTGCTGCAGAACGGCTTCGATGGTTCCCACAAACTGGCAGCCGTTGACCTCATTCCAGCAATGAGCCTGTAAAGTAAGCGTACAATAAAAGCATGAACATAGCTGCTTTGGAGAAACCACGTACGTGTTGTGTAAGCACAACGAGAGAGCCAGTCCAATGCGCAAGCATTTGAATAGGGCATCGAGGTGAGCCCCAGGCCTTATGTTTTTTCTTATTAAAGCTAGAAAGACTGCACGTTTATTACGAACGAGTGGTTTGAATCAAACTAAAGACAAAAAAAACATGAAAACTCTTTTTAAAGCTTCTTTGGCGGCGTTAACATTTCCTTGCGTTGGCCTGTTTCGCTAAGTAGTCGAGTTATGGCTAGTATAAATTTTACGAATAAAATTTGCGCTTAGATATTGACGCAATAACATCGCGACCATAAAGGCGATCCAAACCATCGGCTGCAATGTTACTATCTTTGTTAATGTCATCTGCGTAAAATTAAAAGTACATGCCGAAATAAATAAATAAATAAATAAATAAATAAATAAATAAATAAATAAATAAATAAATAAATAAATAAATAAATAAATAAATAAATAAATAAATAAATAAATAAATAAATAAATAAATAAATAAATAAATAAATAAATAAATAAATAAATAAATAAATAAATAAATAAATAAATAAATAAATAAATAAATAAATAAATAAATAAATAAATAAATAAATAAATAAATAAATAAATAAATAAATAAATAAATAAATAAATAAATAAATAAATAAATAAATAAATAAATAAATAAATAAATAAATAAATAAATAAATAAATAAATAAATAAATAAATAAATAAATAAATAAATAAATAAATAAATAAATAAATAAATAAATAAATAAATAAATAAATAAATAAATAAATAAATAAATAAATAAATAAATAAATAAATAAATAAATAAATAAATAAATAAATAAATAAATAAATAAATAAATAAATAAATAAATAAATAAATAAATAAATAAATAAATAAATAAATAAATAAATAAATAAATAAATAAATAAATAAATAAATAAATAAATAAATAAATAAATAAATAAATAAATAAATAAATAAATAAATAAATAAATAAATAAATAAATAAATAAATAAATAAATAAATAAATAAATAAATAAATAAATAAATAAATAAATAAATAAATAAATAAATAAATAAATAAATAAATAAATAAATAAATAAATAAATAAATAAATAAATAAATAAATAAATAAATAAATAAATAAATAAATAAATAAATAAATAAATAAATAAATAAATAAATAAATAAATAAATAAATAAATAAATAAATAAATAAATAAATAAATAAATAAATAAATAAATAAATAAATAAATAAATAAATAAATAAATAAATAAATAAATAAATAAATAAATAAATAAATAAATAAATAAATAAATAAATAAATAAATAAATAAATAAATAAATAAATAAATAAATAAATAAATAAATAAATAAATAAATAAATAAATAAATAAATAAATAAATAAATAAATAAATAAATAAATAAATAAATAAATAAATAAATAAATAAATAAATAAATAAATAAATAAATAAATAAATAAATAAATAAATAAATAAATAAATAAATAAATAAATAAATAAATAAATAAATAAATAAATAAATAAATAAATAAATAAATAAATAAATAAATAAATAAATAAATAAATAAATAAATAAATAAATAAATAAATAAATAAATAAATAAATAAATAAATAAATAAATAAATAAATAAATAAATAAATAAATAAATAAATAAATAAATAAATAAATAAATAAATAAATAAATAAATAAATAAATAAATAAATAAATAAATAAATAAATAAATAAATAAATAAATAAATACTCAGTACACGAAGCTGTAACCAAACCGTCTCCCTAGAGATGTGCTTCCCAATCAGATGCTTACACTTACAGATACCTACAGATGATACTTACACGTACATTCAGTGTATTGCCTAACAGTGAATTTTCATGTCTTGTAAAGTTTATTATTTGATGTTACTATGTTTGCTCTTGGTTATGGTTTGTTTGTTTTTTTGTACCCCGCTTCCATCTGTAGAGCTATTAGCGATTGAGGGTAAAGTAAATAAATAAATAAGTAACCATATAAATAAATAAATACTCAGTAAACGAAGCTGCAACCAAACCGTCTCTCTGGAGATCTGCTTCCCAATTAGACACCAACTAGAAAATGCAGCGTGAGTAGTCTTTATGCGACTGTTCAGTAGCTTAATAAAAATTAATCCTAGAAAGCATTCGTTCACCTGAAGTTGCTACCTATACTAAGTCTCTAATCTGATCACACTGGCACATGTAAATTGTGAACTCTTAAAAAATTCTATGCCTAGTTTCCAGGACATGTGTAGTATTGTATGCCGAACTACATTAAAGGTACATAAGGTTTTTTTTTTTTCAGTGGAGTCTAATGGAATTGCAAGTTGCGAAGAGGTGCAATACGTTGTAACGAGAAGCAAGAAGGTATACCAGCATATCGACGGAGCTGGAATGCTACAGGCCTGTGTAAGTATATTTAGGGGCACGTTAAAGAACGTCAGGTGGTAAATTTCCGGAGACCTTCACTACGATGTTCCTCATACTCATATGGAGGTTCTCGTGCGTCATACCAAAACCATTATACGTTATCAAAATTGTTGTTCGACCGCCATGATTTTTCGGTGTAACGCAAGCTTCATAGGCTCCGGTCCTCTGGCTCGGAGTCGCCAGATGCCGAGGCAGCTCGCAAACAGAGCGTGACAGGCACTGTACCAACCGAACACATTGGTGATCTAAAAGAAGCCCGCCTGTAGCGCCACCGTGCAACCAGCGCGTGAAGCTGGCGGGTAAACAGTTCTGCTAAAGTAGTTCTGCGCCGCGTCGCCTGAATCGCACCGATCAGTCGTACATCTCCAACATAGCTGGGCGCAGACTTTCGAGCTCAGCCCACAAATCTGGCGATCGTCATCGACCGAGCTGCTATCTTCAATACAAATCACGTGACTGTGCGCTGCACTAACGAGAGCACCGACATTTCCTCCACCTTCACCAGCCGCCTCCTTATTGAAATTGTGCATTTATGGTTCGTAGATGCGAACTCGCCACACACACACGCTCAGCAGCGCCACTGACAACGCAGGTGCAAGAAGTATGACGCCCCCGCCGATGTCCGCCTCCGAAATGTGCGCTCGCGCTGATGGTGCTGTTTACCTGATTCACCTGCCGGCAGCCACTTGATTCTCCGGCTTGTGTCATGTGATCCGTTCTCCCAGTCAGATCGTGCCACGTTCTCACTTCGACGTTAGAGCAGTCGGAAGCGCTCCGAGTCGGAGGCTTACGCTGTGAAACAATTAAACAAAGGTAATCCGAGCACTCGAAATCTTCCAACCGAAGGCTTAGCCACTTTTCGGAGCGCTCGATTGATGTGGGGGGTTTCACGTCCCAAAACCACCATATGATTATGAGAGATGCCATAGTGGAGGGCTGCAGAAATTTAAACCACCTGAGGTTCTTTAACGTGCACCCAAATCTGAGCACACGGGCGTACAACATTTGCGCCTCCATCGGAAATGCAGCCACCGCAGCCGGGATTCAATCCCGCGACCTGCGGGTCAGCAGCTGAGTACCTTAGCCACTAGACCAGCGTGGCGGTGCTTTTCGGAGCGTTCCAGAGCGCTCGTGAATGCCCAGCCGAATGCAGCATTAGTTACCTGATAATCAGGTAATGAGCACAGAACCTTTGCTGCATGTTCCAAAACAATACAAGAAAAAAACAGTCTTAGTATAACCTAAAAGGTTCCAGTTATACAAGACTAGCAAACTTGCTAGAGGTATATTCATATACGAAGGTGCAACTTCATAAAACAAAACTACCATGTTTTAGCACTGCGCGATTCCAGCTAGAACGTTTTGTTCAGCACCTCAAGTTCACTGGCACGCAATGATACAGATGTGCGTTTGCGCACGTGTTGCCTTTCTGTATGACGAAATATGGCTTTGATAGCTCGCGAGATAATCTATGTTTACGTCTACTTGGTTTTTGTTTTTCTCAAGCCGCGCTTCACCGTTTCTGCAAGTGCCGCAAAATCATTCATAGAATTTCTTGTAGCGAAGTCGAAAGCCCCGTTCCTTTAACGTGAAGTACCCGACGTTGCGTTGGACCATAGACTACCATTCAGTACATTGAATGTGGTTGGCATGCCTGGCTTACCCACCTTGTTCAAATACTTTCTCAATCTACACAGATCCTACTGTTGGGCTTAAAGCACAAGTATGACATTGGTTGCTGCTCAATGACAGCTTCTTAAGGTATTGGTTCTAACAGCACATCGGTTCTGCCAAATTTTTTTATCGTACTCAAACATGAAACAACGCGAACTTTATGACGAATGGCACTGTTGTACATTTATTACGGAGAATGTCTGCGGGAGAAGCATAGATATTCCCTCGGCATTAAGAAATATATAGTATGAGTCGTGTACATAGTAAAGTTCTTAGCAAGCGCCATATTGTCCTACTGTTCCAGTTTAACATCGGGCCGTAAAATCGATTTACTAAATGAAGGCCTCCGAAACAGCCATGTCCATTCTGCCACGATATCACAACACTGTCAATGAGGCTAACGTCTGGGGTTAACATGCATTTCTGATTTTAATCAGAAATAATATCACGGTCACATTTAATCACATACAAACTGTACTCGCTAGGGCGGCTTAACCCTAACTACTGCAAAATGTAAAGTGTGTATCTAAATGATCGCGAACGTTTCTTAAATATTGACGAACATCGACAACTGTCACATCATTCGCCATTGAAGTTGGCAACTTTTACTACAACAGTTCCTTGTCGACGAAATGCCCGTTTACTAGCGAAACCTGCATAAAATTACGGCGGACTCCTAGGCCTTTTCAGGTGGTCGCATTATAAGAGTCGCGAAAGTCTGTTGCAATATATATCCGGCTGCTTTCATTCTAAGCAGCCATACCATATTCCAACAGACATCGATCCACGCCATATGGATGTAGCATGACTGAGCAAGGAGGGGACATTAGTAAGAGCCGATTGTAAAGTCTGATTTTTTTTTCGAGACAGTTTTATTTTGAGTGTGAGGATAAAATTGGAAGTTTACATTACACCTCATCAGGTATTTGACCAAATATTTGACAACCTCGAATTTTTGGTCGACAACGAGAAATAAGGCGCGGATGCCAGCACTCTGCTACTCTACAAAAGGTGCGCGTGTGAAACTAGAGTAACTGTATATGCTTTCTAGGGAAGCAGAGTAGTGCATAGGTCGACCTTTTTCCCTGCTTAGTAACCATAGTTACGCGGCGAAAGCCGCGTTCTCTTTTTGCTGGCGACTTGCTTAAGCCTGTCGCCGATCGACGAAGCCTGTCGTCGATCACCAGTTCACATGCCTGGCGTGTCAACGACCAGCGAAGAAAGAAAAAAACACCTACTTTCGGGACTGTTGCACGAGAGTTCAAAAGCATTTTTAGTCTCTCCTGCAACGCGAAGCGCAAAGGCACAGCATGAAACCGAATAACATTCGCCGCCCCTGCTGCATGGTCAAGTGGCGCCAGCTATGGAAGACGAGCAACAACTCAAATACACAAGATATAGTTCCTCCGGGATTCAAGGAGCGTCCCACTAAGCGTACATCATTGATTATTTCAGTATGTTTTCGAAAATCGCGCTGAATACACGCAAATACTTTGCTGTCGAAGCCTTGGGGACGTAAATCTAAAGCAAATAGAAGCACCAGTTTCGCAGCTAACGACTACAAAGAGCACGACAGTCACTTTATAGATTCCAGGTGGACGGCGATCGCTATTCTGCTGTGCAGCCTGTGCACCAGCTTTTCCGCAGTGCATGTTTGCTAGCGGCATTGAAAAACAAATGCGCTACTGTACTACCTATAGGTAGCATACACAGTTACTCTATGTGAAACTCTGGTGGAGACGCCGGGTACGTATACCCAGGCTGTGTCAGCCATCACTCCTAACACCTTGGAGACAGCTACATTTCCCTGAACAAGAAGCAGCCACCGTCTGCGTGGGTTACCCTCTGAATTCAGCCCGTTGGCGTCGACACCCAGAAGATGACAACTTCGATGACAAGCCAGGTGGTTCAAACCAGCGAGGCCCATTGTTCTCCTCTTGTGCATGTTTTCCATGCGCCACAGACACCTGAACCATCTCATGGCGACATCTTCGAGGATGTTGATTGGCTCGACCACTTGGACCAGGTTGCTAGTATCAACGAATGAGACAATTTTCGCAAGCTGCACCGAGTTTATTCCTACTTGGAATATTCTGCGAAGACGTGGTATAAGAACCACGAGGGATCCTTTGTGATATGGCAAGAATTTAGCCGACAGCTGCGCGACGCCTACCGCAACGACAGAAGAAAGGAGAGGGCTCAACAAGCCATATCCTGCAGGAACCAGTGGTCGAACCAACTAGTTTCTATGTTTGTCGGGGACATGCTTCGACTTTGCAGTCGCACGGACCCTGCCATGTCGGAGGAAAAGAAAGTGTGGCCTTTGGTGCGTGGAGTAAAAGAACAGCTTTTCGCTGGACTCATCCTCAATCCACCGGTGACAGTCGCAGAGTTCACCAGTGAGGGGACCACGATGGAGCGTACTCTGCAGCAGTGGTCGTCACAATACGAACGCCACATCCCGGCCACCGCATGCTCTATCGGCTCTGACAGCGAAAAACAGGCCCTCACCGACTTCATGTGAAGTAACGTGCGCGACGAACTGCGACAGCTTCAGGCAGTGGGATCCAGTCCACCTGTGCCGGCCCTCGTGGATGTAATCTGACAAGAAATCAGGCAGGCAGTCGCACCACTGCCGCCAATCGCACCACCAACATCCGAGGCCCCAGTCCTGACATATGCCGCGGCATTGCGATCCCCCGAGCCACCAGCTACAGATCCCGCAATGCGGCCAATTAGCCTGGCTATGCACCCATTCCAGGACACTGCTTCCAGTCCGCCTCTCGGCTCAAGTTTTCAGAGCGCACCGTCCTACCTGCCTCAAGGCAGAGTGCTAGCAAGGTAAGCACGTGGCGCACCTCAGATAACCATCCACTCTGCTATCACTGCGGCGAAGCCGGTCACGTCTACCGTAACTGCCAGTACCACCAAGTAGTTCTCCACGGCTTCCACCTTGATGCTCGATGCCCACGCTGTACGGTGAGCGCCCCTTGAAATCAAAGCGTATTTCACGGGCCAGCGAACTTCATCGATTACCCTGCACCTCCACCAGTAATGTCGCAAGCCAAACAATACCAACAGCCAAGAGTTGACCAGAACCAGATCAACGAAATCGTTTTCTTCTTCCAATTCAAAACGTTTATAAGCCACAGTGGCTCGCTATTCAATGGTGGCTTGAGTTTGTATGCAGTTACCCTATGCGAAACAGCCTTTCCGCGCCAGATAGCTGTGCGCCATGTATACCATCGACCACTGTACAGAGCCGGAAACAGGTCTCCTTGTTAATCACTGGCCTTTCAAATTTTCTAGAGGCACGTAGCGCTTATTTAGAAGTTTTCACGCTTAGTTCTTATCTTCCATATGACCGTCACATTGGTGTTTTCAAAGCAAGATTGAAGCTATCACAGAGTTCCTCAAATCGCATATCGTTGGCTAGGTATCACATTGCGATAAAAATTGGGACAGATAACAGTTCTTGTTATAGACTACTCTCGAGGCAAAGGCAAGAAGTTGCAGATGCCGATACGTGCGTAGCGTTAAAAAGTGAATATTAGTAAGCTGTCGGAACATATGATACAGGCCAAAGATTAAAGGAGGGGTGCTTCTCGGGCGCTTCTGGCTGTCCACAACCGCTGACGAAATGAAAGTGATTGATATGTGTTGTTTAACGTTCCAAAACCACCACAAGACTACGAAATACGCTTTAGTGGAGAGCTCCGTAAATGGCGACCACCTGGGGTTCTTTAACGTGTGCCAAAATCTGAGCCCACTGGCCAACAGCAGTTTTGCCTTCATCGAAAATGCAGCCGCCGCAGCCGGGATTCGATCCCGTGATCAGCAGCCGATTACCTTAACCACTATAGAGCATCCTGACGGGACGACGCAACGCAAGTGTCGCGAAGAGGTTATTTGCTATGCTCAAGCGTGGTCCGTAAGCTTTTGTGGTCGAATGTATGTACGTGAGCTTGTGCTTATTTGGACGCAGTGCCTAATCAACAAGCCCCAATTACATTTACGCAGTGGCTGCAAGAGTTTTCTGTGGAGGCTATTTCTTTGCGTATGTCTTCTTTACTGTCATGACACCTGACAGAACCTAAACTAGCTTCCATCACCTGTTAGTAACTGTTCCCTAGCCTGCAGACTGCTTTCGCTTGACGCCTGGCTGGTGGACAACCGCTTTTCGTGACCGTTATACCGTACCGTGGTGGCACGGTACAGGTACGTAGTACATTATGGCCGCAAAGGAGAACATTTCACTGAACTGTTCAAGGGCTATCATGAAATGCAAAGTTAAGGAAAGGTCAGCGCCATTTTTAAACCTAACCAACTCACTTTTCAGCGGTTCAAACCAAATGCTGCTGATACATAACATTGACCTTCAGGTTGTGTTTCGCCTTGGCAGGAAGCTTTAACTTCTGGCACTCATCTTCGCAGAAAGGCTGGGCGTCCAGGGGACAGACGCTGCCACCATCTTGGATGACACACCCCGTCACACACTGCTCGCACAGAATGTGGGAACAAGGCAGCAGTACCATCGTGCTCGGAATGACGTGGCACACGCAGCAGGCGTATCGAATCGACGTCAACTCGTCCTCGAACCGCATCGGGCGCCAGTTCGCGCCGCTCACCGAGTCGCACAGTTGCTGCATAGCTCGAGGCCCTCCGCGTTCTGGCCTGGTGGCGAGGACTGTGAAAGTTGGACTGCTTCGGCTAGAGTGACCTACAAACTTTGGCTGCAATCGCATTCGGGGCGACGCGCACGTTCACTTCGAATCACGTGACTGCTGATATTGACGTCACCAATGGGTGGTGCCGTGGCTGCCGCTGCGCGAGTGTGGGCGCCGATATCTGCACACCAACGTTGATGTACACAACGTTTTTTTTTTTTTTTTACTGTAGTATACATACGTCCCGCAGTGCCACTATTCGCATTGCGCTTCGACTCTTTTCCGAACGCAACTTACTCACTCGTTTTGTCCACAGATCAGCAGTGAGATGCAACCGTTTTGTAGTATTATGTAGTGAATAACGTCGCAAATGACACGGACAGTGAGAGACACAATAGCACAAGGACTTACTATAAGAACATGGGCGCGAAAGCACTGTCTTTCATAAGTGCGTTTTCGCAAGGGCCATTCGTTAGCCGGCTTCGCTAATAATTTGTCTTGCGTGGTAATTAGCTGAAATATCGTCTTCTTAAGGACATTTTTGAGTAGGACACTTTTCCAAATACGGTCCCTAGTATGTTCGACGCAGGCAGCGAAAGAAAAAGCACAGTCTTCCCAGCATCGGTGTCCGCTGTGGTGGCGTGGTAGTCACGGTGCCCGTCTGCCAACTCGAAAGTCGAGATTTTCACCCAGGCCACCAAAGTCGCATTTCGACGGAGGCGAAAGGCTAGAAGCCCATGTATTGTGCGGTGGCAGTGCTCGTTAAAGAACACGAGGTGGTTGAAATTTCCACGGTCCGCCACTATGACGTCCCCTCTAACCATATCGCGGATTTCATGACCTAAACCCCAAGACGTACTAATTAGTTATAGTCGAGCATGGGTGAGACCATTCAGTCTAAATTTAAAAAGCGAGTCAGGGTAGCCATATGCTGCCGAGATAAGAAGCGGATAATCAGCACAAAAAAGTGGCTGCCCCTCCGCCCCCACCCTTACATAGACAGATAATGAGCGTTATTGTGGTCCTGATGGGCAATTAGAAAAGTGCCCTTACTGGAAGAAGCCGCAGCGGGCAGCTCCCATATGGGAAAGGGCAGGCCGTGACTGACAGCTGCGCACTTTTCAAACGTCGCAGGTGCGTCTATCACGGTTAGGTATTTTGTGTGGAATGCGAGTTGTCTGCCAAGGTACGTCTGGAAAAAATATCAATTAACTGCCAGTCGTCACCGTCCAGATAACGCCGACATACAGCCTTATATTTTCTGCGCATTCAGGTGAAGCGACAATCCCGTAGCATGCGTATCATTTCTTTAGATTTTTTTTAATTTAAGGCCGCGTCACCAAGGTATATGTAAACAGGTAGCGTAGCTTCTATAGAAGCCCATGGATCCAGTAGTCGGCGGCTCGTTGCCACCGTCGCCATCTACGTGAGGATGGCACAACTAACAGCAAAAACGAACGTAAAATATGACGTCACAGCCGGAAATTCTACTGACGTCGCGAATTTTTCCTAGATGGCACGAAATTGAAATTTTTCCTAATTGCTGGCCCGCTACGTGCCTTTATTATTTCGCGATTTTATTTTGCCTCAATCGTGTCTCAATAATTGCATGCGAGAAAGAAAAGAAAAAATGACAAATAATTGAGGAAGCAAAGTTGTTTTATTAGCCAAATGACGCCCTTTCAATATGCACAAGCAACTTCGCAGAGGCAATTGTGAGAACCCTGTCACGAGCACAATAGCATAATAGTTCACAAACTCACGTTGCCCAATCGTTAAAAACTACTGCAGTGTGTTGCGAACTGAAGTCTCCCACTTATACGTCCCCCCCCCTTCCCCCCTTCGTGTTTCTATCGATGGCTGAAGCGATAGCCGTTCCCGCCCCCTTTTCCCCCTCTCCCTGCTTCGTAGGTGAAGCTACAAAAGAAGCTAGCGCGAGACAATAAAGGTTCATCTCGTTGCCCTAGTCTGCGGTTGTCTGCGTATGCTTGCCGTGGCTGAGCGGCTAGCTATGTAACACAGTGAGACAGCAGTTTTGAAAATATAGCTTTGAAAAATACAGCATGGCAAAACTTTTGAATTCTTTAAGATCGATATGCCACAGGGTGTCGTTCATGCGAACTAAACCACTGGAGTACAGAAAAGCTGAATATGAACGATCCGCGCTTCCAAAGACAAACCCTCAGTAGGCCTTTGCCGCGAGACAAATGCGGCCTTGTATTATTGCGATAGCAAATATATGGACACTCTCGGCGTGATTTCGCCGCCGGCGTTGGCGTCGCCGTCATTCACTGTATATGTATACGCGTCTATATATATATGAAAACGGAAGAAAGGAGAATAAATCAGTAAAAGGCTCCGGCGCGCGGAATCGAAAGTCCGACTTCTGAACTGTGAGTGCGAGGCGCTAGCCACTGAGCCACGAAGGAGCACCTCCTTCACCGTTCAAACGGCAAGCTATTTGTATCTACCACGTACCGCTGCCGATGGCCATCTCAGAGTAAATGTCGTATTTTCAGCACTGCCAGCGAGATGACGCAATGAGCGCGCTTCACCAGATCGCCATGACGCAGCGCGCGTGCTCCATCTACTACGCGTACTTTGCCCTGCGGAGAGGAGGGAGGGCGAACGCTCACTCACGTGCCCTTATCTCGCGGTGTAGAGGATCGTACGTCTTGGCTGGCGTTGGGCTTTCATTAGAAGATTCTGTCGTAATTACCGGGCGCACAAAGGTCACTGCATTCGTCGCACAGTGTCCGATCGCGAAACCGGCGCGCTTTTCATACACATCGAAGCAGGCGCGTAGCCAGAAATTTTTTTTCTGGGTAGGGGGCACAGTTTTCATCTCGGAAGGGGCACCCCTTATTATGACCATTTTTTGCTCCGTATGCCGTGGTGAAAAAACCTTCTATTGGGGGGGGGGGGGGGGGGCATGTGTTTGGGGTGCTACCCTCTGGCTACAACGCTGCAGTGAAGTAACAACTTCGACACTTATTCGCGTTCATCTGTACCTATGATTACGCTTCGTTTGTCATCTGTGCATGATGAACGCGGGCCAAGTTTCGATCTGCTTGCCATTCTTCGTGTGACCTTCCAATTTGTTGCTATCGCGTTCATTGCTTCACCTTTGCGGGAGAGCTGCGACTAATATTTCTTTTTTTCTTCTGCACCCACAGGTGGAAAGCCCAATTGGCAGTAACTTGTTCAACCTTGTTGAAGTCATATTCTATTGCTCACGTGTAAACTTACACATCGCGATGTACCCGAAAAAACGCCAGGCCTGCGCGGAAGGTGCAGCACATTCACTGCAAAAGCATGAAGAGCTCCCTTGCAGAGTCTTTTCTAAACACTCTTTGCGTAAATGCTAGAAGCACATTTGCTGGGAACCCACTACGTCATAAATATCCATATTTTATGCATAGTAGGCCGGCATTCACTGTGCCATTCTTCCTCATTCTTCGGAGAAGCGTTGTATCCGCTAAGCATTTGTATTGAATTCGGTGGCTGACGATGATGAAGAATTACAAATGAAGTGGGTATGTGCCACAGATGATAGGTGAAGGATAACAAGCTTTTGTAAGGTGTTGGAGCATTGGACGACCCACTCGTTACGCGATTCGCATTGTGTGACACCTGGTTGTTCCTTTGCTGTTTTATTACTCATAGTCAGCGACTTCTTTCCCGACATCGAGCCTGCCAAAGGCAAGTTTGTGGACGAGTCCCAAGCACCAGCTTGACTCAGCGGTAGAACACTTGGCTGGTAAGCAGTGGACCCGGGTTCAAAACTGACTGTCACCGCATGGGTTTGGTGCTTTTCTTATTTGAGTTTTTCTTTACTTCGTGCGATAGTTGGTTACGGAAAGCGGCGGCGTGAGACCCATGTTGTGATGTCATAGCAGCTTTCGCTGTAAAAGAAATGTGACATGCGTGTACTATACCTTGAAGATGATATGTGGGGATTAACGCCCTAAAACCAGCATGTGATTATGAGAGCACCCAGTGGAGGGCTCCGGAAATTTCAACCACCTGGGGTTCTTTAATATGCAGCTAAATCTGAGCACAAGGGCCTAGCGCATTTTGGCCTCCATCGAAAATGCAGCCGCCGCAGCTGGGACTTGATTCCGTGACATGCGGGTCAGCAGCCGAGTGCCTTAACCACTAGATCACCACGGCGGGAATATACATAGAAGTTATGAGTTTGATGACTAAAAAATTAAAATTGTAGGCAAAAAAATAATCCCGGATAAGACGCGACTCATTTCAGTAAAGCACTCGGTTGGCGTGTTCGGGTGTGGATCTAACAAAGATGAGCACACCAAAGGTTTATTCACGAAAGCATGGCTATGATCTACAATGCAACCAAAGAGCGGTCATTGTCTAAATTTCCTTCAGCCACGACACTCAATTTTCAAATGACATGCAAGTGCCGAAAACAAAGCTGAATTTAGTCCTGTGATAAAACGACGGCAACGCGTTCTACTAAAATCATGCTACGAAAGTCATATCGTCAATTACAGTGCGCACTGATAATGGACTGAATTATATACTGCAAGTAGTACAACAAGTCAAGTTGCGCGAGTCGCGCGCAAGAAACAAAAACAACAATATTCGCGATGTGTACACTACGAGCACACGTGAAAACAGCTGGCCCGGACGTCGTTTCTTTATACATAGGATTGTTAATTATTTTCCAGCCCTGGCTCTAAACCCTGTACCCGAGATTGCCTCGCTCTCCTTTTCGCCTCTATATGAAGAGAGTCGAGGTCGTCGGACACACCGCAACAGCAGTCCTCCAAAGCACCCAAAACGGAGACGAGAGCAATCAGGTACGTGTCTATGTATGCAGTCCTATCCCAAATGCTTACGGCAACATAGGGCAACCCATGCCACATGGCAAAACATATAGGCGTGCACTCTGGAGGCCAGCAGGAGTCGTCTAGCACCATAACAGTTAAGCACAGAGCAAGTCCAGTGTTCACAGAACCATGCGCCACGAGGCTTCCCGTAGTATGGAAGGCGTTCACAAAGCTCGAGCAAGTGAGGGTCCTATCGGTATTCGATAACGCTTCGCCGAGACGATGGAGAACCCACGTACGATATATACGCCTCGGTATAAGCCAAGCGTAAAGTCTGGCGATGCACTGGAACCGTTGCTGCTCAGCGCCGACGGCCATGATGCTCCGGCGGACCGTGTCGACGGCAAGAGTGAGACCCATGCCTTTAACCGCCAAGAGCCACGGAAAGTCACAGTTATCCAGGCCGTAGAGTTCTTCGAACGGCAGACAATAAAGCGTAGCGCACACCTTCTCGGCAGCGTCGATGGACATTGCAGAAGCTGGCGGTGGTGTCGGCAAACTCTGGGCATTGATTTGTCCTACCGGTACGGAGGCGTGCGGACGCATCCTGTCGGCCATCGAAGCAGCGAATGAAAATCGGAATACTGCGGTGTTACGCGCTCAGCCTGGGCTTATATGGGCAGAGCACACGAAAGCAAAAAAAAATGTCGATATCATCCGTGACGTATCCCTCAGATTAGCGTACCTAATATAGGAGCATTTCATCAACTCCCTTCTGAAGCACGCTGAATCACAGCAAAGCGACAAACATTGCACATGCGCACATCGAGCAAACAGGCTGGCCACGTCTTCTGGCCACAGGCATACCCCTTTCCTGACTGCAAGACGCATTGGCGTGCGTTGAAAATGTAGCGAACTTTTCTTCTCGATGTCGGGTTCCGCTCGTCAGAACTGGTATATCTCCTCTGGTTAAAGATGGTTATCACAAGTGTTGTCAACATATTAGACAACTATAGTTTACCGTTAGCGTGATAGCGGAGGTTAAGGGAATAACGTTCCGTGCCGTAAACGTTCGTTGCGGACAGCACCTTATAGTATAGCGGGATAGCGTTTACGCGGTTTACGTGCCCCAGCTGGGACGGGGGCGCCACCTATAGGAAGATCATTAAGTTAAAGGCAAAGCAAAATAAAATTACAATGTTTGCCTGGGTCGCCGCGCGAGACAATAGTTGCCTTGTAGGTTGTAGGAATAGGTTGCCTTGTCGACTATAGTCGTGTTGACTTGTGTTTTTTTTTTACAAGGAAAGCTATTATGAGAACAGAACATGGGTCACGCGCGGTGCTGTAGTAGTCCGCCACCGCCGGTGTCCGTAACCGGTGTCTAAAGAAAAAGAAAACGCAGTAAATGAAAACACCAACGACACAATGAGATTCAAGCCCGGGTCCACTGCGTGCCAGCCAAGTATTCTACCACTGAGCCATGCCAGTGCTTGGAACTCGTTACTAAACTGACCTTCGGCAGGCTTGATGTCGGGAAAGGAGTCATGTTATTATGAGTAATGAAGCGTTTTAGAACATAAGCAGGAACAACCAGGTGTCACACAATGTGAATTGCGTAAGGAGTGGGTCATCCACTGTTACAACCCGTCAGAAAGCTTGTTCTCTGCCACCTATTAACTGCGGCGCATACCCACTTAAGCCATATTCTTCATCGTCATCAGTCACTGTATTAAATATTGCACACAATTCCCCGCTTCTCCCCCCGCGTCTCCAAAGAATAACGAAGGATAGCATAGTGAACGCTCACTTACTACAAAAAATTATGATTACTTATAGCGTAGTAGGCACTCAGCAGTGTGCGTGTAGCAGTTACCCAAGGAGTGTTTAGAAAAGGTTCTGAAAGGCCACCCTTCTAGCTTCCGCCATGACTGTGCTGCACGTTCTACGCAGGCCTGGCCCTTTTTTTATTTCCTTCATGCATGCTATGAAGTGCTATTCGGTTCCCATACCAGATGGTGGTTCACATGCGCCGGCAATATGTCGACTGTACTCCGCCAACGCCATGAGTAAAGCAATGAAACACACACCAGGAAACGTTTCTGTAAAGATAACATATGTCATGAGTGACTGATCTTTTTTTTTACTTCAACTCCTGCAGTCGTCTCTGTTCAACGCAAGCAGGCAGAAAAGTACTCGCATGCCACCAATATTCACTCAAAATTTAGAGAACGTAAGGTAGCCTGAAACAGGCAATTCGCCATACAAGATAGAACAAGAGAGTAAAGAGTGAAAGCCGTTTTTCTTTTCAAGTATCAATTGCCCAGATTTGCTAGTGCGGTTGGGAGCTTCGCGTATGGTAACGTGGTGCGTTTGTGGGTACTTTGCGCCAAATGGGTTACATTTCAACCCGTTTGGCGACAAAAATTTTGGTTGACGCCATGGCTATTCTCTGGCTACCTTTAAACTTCTCGTTTTGCCTATTCAAAATAATTTTCTGTATTAATCAATTGTAAAGACTTTGTTCATATACTATTTGTGTTCTATTTGGCTGCCAATTAGGTGATACTATTAAAATATGTGGCTACTTAGGCTACTTTTGGCTGGCATTCTGACGCTTTTTGAAGTGCTCCCAACGCCGACCCTGCCTTTGACCTTTCTGCTTTTTTCCTTAAGCTCATTCTCGTTTCGACCTTGGCAACATTATAGCTTGCTTTTTTAAATGCAAGAATTGGGGCGTAGTATGAAACAGAGACCACAGAAGAAGACAACACATCGTTTTCTTCTCTTGTAACTGTTCCTAAGTGCGCTCCAAAAGTTTCATTTATTATGAATCGTTACTAATTAGCCAAATGGCTCTCTTGCTGCAATACATTATAACTTGCACTGCCCGGTTGCTTTCTTGAATATTTGCGATTGCCTCATGGAACACCCGGTACTCTTAAAACAAATGCGTCGCTGTTTTTTTGTTGTGTACCATACATTCCCTATGCATTATGTTTATGTGTGTTACAGATGAGCAGATGTGGTGAATCTTTGCAGACGAGGGAAATCTAGTAGCCTTGCCATAAAGTTTCGTGTTTGTGACTGTATCGTAAGTTCTTTCATTTCTTTTTTTTGCCACCAGGCAATGCATTCATCAGACCGGCACATGGGACATCGCTGCCATTCTCACCCCAGCGCCGTATATCCGGGTCATATGCTCAAAAACAAAGAGCTTCCAGCAGTAATTTATCCTTCAACAGCGCAAATCTAGAACGACCTGCTCGACCACATCGTTTTGTCATCTCATTATGCCAATTTGAATCCACCACGAAAAGCCTATTTTATTTTTATAATTATGATCTACTGTTGCTTTCCTATTTTGTTGTTATCATTATTGATGTTTCGCTTTCGTTTTGTTTTATCATCTTTTTTTGCCCACCCCTCATGTAGTGTCCCTCGAGACCCTTGAGGTACAAGCAATCTAACTAAACTATCTGCTCCGTCCTGCAATTATGAAACGCTTGATCTGAACAGGGATGGGGGTTTGCCCACACTCTGGAGAAGCCTGCGATATCTTCCGCGTGGGGTCTCTTACGTGTCTTCTTCGCTCCTGTCAAAACATTTGCGCCATCAATCCAAGTTCAACTATGCACCATTTAGCCCGACAGCAAACTTTATTAAGTTGTTGTTGCTAATGATGATCATGATGATGATCATTCAGAAGAAGAAGAAGAAGAAGGTGATGATGATGCTGCTGCTGCTGATGATGATGATGACGATGATGACGACGATGATGATCATGATAATGTTTACTTCCAAGCATGAATGATACCTAATGGATAGGATTGGCCGAGTGGAAAGCGAGTTTTCTCGATGCTTTCTGCATTGTGTCAATTCTTGGTGCACTAGTTAATAAATTACTTACTTGAAGTGCCAGTTGCTTGTAGTGAAATATGTATAGTGCGTGCTCAACCGCGCGAGAATTTTTTTTACTCACAGTTACATATTCCTGAATGGCAAATGAACCATCTGTGCGTTTGCAACCCACTGTCATGGCCCCAAAAGAAGGAATAACAGGGTCTAATAATGGCTGGCAGTTGCGAAATGGCCACTACGTCGTCATTCTTCTTGAGCGAACTAGTGGAAGGCCCACAACGCGTGTGTAAGGCAACAAGCGTACCTACGCAGCCGCTCACTTCTTGTTATGCTTTACTGATGATGACGACGACTCAATATGAACGCTTTGTCGTGTGTCTGTGCCAATTCACGTTTTTGACGCCCGGCGCGATTCTGCACTTTCATTGTGTGCGCTTATGTTACATGTGGTAAGGAGTATCCTTCCACTACATGACACAGAAAAACGTGTGCTCTAGTATCTATGTACAGAAAACAAGTATTTGTATGATGTGATGCGCTAGTTTTCACTCTAGGACCTCTTCGGTCTCCCTTTGCTGTTGGGATCTGTAGGAAGGGACAGTAGTTGTGCATTCAGCCGATATGAGCGTCCAAGATGGAAAGAACGTGGCAAAAATTGTTACTGTCTGGAAGCCAAACTATGGAGATCCAGGAGGTTTTGGCAAATCAGGAAAGAAGTAAGGAACACACAGGGTGTCATTATTTCAGACCGTCATAGTCTTAACACACTAAGTGAATTGTAAATCGAAAGAATCGCTAGGAAACGAGAAGATTTTCTGTTCTAGCACTTCCATTCGGAAGTGAACAAAAGGGGACAGTTTCTTCTGTTTCTGATGGTTTGAAATACTTCTACTTGAGACCCAATTTGTTGGTTCTCGAGCAATTGATAGGCGACACGTACTAGTGAGTATATACATGTTTCTCTCTCTCTCTCAATTATTTTATTTGTGCAAGCTTGAAACTTGTTTCTCAGGGCCTTCGCAATAAGCTTCAACAAAAAAACAACAATGTTGAAGTAAAACCTCGTCCCAAATATCGACTATTACGGCCACATGAGGTTATGGCCTTGACTAAGCCAGGCTATTCAAAGGTGCTTTATTCAAAAGAGCTACTGAAAGGTGTTTTGTTTTCTCGGTACATTCGAACAAATTACACAAGACACTCACAGCACTGAAGAAGGCATAGAAAAGCTTTCGTGTTGGAAGACAATTGCAAAGCTATGTGAGCTCTAGAAGTAATTCGTTTCAATCTAGAGTTCTTAAGCGCCAAATCGTCAATATCATTAAGAGGCACCGTATGAAGGTGGCGGCGTGGTTTGATCTTTGCCCCAGTCAGCTGGTTTACGGCCCTAAATCTAAAACATTTGTCCGACGTGATAATCTTGGTAGTTTGCTCGAGTTGCCCTATATTCTGGCTGAGTTTTAGGGAGAGCTTAACGCTTTCATACTGTAGGATACATAGCACTCGAAATTGTCAACCATTTTTTTCTAAGCACGTACGATAACCCTTCATTCTAAATCTTCTGAATCTGAAAGCGCAAGAGATGGAACCGACCCTTGCATTTTAGATCTGCACTTCAAGCACATTCTAGCAAATTCTAGCATATATCGCCTCCGCTGTACGCTCGAAGCACTAACGCAGCGCCTCCAGAATGCCATTCACCGATTTCCTTGCACAAAACATCAAATAAACGTTTTGTTCACTCTCTCCAGACGCAAGACTATCGTCTCTCGACGACATTTGCAGTGTAACATGCAGATACGGAGCCAAAGTTTTATTTGTTCGTGTTGCACGTGCATATTTCCAACTCTTCGATGTCAACGTACACACCAGTGAACATCACAGTGACAAATCGCAAGAAGGAAGCAACACTGTTCACCACGTGGAGACCGTAGCGGTGCCAGTCATAAAATCAACAACACTGTAGCCGTGAAACTGACCTGCGTAGGGCTTACTGTACGAGACCACCGTCTTTCCACGCCACAAATATTATCGACAGCAAAGGAAAGTTTTCTGCTTTCTACTTAATCAACTTACAGACGAAATAATGGAAAGTCAACCCTCAAAGCAAAAAAAAAATCAGAGGGTCAGCAACAGACAAGGTAAAGACGCTACCATTGTCTTGACAGTATTCCAAATATAGGCGTATGTGTAAGCAACGATAATCGTCCGCTGCGGGTGGACCGTAGCAGCACCCTTATTGAAAAAAAATAACCAGCGTAAGTTCTCCATTTCTTATGATGCCGGGTGTAGCAAGCTCTTTTCCTACCGCGAAATTTGCAATAAAATGGGAAATATTCTTCTCGGTGCATGTGTCGCTTTGAAATTGGGAACCCAACTGTTCAAAAACAATGGCCCCTGCAGCATGGCGATGTATCGCCTCAAGTCTGATCTTAGGGAAGGGATACCTAAAATATGCCAAAGTCTTACAAAAATCGATCTTCACCTCAAACCTAGGTTGGGGGGAACACGATTTAAAGGCAAACTGAATATGCATATCCCAGTACCTCACAACATTCGCGATTGTAAAGGCTTTTTTCTCTGTTCTAAAAATATTTCCAGCGTTCCTCAGAGTCTCCGATGTGGTTTAAAAATTTGATATTTCGTTCAAGGCGAATACAAGAAAAGTGATTGGTGAGCGCTTGTATCACTGTCCATAGAGTTTTCTAAAGTCACCTAGAGGGGACTCCGGTGCTGCGATCGTTCAGCGACCATGGGGAGGATAAGTATAGTACACAGATTTGCCGAGTCTCCATTCTTGCGGGCGGCAAGTCACACTTGTGGCTTCGTGTATTGCTGTGTTTCGGTTTCGTTTCGGAGAAAAGAACGAACCCTCTTGAACTTCGTGACCAAACTTGAAAAGAATCCTAAAATAATAAGGTAGTGAAGTGCAGCCGCTGAACATTTGCTAGTTTTTGTTTCGTGAGAGAACAGCGCCAAGCCACACGAACGCACACTGAGCCAGAAGTACGAAGATTAGACGAATCCGTGTACTATCCATCATTCCCAAGATCACTGAAGCGTCGTCTGTTGCAGCTTCGCATAGACACTAGTGCCAGAGTTCCACCTAGTGTATATTTAGCAAACTCTATGTCCCTAAGCAAGCTGGCAGATCACTGTCCGTTCTGCCCCGTTCACGATCGTATGATGCGGAATAAATTGGCTCGGAGCAGACGCAGCTCATAAAGATGCCTCTAGCGGCGTCATCATGAAATGAAAGGATGTTCCAAGTCGCTCGCACACTGGCGAAATCGTGGAATGGACCCTTTCCCAATGGCGATGATTTTCGTGCTTGGCCAATGGTGAGAGCAACGGCCCGCCTACGTTATCAATGCGAACAGCCTGCCACGAGTGTTGGACGATAAGAATAGCGCAGCATACGGCATCGAAAACCCCTGCAGTTACCATGACAGTACAATCCTGGCTTTTGTCTGTTTCGAACTGCCGTCGAATATGCTGCCACGTTAGCCCGAGGGTGATAAGCTTTGATCGTTTAGTGAGCGACGTGGGCCGCACTACGCACGTGCAGTTTGTCTCAATGTGATCGTCGCCTCCGTTGTCCTTTTCACCAAGAATTACACGTGGCCGCGTTCGCCTGGGACTACATGAAGTCTGCCGAAAAAAAAAAAGCACTACGGTCCTCCTTCAGTTCAACACTATATGGTTCTCTCGCGGCTGATAACAACCTACCGTATTTACCGTAACTCAAACGAGAATTAAAACGCCTCAAGCGAAGCACCGAAGCACGGCGCAGTGGCCTGCAGCAACTTGCGTCGTTAGTTCCCGTATCCAGCCAAATCTGCAGTCAGCCGTGGCAGCTTTGGCGCTGGAGGCAGCGCGCGACTGTGGCGGCTCCCAACGTATGCACGGTGCCTACGGTACTCACATCGACAATATTGGACTGCCGGTGAGCCTACTGGATAGCAAGATTTGGAGATGGCATCAGCGAAGCGACTAGTCGCCATGACACTGAAACTCCTATGAAGAACTCAAGCATGCCACGCGCAACGTCTGCTCGCACGATGTGGCATGAAGCACCCAAGAAGGGACGCGGCTAAGTACGGGTGCTCCTGTACTGTGGCAAGCGTCAGTGTTCTCGCTCTCGACACCACGGCAGTATGTGTTTCGCGTGTGGTGGGTACAGCAACCCATCGACGATCGGTGAATGCCTCCAGTGAAGATGCTAGGAGTAAGGACTTCCCTTTTGACAGACGCACAGCGTGGACGACTCTTCGAAAGCAGAGCCTCGAAAAAACAGGTAAGGCATACTGAATCAAAAAAAAAAAGCGCGATGTTGTTGATTTGCGCGATGTGATTATCGAACTTTCGGTCAGCAGCACTGAACAAATAACACGGAAAGGAACGCACACTTTAGAAACGCCGGGCACGTCAAAGCGTCCACACAGGAGAAGGGTGAAGAGAGGGTTGGACGCTTTCACCCCTGATCATCTGTAGGGCACACCAGCTCTCCCCCTTAACTAGTGGTGTAGCCAGGGGGTGACACTTTGGGCCCGTACCCCCTCCCCCAGAAATGTTTCTTTCGCCCAGCATATAAAACACAAAGTAACCATTTCTCTGTCCAGCCCCAACTTTAGATCAAGGAGGCGCCCTCCCAAAAAGTTTTCTGCAAGGGTGCCGTAGCGCGGGTGCCAGTTGTAGTGGGTGACTGGCTTTAAAATCCCATGGTCTGACGCCCGATGGCAATGACGCTTGAACCACGCATTAAAACGGCAATACTTTGAGAAAGAGAGAGAGATAATAAAAAGAGGGAAAGGCAGGGAGGTCAATCAGAAAATGGAGCATCCGATTCACTACCCTGCACTGGGGGAAGGGGGAATGGGAAAGAAAGATGGGAAAGAAAGCGAAGAGGTAATAGATGCGCGCAAAAAAAAGGGGGGGTGCTAGTTGTGAAGCGTGTAAACAGGATGCATGTGTTTTAAAAGAAGTGTTATTTTCACTGCATTTTCAAGCATAGGAAGTTATTTTCACTGTATTCACAAGTAGACGTGCGGCCGTGTGGCAAAACATACGCAATCCACGCAAACCACCCAGGATCGATCCCCAACCAAACGACCCGGGTTTGATTGTCAATCTGACCCAGTATGTTTTATTATTTATTTTTATCGTTCCCAATTTTTATGTCACGCATAAGATTATGGGCTTTTTTGCTCACAACGAACAGCGCAGACGCCGGAATTTCCGCGAAACGAGCTCTTTACAGCTTTCGCGTTACAATTTTGCCTCCTAACTGGCTTGATATGTTTCTTTCATCTGCTGTTTCATGAACAAGCCTCGTAGCGGTTTTCCTTCAATCGCTTTCTGTTTTCTTCTTGACCTTTTTCCGAGGCATCCTATTTGGTCACAGCGAAAATCCTGAGCGCAATATTCTACGTGTGCGTTGGCCTGCCTTCGAGTGAAGCTTACTATGGCTTAGATTTTGGTGGAGTACGTCAAAAACGACGCGAGTGTGCAGAAATGCGGTCCTCGAAGGTCGTCGGATCGCATGCGTATTTGTACGCACCATTTTCTATTCGACTGCATTCTCGGGAATCGAGGACATCTGGACGTGGCGCCTTCTTTCAGCAGCAGGAATGGCGGCCTGTCATACCTTAATGAAAAATACGTGACAAAAATCATATCCCGGAAAAAAATTTAGTTATCAAAAACGACTCCAGGTCATATGTAGCCGGCACCCACTGGTACATTTTCGCGAAATTGCAGTATCGCATTACAAAGTTTGTTGCTTCCCAGGACAATTGAATACCGCCCATGGAAATACCTGGAATCCCGTTGTTAAATATTAAACGCTGGGGGAAGCAAAGTGGTTCGTAGTGCGCCACTGTAACTTTGTCAGACTGTTCAAGTAAGTCTCCGCTGTATAAAAACCGGGAGCCGTTTTTGATAACTTGCTTTTTTCGGGCAGATGCGATTTTTTTGCGCCAATATTCCATTCAGTTACGGCAGAGCACCGCTGTGGCCGCGAAGAGATGGCGTTACATGCACGTGTCTCCAAATCCTGGTCACGTGCGCTTGCAATGTCGGTTATCAGCCGTTTCTAATATGGCAATCTCTTGTTTGGTCGAGGTCACTTCTCATGTCACGTGGATACATATCACTGCTTCCTCTAGAAAAAGAAGTGTTACTCTGTTGAGCACGTGGAAGATGATCTCGTTCCCGGCATGGAAGGATGAAAACGTTAGGAGGGAGCATTGCTTAATGCAAAGCAAAGAAAGGAAAGAAGAAAGCAAGAAGAAGAGACAGAAAAGAAGAAAGAAGAAAGAAGACAGAGAAGAAAGAAGAAAGAAAGAAGAAGAAGAAGAAAGAAGAAAGAAAGAGAAAGAAGAAGAAAGAAAGAAGAAAGAAAGAAGAAAGAAGAAGAAGAAAGAAGAAGAAGAAGAAGAAGAAAGAGAAAGAAAGAAAGAAAGAAAAGAAAGAAAGAAAGAAGACAGAAAGAAAGAAAGAAAGAAAGAAAGAAGAAGAAAAAGAAAGAAGAAAGAAGAAAGAAATATCGCACAAACGCAAAGCATCGCGCTTGCCTTGTTTTCTCGATTGCTCAAGGGCTTCTTGATTTTTTAGGTAGTTTCCTTTTATCTCTTGCTCTACTCAATATTAGAGTGCTCCTCGTCCTTGCTAACTTATGATCCCTGATCACTACATTCCACCTGGCGAGGCGCGTCTACGTACTCTACTCTA
This sequence comes from Rhipicephalus microplus, assembly GCF_013339725.1. NCBI lineage: Eukaryota > Metazoa > Arthropoda > Arachnida > Ixodida > Ixodidae > Rhipicephalus > Rhipicephalus microplus. The sequence continues at coordinate 120,569,580 of NC_051167.1, forward strand.
CGACACTTTCATTAATGCACGTGGCGGAGTTTCACCGGTCGGCAATAAAGCCTCTTATTTCCGGTGAGGCAGATTCATGGTCGTGCATGAAATGTAAGCATAAATCCTAAACGCTGTTGGCTTCTGCCTCCAGCTCTCACTTTCCTTGCGCGCTCCCACTCCACAGCAACAGCTGTTTTCTCTGCAACGAAATCGCAGCATGGAATGAACGACGAAATACTATCCATTATTCTAATAAGAACGGGGACCGCGTTATTCCGCAGATGGTACACGCATGGGCGTATGTTAACGTGATAACGTTATCGAGCTCGTTTCGCACAAATTCCGGTGTCGTTGTGAGTGAAAAGTCATCATGTGCGTGCCGCGAAAATCTAGCAAGATGCGAATAAGCAAAGATTAAAAATTTTCGGGTGGGTCTGAAGATCAGTCCGTTTACGTGGAAAGCAGGTATTAGGGAGTTTTAGCTTGTACGTATACTTCTTTACGTTAACGTGTTACCGGATACCGTTTCGCGTTTACCGTTTTACCGGAACGGATATCTTTCAACGTGTTAGCTCCTCATACGTAAATTTTCACGTACGTACGTAAACGCGTATACCTTTACGTTTTCGCAAACCATAAACGGTGATGCTAACTGCATATAAACTGCATTCACCTTACATATGATTAAATCACCATTGTGGTGAAATCACGAGACGTTCTTTTATTGCGTATAGCATCCTCATATGCACGAAAAAGTGAAAAATACAAGGCTAATGCAAGGATGGTGTCGACATCTTGTGACACTTCATGCAATCACAGTCTTGAACACAATCTTACGCGTAATGTTTTTGAGGTGAAAATGATTAAAAAGGTAACTCATTCGTAATAACGGCGCTGCGCGTTTTTTGCATCAGACGTACAATGCTCAATGTTTCTGCAATAACAATTTTGTGATTACCTGGTTCACTATCGCCCCGCTAGATGGCACCACCTATCCAGCTTCTCTGGAATTCGCACGTTTACGGCATTTATGTTCTAGACCATTCTAGCTTTGGTAATCCGGCTGAAACAATGTAATGGCCATTGGCGCTCACACTTCAGCTACTTCTGCTTATAGCAACTCGACGGTTCGAGTCCCCGCACTGCGCATACCACGAGTTTCTACGAACGAAGGCGTATTTGCGAGATAAGGTTGTAAACGTAAAGTCTATATGGCAGGAAACGTAAACTTTTAAACCAGATCCGGAGGGAAACGTAAAGGTTTACGTTCCGTAAAGACCCGCGCATGCGCAGATTCTATCCGGTATCCGGTAACACGGTAACGTAAAGAAGTGTACGTACAAGCTAAAACTCCCTATTCTACCACAGAGTCGTGCGTCTGCTTGGGGATGTAGCATGAATAACTTTCTCTGCTTTACAAACACGCCTCTAGTGTGAATGCTTCACAATACTACATGTGATATTGCAGTGGTCTCTCTGGAAGCTTGACGGCTAAAAAATGGGAGCAACCAGGAGTTTGCTGCTCGCGTAGCCCTGAGGAGCTGTTTGGCCTCTGACATGTCTTCATGTGCCTCTTGGGAATTTTTCAGGCAAGAGGTTCGGGCACTAGCTGTAGAAATAGAATTTGTTAGGGGGCTTTTATAGAAAATCAAAATAAAGGATGCTAAAGTAAAATCTTCAAAATCTATATAAATTTGAGTGTGAGGCTCCTGGGTATTTTGCATGCGAAATCTCTAATGCCAAAAGCGCACTCCGGAGGTACGACGCTTTACTTTACAGAGGTGCCCGCGTTCAACCACGCAGTACTCGTATTTCGCACTCAGAGAAGCTCGCGCGTCAAGTCTTACCGATGAATACCACAACAATAAAATCAAATTGATACCATACCTTTATTCAGACGGGTTACTGTTCACTAATTCCGGAGAAAGAATGTCAGATGAAAATCAATACAGAGATTTGTTGAGCGTCTCTACACAAAACAAAAACGAAGATCTCGTGACGCGGTTTTTGTTTTGTTGTTGTTGCTGTTCATTTCTGACTCCTATAATTTACGAGAAATGTGAAAGTATTGTGGCGCCAGTCACTATACAAGAAATAGATCTTGCCAGTGAACAAATATAATTGTCAAAAACACCAGGACCTGATGTAGTATTGGGCGAGTTTTACAAAATATTTAAATATTTACTGTCTCTTGTACTTCACAACTTTTTCCCGTAGAGTATTATTCTGGAGACGCTCACTTAATCGTTTATTAAAGTCATCCTGTCCTAATCCCAGAAGACTCCGATAGAGAATAACTTCGTCATGTTGACGGCGACAGACCAATTACGTTATGTAACATTGAGTACAAAATGTTTGCAAAAGTGCTTTCAAACAGACTTCAATTTGCGATGTCGACACTTATTGGTGCCCATTATACTAGCGGTCTAAAAAGTCGTTCGATACAGTCTAACATACATGTCGCTCACACAGTATTAGAACATTGTTCGTACTCACATGAGCAAGTGGCAATGCTACAAGTAGATTTAGTGAAGGCCTATGATCGTATTCGTCATTATGTTCTCTTTTCTCTTCTCAAACATGCCAACGTGGGTTCCACAATATATTAAAGATATAAAACCATGTTGCCGTGATCCTTCGACACGTTTAATTGCTAATGACCACCAGTCAAAACCCTTGTCTCTTAACTCATCTGTGAAACAAGGCTGTCCTTTGCCGCCAACGCTTTTTGCTCTTTACTTGGAGCCACTGTGCCTAAGCGTAATTCGATCTTGTAATGTCCGCTGTTTACTGTCTACGGTGATGAGGTAAAGTTATTGGCGTATGCGGATGACCTAGCGTCCTTTTGTACAGATCTTTCCATTATAAAAATGGTGGTGTCAACAATCGGTGAATTCGGGAAAGGTTTAGGGGCGTGCATTAATTTTGCTAAAAGCCTAGGACTGTGGTTTGGCCAATGAACTTATAAACCAACTCAATTTCAGTGTATTGAATGGTCTTGTGTGTCCCCAAAATACCAAGAGAAAGAGAGAGAAATAAATAAAAGGAAGAGACAGGGAGGTTAAACCAAAATACCAAGGCGTGTCATTAGATGCATATAGATGAAGCGCACATTATTGGAAAGAACGTGTACCAACCCTACTACTACTACTACTACTACTACTACTACTACTACTACTACTACTACTACTACTACTACTACTACTACTACTACTACTACTACTACTACTACTACTACTACTACTACTACTACTACTACTACTACTACTACTACTACTACTACTACTACTATCATCAAGTTGGTGCCCCCCCCCCCGACCGAAAAAAATTTCTGGCTACGCTTCTGCAGAGGTGGGGATGACCCACAATGTAAGGAGCTTCGCCCCTACAAAAGATCACCAACAGTGAATGATGTTAAAGGGGCTTTCTCGAAGGAGCACGGGCCGTTCCTTAGCGAAATCACTTCTGTAGGAAGGCTTGTTAACGAGAGGGTGCACGACGTGTTCATCGAAGGCAGCGTTGTCGGTCACGTTCTACGGCCGGCACTGCACAGTGCCGGCACAGTGCCGGCCATGTCAATCGGCACGTTAGGCACCTGCCCTTTTATGCCACTCTGGCCGCTGCGATGAGTCAGGCAGACGTAAAGCTATCAGGTGTTCTTCAATTGGGTTGAGAGCCGGCAGGTGAGGGGCATTGGGGGGATACAGGTACCTGTGCGTAACACTAATCGGAGAAACTTGTCATGTGCTGCCATGCCTACGGCGCGACGAGAACGAAGTGGGCGTCAGCGATGGCCCACCCAAGCAAACGTTTTATCCTTAGATAGACCATCGAAAAATCTGTAGATTGCAAGAATTCCTGGATTATATCTTGACTGCCATTATTCAGGCTAATTGACTCTCAACAAAGGATTACGATGGTGCGCTCAGTGACCAAATTCTTCTGAATCTTGTTAAAAGTAAAAATCACCAATAACTATCTTTTAAGGTCTTTTTTTGTACACATTATGTGGAGTCATATATAAAAAGCTTGCAATTGTCACCTATTGCCACCGAAATCCCTCTTCCGTTGTAACAATAACAGACCCTTTGTTATTGAAGACTGCAATTTCTCAGCAATGCTTGTAACTATACGCAGTTTCCATTATCTATCTTTGTCTTGTATGTGCTTGAATTCTTACTTATACATTTTTAGTTGACTTATGTTGCCTTCCTGATCTGCACATCTGACACTTGTTTCTTTATTTTGTCTCTTTTTTCTTGTGTGTTATAAATGTTGTATCCACCCCCTCTGTAGTGCCCTACGGGCCCTGAGGTTATTCTAATAAATAATAAATAAATAAATAAATAGATCCGCATGTCAAATTCACTTTGCACAAGCGTGTAAGACATATATGTGATCATGCGGGTCAACCGCAAGTCTCTAGCGCCTTCCTTGTACTCGCTGCTTTACAGCTGATGGTCTCTTTTTAATTTTCCACATTTGTAATCACTACTGCATAGTTTCAGTGCGTGTAAGTTGGCGCTCTATTAATGGCTGATAACTACACCTTTCCTCTGTACTTTCGATCAGCTCCCCATTTGGCCAAATCTATTCGTCACTTATCCGCTTTCATGCAAAGCTGATGACGGAAAGACTAAAACACCCGAACAGTCTTCTTGTCTCTTTGCACTGCACCCTTTTAGCAATATTGAACGCGTAGCACCTTCCCAAATCTTCAGTCCTACTTTTGCTCTGGTCTTTAATAATATTCCTCATTATTTGCATGGAGGCATTGTTCGGTGGAGGCGCGAAGTGATCGCAATCTCGACACGTGTTTATGTGCTCTACAAGACAACATTTATTTTTGTATCACAATGCAGCAATCACCCAGGGCGCTCATGATGTGCGCATGCTTAACTCTTACGACTAGAGAGTTTATTTCGCCTCAGTACTAATACTAGAATTAGCTCGCGTTACAAAACTGCTCGCCCCTTTACAAGGTTCATCAGACTTCCAATACTGTCTTAAATGAGAAAAATAGCATGAAATAGCCTAAATTGTGTTTAGAAAAAAAATGGTAGCATATCCACGAAGTAAATGATGGAGAGTGGGGCGATGCATTCGTCCGTCCATGCGTCCGTCTGTGTGACCGTCCATGCGTCTGTTCATGCGCCCGTCCCTGCGTTCGTTCACGCATCCGCCCCTGCGTCCGTTCACGCATCCGCCCCTGCGTCCGTTCATGCGTCCATCCATGCATCTGTCTGTGTGTCCGTTCGTCCATCTTTTCAACGCTCTAAGTCCCACCATCTCGCCTCTTTTTATCATATATTCCCCATATAGAAGCACCGCCATTCAGTGGACATTCCAAGGACTAAACGGGAGGTGGCACACGCACACTTTCTTACGGCTTGCACTTCGGGTCTACTTCCCACCTTCAACCACCCTGAGTTCATGGTATATAATAGTTCACTGTATTCATGGCGCTGCGGCCCAATGCTCGCTAAACCTTTCTAAAACCAAGGAGGTTACGCCCAGCGAGTATAACGTAGCAACCTTTTCCTGTCAGATAGTGCTCAATGTACATGCCAGTGGCTGCTAATGTGAAATGAGAGACAGGAGGATTCAGCTTTTAATTTCTTACGGCTTGCGCTTTGTATCTGCTTCCCCCTTTAACCACATCGAATTCATTCATGGTATATACTAGTTCATTGTACTCATGGCCCTGCGGCTCAACGCTCGCTAAACCTTTCTAAAACTAAGGAGGTTACACCCAGCGAGTATAATGTAGCAACCCTTTCTTGTCCGATAGTGCTCAATGTACATGCCAATGGCTGCTAATGGGGATCGCAGCGTGCGCGTTGACTAAAAGCCGAATGCTCCTGTCTCTCATTCCCCATTAGCAGCCATTGGCATGTACAATGAGCACTATTTTTTATTGTTAAACAACGCACAGAAGAAATCTCTCACAGGCACCACCTTGGAGGTCTAATGTTATACCTATTTTGGGTATGTGCCACTGGTGGTTACGTACTACTCCTGCCCAACCCTCGCTAAACCTTGCTGAAACCAAGGAGGTTACGCCCAGCGAGTTTAACGGGGCAAACCTTTCTGGTCAGATAGTGCTGGAAGTGCGTCCTTTTGATTCTAGATTTTTTTTTTTTGTAAGCACTGAATTCAAGGCAAATTTTATTGGAGATTAAGTCACCAATACTCGTCTCTGTAAGTTGTTCCATCAGAAACAACTATCTTTTCATTATGATTAACGTGCGTGGGTTTCCTCCTCAATTGAAAAGGGTGCGCGCGTGCCACTTCTCTAGTCCGACCGTGTAGGTGGCAACCTACTACTACTACTACTACTACTACAATTACTACTACTACTACTACAATTACTACTACTACTACTTCTACTACTACTACTACTACTACTACTACTACTACTACTACTACTACTACTACTACTACTACTACTACTACTACTACTACTACTACTACTACAAACATCGCAGACGCATGACCCACGGCTTAAGAAGCTTAGCCCCTAAAATCCCTAGATCTAGGGGTAACTCCTCAAGTTCGCGACGCCTTCTAGGAGGCATTGAACTTGGCATCACGGGTGGACGTAGTCACGAGGAGGTGAGCGCGCGGGCCATCTAAAACTGACGCACTGTAGCCCCTACAGTCACGCAGGCACACCGCCGTGCTGCCGATTGGGTTGCAGAAATTAGGTGCCCTTTCTCATCTTCTAACCACTACCACCACCACCAGTCACGAATTATGATGCACTGTCAGAAACGCGTCAAATTCGCATCGCATAATTCCAAGGCAATCAGCATTACATTCCACGTAAGAAAATCAAGAAAAGCATTGTTCTGTGTGAGTTTTAATAATTCCAAGAAAAGAGAGAAACGCAACTTTATTTTTAAAAAAACGTCCGGCGAGTTATTCAGGGATCTGGGCAGATATCCCCGCCTAGGTATCGACCACGAGCCCTTGAGCTCTAGGGATGACCTCGGCCCACTGGACGGCCCACAGTTAGTCTTCGAGGGCATGGTAGAGCAGGGCACTCTCCCAGCGTGTTGGGTTCGAGGCTGCGTCCTCGTCTGGAGTCCCACCTCTGCCCAACTCCCATAGTATGTGTTCCAGGGTTGCCCTGGCCTCGCAAAACTTGCAGCGCGACGCATAAAGCTCCGGGTAACAGAGACTCAAGATCACCGGGTTTGTAAACGTCCTGGTCTGCAGCTGTCGCTACGTGACCGTCTGCCTTTTATTCAGTTTTTGGTGTGGTGGCAGAAATTTGCACCTGGTCAATTTGTAATGGTGGGTAATATCTTTAAAACTGGCGAGGCGATCCTCCCACATCTATTCCTCACCCGATGTCGCTGCCGAGGTGGCGGTGGTGATGGCGGCGGCTCGGTCCGTAAGCCCTCGAGCCGCCTCGTTGCCGGTGAGCGAGGCAGTGTGGACGAGCGTCCATAATACGTAAACATCCCTATCTTCAATTTCGCCCGCGAGTGAAATTCGTAACGCCCCGGGTGAGACGAGGCCATTGGCGAATGCGGACTGCCCTCTTTGAGTCTCTGATAACCACTTCGGCAGTGGTAGTGGCCACTGCAAGCACGACAGACTTCCTCTGCTGTCTCCACGTGCTCCATGCGTACTGTGACGCAAGTCTTGCAAACGTTCTGCTGATCAATTACAGCATCCGCGAAGCCACACCTGTGCGCATACCTGGCTGCGTCCACGAACACTGCCTCTCTAAAATTTCCATACTTCCTCTGTATGTCCTGTGCTCTCTTTTCCCGCCTACCCCTGTGGTAATTGGGGAACATGTTCTTCGGCAACGAAAGGATGACCAGCCTATTTCCTAAATTGCTTGGTATGTCAAATATGACACCGTGCTAAGTGTGATGTCTAATCCCTAAACTCTCCAGTGTGTCTCTGCCCGCTGTGCTTTTCGAAAGACGTTCGTACTGTGCTATGATCTGTGCCTCTATCGATTTCTCCAGCGTGCTGTGTAGAATCATATCGAGTAATTTAGTCGTGCTCGTGTTCATCGGTAGCTCTGTCGCCTGTTTGTACGCCTTCCTGATTAAGCCATCCATCTTTGTCTTTTCCGGTATGCCTGCCACTTGAGGTAGGATGCTACGTACGTTATTCGGCTCGTCACGAAGGCTTGAACTAGCCTTATTGTCACGCGCGTCGTCGTCACTGGAATCCACAGAAGACGAGGGTGCGGCAGACAAGGTTTATTAGTAAGGAGGCGTACTTGTGCCTCTCGCTTAGGACACAAAAGGAACACTAACAGGATCGGAGCAGCGTGCCCATGCACAGCTGCCGTTCCACCAGAGAACAACCCACAACTTACGCGCTGCCAGTTATTTAAGCGCTGAGAATACAACACAGAACATGCGCACATCTATAATCAGATACTGCACTGTCTGATACGATGGGCTCATCGTAAGTTAATCGCAGTCCGCTCTAGCCTATCTAAATGACGCGACGGCTGTCGCTCTATAGTGGCAGCTGCGCAGAACGGCATGGCACGTGGCATTATCATGTTGCCCTTTTTCATCCCGGTGTGACGGTTTGCTATGCTAGATATATCCCTGCCCTCAAACGTCACCCCCACACTTCAGATATACTTCCGGAGCCCCTGCGCCATGCATAACGTGCGGAGGTTCTTCGCATGTGCCGGAAACGTGTCAGCAGTGCTCGAGCTTTTTAATGAAAGACGCAATAACAAACGCTGCGGTAAATATATTTCTAGAGATCGTAATAACGTATTGTAGCTCCAACTGACCGACGGACAAGCAGAGGGAACAACAGGTGGTCGAAATTTCCGGAGCCCTCCACTACGGCGTCTCTCATAATCATAAAGTGGTTTTGGGACGTTAAATTCCGCATATCAATCAATCAACAGAGGGAACGGCACCACCACAAAGAAGTGATATTCTTTTTTTTCGTGCAACTAGCTAGTCTTTGAGTATAACTCCAGTGTATTTGCAGGCTTAATAAATAAAACAAACAGCGGCTTTTCTACATCAACTAATTGAGTCACATACGCTGAAATCTGAATAACATCCGACTGCACCTGCGCAACGAACACATGCATGTTTTGTACGTTTTTTTTGTTTTTTGTTGTTTTTGTAGAAAATTATAAAACAAATGCTCGCCGTACAAGGTAAAACTGCAAAGTGCATTTAAAGCCGCACATATATATATATTTTTTTTTACGTCTAGGGCAGAGTCACGCAAGCTGTTAGAAGTTATGGTTGTGATAAACGGTCAAGTTACGTGGAAAACTCTATTCACGATTTCAAAAAGTGAAAGCGCATTATTTTATTGAGCATCTGCGTCACCACTGTGCAAGCAGTACGCCTTTAAATACGGCGGTTCAAGAAGCTCCAGCACACATTGTCCTCACCTTGTTTTCTAAGCTCACAATATTGACTGCGTCCTTCCTGAAGACCGCGGAACTGAGGAACGTTTAGGTACGTTCTTGCTCCATTTATTTCTCCTGTTTTTATTTTTGGGGGGGAGGGGATTTTAATCGCTCCACTGAATTCGTTCGCGAATGTATGTGTGTTCTTCCCGATAGCATTCACTTTTTCTGAAGTTCATCGTCATTAAAGGATCATGTCTTGTACCCAAAGCAGGAATAAGGCTGCCCCGTTGTTCTTCAAGCTCTCCTGCTCAGCGCGAGCTAGTTCCGTTTTATAGACACCTCATAATAAATATTTTACATACGGTGGGTTTTCACCATCGACGTCTTATTCCGTATAACCCCACAGCGGTGGTCTAGTGGCTAAGGCACTCGACTGCTGACCCACAGGTCACGGGATCGAATCACGTCTGCGGCGGCTGCATTTTCGATGGAGGCAAAAAATGCTGTATGCCCGTGTGCTCAAATTTGGGTGCACGTTAAAGAAACCCCAGGTGGTTAAAGTTTCCGGAGACCTCCTCCATGGTGTCGCTCATAATCATATGGAGGTTTTGGGACGCTAAACCCCGCATATAAATCAATCCATCCTGTTTCATAGTAGGTGCAAAGAGGTCGAATTACTCCACGAATAGTCTGTTCTACGGGCGATTAACCACGCGCGAGCGCTGATGACGAACGTGGCTAAAGCAGCTGTTGGATGAGCCGGCAATTTCCGTTGCACGTAAGGTGCATGTGATAACTAGAGGCCAGATTTTTAGGCACCAAAAACGTGTGTTCTAGGCGCCAAATACAGGCAGGTAAAACAGTGTTTTTGGCCCTCAAAATTATAATTATAAGCACAATAAACTTCTATAAAATTTAACTATCCCAAAACAACGACGTCGGTGACTTGCATCTACGGCAAGAAGCAAAATAAAATTACATTGCTGAAGATAGCAGAAATGTACCAATGATTGAATATAGGCATGCATTTGCCGCGTGATTCGCAGTATGTGGTCTTTCGTTTTTGTTGTCTAGCATATTGCGTCAAGTGTCTACCATTCAATTGGTACTCTCCTGGGTCTCTTTCGATTCGTTGTGGCTGGCAAGGGCAGTGCAGGAGCAAACAACCAGACGACTGATACCTCAGCAAAGAGGGATGCCAGGTTTATTCACGTAGGACCAATTTTTCCCTATCAGTGAACACCTTAAAGGGCCCCTCACTTTGGCCACTTCGACCTGACAAGCGCAATTGTGCACTGGGCACTCCAGATCATTTCCGTTCATATTGTTACGTACAATCCAAATGGTGTACGAATAACTGTTTATTGGGGCGAACTTGTGCCCGAAAAGTAGCGGCGTCTGTAACAGGCGATCAGCAAAAAGGGATCAATCTCCGAGAGAGAAAAAACCCTCGAGCGGTGGTCCACTTCTTTTTCATCAAAATCCCGTGCTGAGGAAGCGCGCGCCGTCACGGCCTTTTCTTGTTTGATCATCAAGCCACTGATCTCTTGGGGGGGCGCGCGAACTAGCGCGCGTAGTTTGAATACTTCGTTCGCCTTGCGTCATTATCCCTCCTCCGAAAACGCATCGTCCCGATGCGTAAAAGCAGTGTTGCTGAGATGGTCTGAATGCGTGATTTCCAATGGAGAATTAGGTATTCCTCATAATCGGGTGTGTATAATTCGATGTTCATTGCCTGTCATAGTATGGCTTCATTCTGACTACATGCACGATTTCTGTGCTCCTTCGGCATCTTGATGAGCTCACTTGTCCTTCCGGTGACACCTCGTAGTTCAAGGAGCTGACGCGACGAAGGACTCGGTAAGGGCCGAAATAGCGGCGCATGAGCTTTTCGGAAAGGCCAGGCGTCCGCACAGGAGTCCAAATCCAAACTAGGTCGCCTGGTGCGTAGTCGACTCCTCTCCGACGAAGGTTGTAACGGTTTGCATCCACGCGTTGTTGTTGTTTTATGCGATGTCGCGCCAACTGCCGTGCTTCTTCGGCTCGCTGAATGAATTCGCTGATGTCAGGCTTGTGCTCTGTATTGTCGCCTACAGGCAGCATTGCATCTAATGGTGTGGTAACTACTCGACCATAGACTAGCTGAAATGGCGTCACTTTAGTAGTCTCCTGCACAGCAGTATTGTAAGCGAAAGTGGCGTACGGCAGTATCTTGTCCCACGCACGGTGCTCCAAGTCAACGTAAATGGACAACATATCGGTTAGATTTCTGTTGAGTCGCTCGGTTAGCCCATTAGTTTAGGGACGGTAAGCCGTTGTTTTCCTATGACTTGTGTGGGTAAGTTTCATAATGAACTGCGTCAGATTGGCTGTGAATGCAGTTCCTCGATCCGTGATAACCACCTTTGGGGCACCATGCCGTAGTAAAATGTTAGTGACGAAACATTCAGCTACTTCTATAGCCGTGCCCCTGGTGAGAGAGGCTGTCTCGGCATACCGGGTTAAGTAGTCTGTCGCCACTACTATCCATCGGTTGCCCATTGATGACGTGGGAAATGGCCCAAGTAGATCCATTCCTACTTGTTCGAACGGAGACTCAGGTGGTTCAATTGGTTGGAGAAATCCTGCAGGTTTCAATGGAGGCGTTTTGCGTCTCTGGCAATCTGTACATGTCCTTACATAATGCTGTACAGCATCCAGTAACTTTGGCCAGTAGTACTTGGTGCGGATGCGAGCCAATGTTCTACTCACTCCGAGGTGTCCTGCTGCTGGGTCATCGTGGCAGGCTTTCAGGATTTTGGGTCGCAAGACCGAAGAAACGACGAGTAGGAATTTCTCCTTGCTGTGCTCGAAGTTTCTTTTGTACAAAACGTTGTTTCTCATGAGGTACGAGGACAATCCCCGGACGAAAACTCGAGGAACACGCACGGGTTGCCCTTCCAGATGCTTGATCAGTTTAAGCAACTCCACGTCAGATCGCTGATATTCAGTCATGTCTGCGGTGCTCACGGCCCCAAGAAACGGAAAGTCGTCTCCATCTTCCTCAGGTGCAGATTCCATTGGTGTGCGTGATAGGCAATCAGCATCGCTGTGCTTGCGACCCGACTTGTATACGACTGTTATGTCGTATTCCTGCAACCTGAGGCTCCATCTAGCAAGTCGCCCAGAAGGGTCCTTTAGGCCTGCGAGCCAGCACAACGAGTGATGGTCGCTCACTGCTCGAAATGGTCTATCATATAAGTACGGTCGGAACTTCTGTATGGCCCATATTACCGCCAGACATTCTTTTTCCGTCGCCGAATAATTTATTTCAGCTCTCGAAAGAGTGCGACTAGCATATGCGACCACTCTTTCCTCTCCGTTTTGCAGCTGCACAAGGACGGCGCCTAGTCCCAAATTGCTTGCGTCCGTGTGAATCTCTGTTTCGGCTTCTTCGTGGAAATGTGCCAGGACAGGGTAGTGTAGGAGTCGCTGTCGTAGCTCATTGAACGCCTCTTCTTGCTCGCTTGTCCAGGTGAAAGGCATGTCCTCTTTCGTCAGTCGGGTTAGTGGCTCCGCAATCTTCGAAAAATCTTTAACGAATCTTCTGTAATAGGCACAAAGTCCTAAGAATCGTCTCACAGCTCTTTTATCTGTCGGTCTAGAAAACTTTTCTACAGCTGCTGTCTTTTCGGGGTCAGGTCGAATGCCTTCAGAGCTAACCACATGACCGAGGAAAAGCAGTTCACGAAAACCAAGATGGCACTTTTGGGGTTTTATCATCAGCCCTGCTGAACTAATCGCTTCGAGCACAGTACGTAGTCGTTCCACATGCTGATCGAAGGTGGCCGAAAAGATCACGACGTCATCGAGATAAACAAGGCAGGACTGCCATTTTAACCCGGACAGCACAGTATCCATCATCCGCTGAAATGTGGCGGGTGCGGAACACAGGCCAAATGGGAGTACCTTGAACTCGTATAACCCATCTGGGATCACGAAAGCAGTTTTCTCGCGATCTCGTTCGTCCACCTCTATCTGCCAGTATCCGCTCTTGAGGTCTAGAGAGGAGAAGAATTTCGCGTCTCGTAGTCTGTGAAGGGTGTCATCGATCCTTGGAAGGGGATAGACATCCCGCTTTGTGACGACGTTCAATTTTCGGTAGTCAACGCAGAAGCGCAAGGTCTGGTCCTTTTTCTTTACCAGTACTACAGGTGAGGCCCATGGGCTGGCCGACGGTTGAATTACGTCGTCCCTGAGCATTTCTTCAACTTGGCCTCTGATGATTTCTCTCTCTTTTGGTGACACTCGGTACGGGTGCTGGCAAATAGGTCTAACAGATTGATCGACTATGATGCAGTGTTTGATGATAGATGTTCTTTGCACTTTCGATGACGTGGAAAAACATGAGGCGTACTCCCGTATAAGGCTCTCGATTTTTTGTTTCTGGTTCGGTGATAGGGCTGCTTCGATGTGGGTAGATGCGAGTATGGAATCTATACCGTCAGGGTGCAGTGGTGCAGTCTCGGAAGAATTCAAATCCGTAATCGGAACGTAATCATGCAAGTGACCAACCACAGTTCCTTTCGCAAGGTGCTGCACCTCATTTCGGAAATTTGTCAGGAAGACACTCGTACACCCATCACGCAGTCGTACAATACCTCTTGCTGCACAGATCCCTTTCTCGAGTAATAGCCCAGTATTGCTTTCTGCCATTCCTTCCTAGTCGTTGTACACATTGCTTTTTACGGTGACAACGATGATGGATCTTGCATGTACTGTAATATCATCACCTGCAATCTGGAGCGCATCGAATCGTTTTTCACTCTCGAAAGTCGCGATGGCGTGTTTCGTCGAAAACGAGACGCACGTTTCCTGCAAGTTTATCACTGCGCCATTGGCCTGCAAAAAGTCCATTCTGATAATTGCATCTCTTGAACACTCCGACAGGACAATGAAGCTGGCGACGTAGGTGAAGCCGCGTATCCCAACTCTAGAGGTACACATGCCTGCCGGATCGATAATGTGTCCCCCGGCGGTTCGCACTTGTGGTCCTATCCAAGGGGTCAGCACTTTTTTCAGCGTTCTGGCAAGTCCCCTGCTCATGACGGAATAGTCTGCGCCTGTGTCTACTAAAGCATTCGTTTCGTAGCCGTTGTTACGACCGGCCCTGGGGAGCCAAGCAGGAAGAGTTTGGGGGAGAACCGGTTCTTGACCGACGGTGTCGTCCACCCCCACCTCCCCATTCGGGTTCCTCCTCTCGCCGGGACAGCTCCGGGGTCTGCTGTGCGTTCGTGACCATGTTTGGTAACATTTTAGGGCGCCGTGACCATATATGGACCTCGTGTTAGGTTGTGCACCTCCATGTGTTGTGAGGTGTGTTTCCCCCTCTCTCGTGGCCGAGGTGCCGGAGACACCGTATTGGCTGACGATGCGGACGGGGCGGCCAGTGTCAACGGCGTGGCGCTATAAAATGCCGAAGACGTTTTGTATCACACTCACTCTTCTCTCTTTGGGTCAGTTGACCACTTCTCCGCATGTAAATAAATCTCTGTTGTTCGTTCGGGCGCTTCTTCTCGCTGAATTGTTGGACGATAGGATCCTGCGACGGGGCCAGCTACCGAAAACGAGACCGGCAGGACCCGGAGTCCCAACAACTGGTGGCAGCGGTGGGATGCCGATAACCCCGAAAGCGACCACTGGACGGAGTGAGCCCGAAGTTCAACAACGGGACGACAGGAGAAGGATTACACGAGCTCATCGACTTCCAAAGGGAACCGAACGGCACTTCTGAGAGGCACGACGCCGGAGACATGACTGCGAACTGGGTGAGTGCCGGCTTTCTCTGTTAAATTTTACCAGGCATTTACTCTATGTGTTAAGTAAAAGCTGGTAGAGAGGGGCTGTCTTGGTCATTGGGTTAACAGGTAACTTGCGTCAGGCATAAATTGTGTGATAGCTTGGCTAAGCTCCTTCTGTCAGTGGCGTCAAGGTTAACAGTGGCAGGGCAGGATTCCGTGTAAGAGCTTTTTGAAGCTTTATTTGTAGACTAAGTTAACGGAAAACTTGAGGCAAGGCAGGAATCTAGAGCTGTCGTTGCCGTCAAGGTTAATTAGTTGCAGGACAGGAATCTTTGCGGAACAGAGACAGCGGTACTGGAGGCAGCCATGAATCTGAAATCCCTGCGAAAGTCCATGTTGTTGCTACTTGCAAGGGAGTTGAATCTGGAGGTGTCGGACTCTCAAAGAAAGCCAGAGCTGATAGAGGCGATTCTCGCATTGGGGGCGGAGGATGACGAGCTGTCAGAATGTGTCGAGGAGATTCAGGAGAGGCAAGCGGCAGAGGCCGAAAGAAAGGCGGCCGCAGCCGAGGCCGAAAGAAAGGCGGCCGAGGCCGAAAGGAAAGCGGCAGAAGCCGAGGCAGATAAGATGCGAAAGCACGAGCTTGAAATGAAGCGCCTCGAGCTGAGATTAGCCATAATAGTAGAACAGGAGGCAGCGAGGCATCCGGTACCGCAGAGCGGGTCAGGTTCAAAATGACGGACCTAATGAGATCGTACAAGCTAGGGGAGGACATTGGGCTGTTTCTCGTCAACTTTGAGAGAACTTGTGAAAAGCAAGGTTTCAGCCAGGATACGTGGCCTCAACGCTTGTTGTCCCTACTTCCGGGGGAGGCCTCAGAAGTAATCGCGCGCCTCACGAAAGAGGAGGCTGACGAGTACAGTGAGGTAAAGTCGAGCCTTCTCAAGAAATACAGGTTGTCAGCGGAAGGTTTCAGACAAAAATTTCGCAACGCCGTAAAAGAGAACAGTGATTCATACCCGGAGTTTGCTTACAAGTTAATGGCCAACATGGGGGAGTGGCTCAAAGAGGCAAAGGCGTATGGGAATCATGACAAGGTGCTCGAGTGTATCGGTCTGGAGCAATTCTATCAAAGGTTACCAGAAAAGGTGAGGTTCTGGGTGCAGGACAGACCGGACGTGAACACCGTAATGAAAGCCGCAGAGCTCGCTGAAGAATTCGTTACGCGCCGCGCCCTCGGGGCAAACGGCGAGCCTAAAAGGGAAAAATTCCTACTACCGAATAAGGCGCCGTTTAGAAAACAACCGACAAGTCTCGCACAAAAGGGTGAGGAAAACAATTCATCTAACCATGGGGCGTCGGCAGAGGCAAGCAAAAGGAAATTTGAGGCGAGAAAGCCGGCTGCTTGTTTCAATTGCCACGAAACAGGGCACTTCGCGAAACACTGCCCGAAAGAAAAGGTGGCCTTTTTATCTATAAATGAAGCCGACGAGAACATGAAGTTGTTAGAGCCCTATATGTACGACCTTACTGTGAACGGCAAGCAGTGTCGGGTTCTTAGAGACTCCGCAGCCACTATGGACGTAGTTCATCCGTCTTTTGTTCAGTCCGGGCAGTATTCAGGAGACTGTGCCTGGATTAGACAAGCCGTAGAAGCAAACAGTCAGTGCCTCCCCGTAGCTAAAGTTGTCCTTAAAGGCGCATTTGGTACGTTGGAAACGGAAGCCGCGGTATCGCCACATCTACCCCCTCAGTATCCTTACTTATTTTCAAATAAGTCAGATCAAATGCTGAAGGAAAAAGGTCTAACGTTGGGAGAAGGCATAGTGCAGGCACTGACTAGATCGAAGGCACGTGCGCTTGCTGCGAGAGCAATATTCACTGAGGCAAACAAGCCTCAAATCGACAACGGGCCTGGTTGCGAGTTGGACACCGCGGTAACAAATCGACTTGTGCGAGAACAGGCTGCAGAAGCCGTAGTCACGGAGGCAACCATTCCTAAAGGCGACGTTGAACCTCCTCCCGAATTGGAAGGGGTCAATTACGCCTCGTTGACCGAGCAAATAGAAAATGCCGTTGCTCCCAAGCCGATTCCTGGTAGTACAGAGGATAGCACAGAGGGTGACACATTCCAGGTACTAGGAAATACAAAAGAGTTGTGTGTCATGCCAACTTCAGATAATTTCAGTCGGCTGCTGCAAGTGAGCCCCGCTTCATTAATAACCGAACAAAAGGGGGACACGACGCTTAAGCAATTCCAGGACAGTTCGAAAGAGGGAATCGCCAAACGAAATGTGAGATTCCAAGAGAGGAGCGGCATACTCTATCGAAAATATCTAGATAGGCGAGAAGTAGAGTTTGACCAGGTAGTCGTACCTCAGGCGTATCGTCAGGATTTGCTTAGTTTGGTGCATGGAGAATCATGGTCAGGCCACTTAGGCGTAAAGAAGACGAAAAATCGTCTTTTACAGGAATACTACTGGCCTGGATGCTTTAAAGATGTAGAGAGGTTTGTAAAATCTTGCGATGTGTGTCAGCGAGTGGGTAAGCCGGGAGATAAGGCGAAATTTCCAATGAAGCTGGTACCCGTAATCACGGAGCCCTTTCGTCGGTTGGTAATTGACACAGTAGGTCCTTTGCCCAAGACAACTTCAGGCCACCGTCACATCCTGACCTTAATCTGCCCAGCTACTAAATTTCCAGAGGCGGTCCCGCTAAAAGAGCTAAGTTCCGTCGAAGTAGTGAACGCACTTCTGTCCGTGTTTGCCCGGGTAGGCTTTCCTGCCGAGATACAATCAGACCAGGGCACCACTTTCACGAGTGCCTTAACGACAACCTTTCTAGAGCGGTGTGGCGTGAAATTATTGCATAGTTCAGTGTACCATCCGCAGTCGAACTCGATAGAAAAGCTTCACTCCGTGATGAAGCGAGTTTTAAGAGCCTTATGTTTTGAACGAAAAACTGACTGGGAAATGTGCTTACCTGCAACGATGTTTGCACTAAGAACTTCACCACATGAGACAACAGGGTTTACGCCAGCGGAACTTGTTTACGGCCGCAGACTGCGTTCTCCTCTTCTTATGCTGAGAGAGTCGTGGGAAGGTCAGGGTAATGATCCTGTAGTAGTGGAATATGTCCTCACCTTATTGGATCGTCTAACAAAAGCCCAAGAACTGACCGAGAGTGCGATGACCAAAGCACGGCAGAAGGCTAAGCTTTACTACGATCGGACAGCTAAAGCGCGACACTTTGCTGTAGGATACAGGGTCATGTTGTTGAGGCCCTCCCAAAAGAATAAGCTTGAAGTGCAATGGGTCGGCCCGGCCGAGATTACTCGAAAATTGTCTGACACCAACTATGTGGTAAAATTACCAGGAAGTCGTAAGGCACACCAGGTGTATCAGAGCAACTTACTCAAACCCTACAAAGAGAGGGAAGCCATCGTGAACATGACTTTAAATGTTCCGGAAGAGGTTCCGGCAGAAATCCCTGAATTAGCTCCCGAATCGGACGAAGTCCCGATCGAGAAAAGAGTTGAGGATTTAGTATCAAAGTCACAACTGACAACGAAGCAGAAGCAGGAATTGCGTGGTCTTTTGACCGAGTTTCAGGACAGATTTGTAAGCGAGCCAGGCCGGACATCCGTCCTCACTCATGACATAGAGCTTACCTCGTCGGAACCGGTAAGATCTAAGACGTATCGGGTGTCACCTCACCGGCTTGAGCTAATAAAAGCAGAGGTTAACAGGATGCTGGAATTGGGCGTGATTGAGCCGTGTGAAAGTGATTACACTTCCCCGTTAATTCTTGTGGAGGTACCCGGCAAAGATCCGCGTCATTGCGTAGACTATCGTAAGTTAAACCTCATCACCAAGGATCAGACATACCCAATTCCCCACATTGAGGAACGCGTCGAGAGGGTAAGCAGCGCGCAATTTATCTCAACGCTAGACCTAGTGAGAGGTTACTGGCAGGTGCCGCTCACCGAGAGGGCGAGCCGGTATGCTGCATTTATTTCACCATTGGGGACATTCCGCCCTAAAGTGTTGAGTTTCGGCCTAAAGAACGCGCCTTACTGTTTTTCAAACTTAATGGATAAGGTTTTGCGGGGTCAAGAGGACTTCGCATTGCCTTACTTGGACGACGTCGCCGTGTTTTCCTCGTCCTGGCCAGAAAACTTGGCGCATTTGAGAGCAGTACTGACACGCCTACGCGAAGCAGGTTTAACGGTAAAGGCGCCCAAGTGTCAGCTAGCACAAGCAGAGGTACTCTATCTCGGGCATGTTATCGGTCGAGGGCATCGCTGTCCCTCTGAAATGAAAGTGGCAGCTATCCGAGACTTTCCCCAGCCCCGAACGAAAACCGATATTCAGGCTTTTCTTGGAATAGCTGGTTACTATCGTAAGTACATCCCTAGATATTTCGACATTGCCAGCACTCTTACTGACGCGTTGCGCAAGATCGAGCCCCAAATGGTCGACTGGGATGAGGAGAAAGAAAAGGCTTTCCGCGTTTTGAAAGCGGCCTTGTCGAGCCAACCTTTGCTTAGTTCACCGGGCTACTCGAGGCCTTTCATAGTCCAATGCGACGCTAGTGATAGAGGCATGGGGGCAGTTCTTAGTCAAAGGGATGAGGGGGATCAAGAGCATCCCGTCCTCTATGTTAGCCGGAAACTCACCCTTCGCGAGCAGGTTTACAGCGCTAGCGAAAAGGAATGTGCGTGCTTGGTTTGGGCAGTCCAGAAACTGGCTTGTTATATTGCCGCAAGCAAGTTCATTGTGGAAGTGGACCACTGTCCTCTCACCTGGCTACAGACCATGTCCTCTAAGAACGGCCGCCTGCTGCGTTGGAGCCTCGTTTTGCAACAATATACGTTTGAAATACGCTACAAAAAGGGTGTACTCCATGGCAACGCTGATGGCTTAAGTCGATGCCCCTGACGCGAGAGGATGTCTCGAGAACTCTGGCATTTTTTTTCCTGACCTAGACAAGAGCTAGTGATTGTTTTTTTACTCTTTTAGGTGTACTTGTTTGAAAACGTTGAAGACACGGCTATCCAGGGTTTCGGGTTCGGTGTGCTTCCAGTGTTGTTGTTTTGTGTCACCTTAAAGTGTGAGTAACATTTTGAATAAATTGTGTATTTCCTTTAATATCAGTTAAAGGGGAAAATAGCCTGGTGGAGTTTGGCGGAATTGTCCGGCGCTCACCGGCTGAGTAGTTGTGTTTTCATGTGCGTATGTGATGTCTGTTGAGCCCACAATGAAGCAGGTGTTGCCCTCTACTTCATCAAAGACGGTCGTCACCAAACCGACTGCCGGCGCTGATCTCTCCGGACAGTGGCTGCAAACCTCAGCCCATCGAGATCTTCACCCCCCCGGCGCGAGAGAGTGTTACGACCGGCCCTGGGGAGCCAAGCAGGAAGAGTTTGGGGGAGAACCGGTTCTTGACCGACGGTGTCGTCCACCCCCACCTCCCCATTCGGGTTCCTCCTCTCGCCGGGACAGCTCCGGGGTCTGCTGTGCGTTCGTGACCATGTTTGGTAACATTTTAGGGCGCCGTGACCATATATGGACCTCGTGTTAGGTTGTGCCACTCCATGTGTTGTGAGGTGTGTTTCCCCCTCTCTCGTGGCCGAGGTGCCGGAGACACCGTATTGGTTGACGATGCGGACGGGGCGCCCAGTGTCAACGGCGCGCCGCTATAAAATGCCGAAGACGTTTTGTATCACACTCACTCTTCTCTCTTTGGGTCAGTTGACCACTTCTCCGCATGTAAATAAATCTCTGTTGTTCGTTCGGGCGCTTCTTCTCGCTGAATTGTTGGACGATGGATTCTGCGACGGGGCCAGCTACCGAAAACGAGACCGGCAGGACCCGGAGTCCCAACACCGTCTATAATTACCGACAAATCAGAAGCGACGTTACCATTTCCGCACGTAGTCTCGTGTCCGTCATCACATTTTGAAATCGGCACTGGAGGTTGTTTTCTTGCGTCGGCAGCGGCCTTACCTCCCCAGGTCGCCGATTCTAGTTTTCCCGAAGCGGGCTTTGGGGAAGTCGCCTCGGAGAGTTTGAAGATGGGCGCGGACTTGGTGACCGATACCTCAGTGGCGCTGTCGACCGAGACTGATGCTGCTGCGAGGAGTGAGCCCCTTGACGCGTTGACAAGTACTCCTCGATTTCAAAAGGTCGCTCCCCATTCCGTGGACAGGCAGCGTTTACGGGAAAACCCCGAAGTCCAGCTCGGCGATATGCACACATCCGGTAAAGATGGCCAGCTTCGCCGCAGTGATAACAAAGCGGAATTCGATCAGGAGTGCGCCATATATCAGCTTTTCGGATCCTAGTCTCGGCTGGGGATGGCTTAAATCGAGGTTTCGGCAGATGCGTGCTTGCTGCGGCGAAATAAGGTCCAGGGGCGGCGAAAGGAGGTCCAGGGGCGACGAAATGAGGTACAGGTGTGTTTCTCAGTACCTCGTCGTACGAGACAGCGGGCTGCATCGGAACTGACGCTTGAACAGGCTGGGCTTGTGGCTGCTGCTCACAGACTGCCTGTCTCACCTCCTCCCGAACAACTTCCCCTAAAGACGAGACCGTTGAGGGGTTGCCGTTTAGCTTCTGGAGCTCTTCTCGAACCACCGATCGAATGAGCTCTCGTAATACGTCGATGCCATTCCCGAAGACTGCTGACACCGCGTCTACGGATGCGACGTTAACATCTCGGTTGTAGTGCCTCGCTCGCTGTTGCAGAGTCTTTTCAACCGCTGTCGCCTCGGTGCGAAATTCAGCGACGTTCCGCGGGGGACATCGGAGCAAACCGGCAAAAATCTCCTGCTTCACCCCACGCATCAGGTGCCGAAGTTTCTTGTCCTCGCTCATATTTTGATCAGACCGGCGGAATAACCGGCACATGTCTTCCACATACATTGCGACGCTTTCATTGTTGCGCTGGTTTCTTGCCTGCAAGGCAGCTTCAGCTCTTTCCTTGCGGTCTGTACTCGGGTATGTGGCCAGTAGCTCCCGTCGGAAATCATCGCACGATCGAATGGTACCTTCATGGTTTTCAAACCACGTTCGTGCGCTGTCCTGCAATGCGAAATAAACTCGGCGGAGCTTCCGTTCTTCGGGCCATCCGTTGCAGTTGGCGACGCGCTCAAAACCCTCCAGCCAATCCTCGGCGTCTTCATGAGGATCGCCATGAAAAGGGTCCGGCGTCCGTGGCTCATCGACAACGACGTGCGTGGCAGCGACTGGAGACGAAACGGCGTGTGCGGCAGCGGTTGGAGACGACATTTCGGTACTCTCACCGGAGACAGCTGGAGACACTCTGGGCTCTAGTGGCAAGGGAAATTCCGGCGGCTCACGACGTAGACGACGGCTGGAGCGCTGATGAACTGGCGTGAGCTCAGTTGGTTCGACTGCTCGTGGTTCCGGGCTGCTTCCTCGAAGTTCAACTGGGTTTGGGATCATTACCCAGCGCCTCCACCAGAATTGTTACGTACAATCCAAATGGTGTACGAATAACTGTTTATTGGGGCGAACTTGTGCCCGAAAAGTAGCGGCGTCTGTAACAGGCGATCAGCAAAAAGGGATCAATCTCCGAGAGAGAAAAAACCCTCGAGCGGTGGTCCACTTCTTTTTCATCAAAATCCCGTGCTGAGGAAGCGCGCGCCGTCACGGCCTTTTCTTGTTTGATCATCAAGCCGCTGATCTCTTGGGGGGGGGGGGCGCGCGAACTAGCGCGCGTAGTTTGAATACTGCGTTCGCCTTGCGTCAATATTTTCAAAATAAACGTCGCGGAAAAACGCTCAATTTCGAATGAATTCCACTTGCCCTTGTCGCGGGCGTGCGCCCCAAGATCTAAGGAGTTATGTACGGCAAGAACTGGTCCTGTTTTCACGTCGCTTATTTACATTGACATTGGTGGGCTGACGTCACATACCGTACGCTCTTCATCAAAACTTCGGTAAATGCTAGCTAAAATTTAAAAAAAAACAGACGAAAAATGTCCCGTATCCTTATTATAGTCTGCGTTTCAAATGGTGCCTCATTAAGAGCGTTGAAGTGACATTACTTTACTTGGCATGTAGAATTTTGTTCTTCTGTTGAGTAGCATGAATAAGGAGTACCTTGGTTTGGGCTAGCTGCTTCATATCATTTGGAAATAGAAGTGCAAAGACGAGGGGAAAAGAAAGACAGCGCTCTTTGTCTCTATGTCTTTCTTATCCCCGCGTCTTTGCACTGCCCCTTCAAGATCAGCATAATGAAAGTCGAGAAAAAATAATGAAACACGCAAACTAAATCTGAGCTTGTTATTATTTTTATTTTCGTTTTTAATAGCCTCGAGATGCTGTTCACTAATCGGCCCTAGTTTCGCATCCGCCATGGTGGGCCATTCGCTGTATAGTGTGCTCCGCTGCTGACTCGAATGGCGCGCGTTCGATTGTGGCCGCGGCGGTCACATCCAGATGGAGGCGAAAAAGTAGCTGCCCGTGTACTGCGTGTAGTCAGTGTACATTAAAGAACACAAGATGGTCAAAATTTGCGGAGACCTCTACTACGGCATCCCTCACATTCACATCGTGGTTTTTTACGTTACTACTACTACTACTACTACTACTACTACTACCACTACTACTACTACCACTACTACTACTACTACTACTACTACTACTACTACTACTACTACTACTACTACTACTACATTTCGCTTGCGTTCGTCTTCTCGTCGTTCCTGCCTCGTGTTTTCGCCAACCCTGACAACGCTTAGCTTAGTAATTGAGTTTGGTGCATCGTCTCTGGCCGCAGTTTCAGCGCAGTGATGCGATGTATTGCGGCCAGAATACAGGATCCTTGCCAGCCTCTCCTAAAGTACACGCACTGACTGCTACATCCCACAAAAACTGGTACTACACAATAGAGAACACCGAAACGACACATCGGTGGCGTACGTGCACAACTATAGGCTGGGGCACGTCATGTGCACGGGATATTGCTTAAGCATGTTGTTCATGGTGCGTATGCGTCGTGTGGTATGCGTCGTGTAGTGGAGGGCTCCGGAAATTTCGACCACCTGGGATTCTATAACGTGCACCCAAATCTGATCACACGGGCCTACAACATTTCCGCCTCCATCGGAAATGCAGCCACCGCAGCCGGGATTCGATCCCGTGACCTCACCTACACTCCCTTATTCCTTTCATTTATCTCTTGGTTGTTGTGGGCATAGAAACATGAATACTTGTAATGGATGCTTGCTGAGATTATTAGTCTCATCCAATTCAACTTGGGGCTTCTTGCAACATCTTTGTCAGCCTTTTTGTCATATTCGAATAACTCACAAAAATAAATGTTCTTACAGCACAATGCAGATGAACAGATGCATACATTTGACTATCGGCCTTTTTGTGGTGGCCCTAAAGCTCCCTTGCCTGGCTGGTCAAGACTGTGAGAAAGAAGCCAAAACTGAAGCGCAAGAGGCAAGTGACTTGATGTACGTTTTTGTATTGCCGATGACTGTGCGTGCGCCACTGTGAATCGGAGTTCATTTACATGACTATTTCGTGGCATTAGAAGTCGAACGACTTGCCGGGCCAGTTGTGATCAACTGCAGCAACTTGTCTTTGGCCGCGTGTCTGCGCAGTGGTACAATGCGTTGTGCTCAGTGATCTCGGTCACTTCCGTCGCGTTACTTGCTTATCGGCACTGCCTAATGTTTCAATTCCGACGTGTATTGAATAAGCGCACATGTTTCACACTGACAGTGCGTTCCTCTCCTCTCTATTTTTTTAGGGGCGAAGCTCCTTAGGGCGTGGGCTGTGCGTCCCCTGTAGCCTGTATGTAGCCACCTCTAGTTTAGTTCTTGCAGTGTTCACTAGATGGCGGTACCGTCCCCTGTATGTAGCCACCTCTAGTTTAGTTCTTGCAGTGTTCACTAGATGGCGGTACCGTCTCCTGTATGTAGCCACCTCTCGTTTAGTTCTTGTAGTGTTTACTAGATGGTGGTACTTGTAGCTGATGATGAAAAGATGCAAGATGTTATAAACTAGAAAGCGGTACTTGTAGTTGATGAAAGACGCGAGATCTTATAAAATAGGAATGATGTCACATATGGCGCGTGTCATTGGTTGAAGGCAATCGTTCGATTTAGTGCGGCGACGTACGCTAGGGGGAGCGATGTAATAAAATCGAGTGGGCAAAATGTACAGAGGATTCATGGTTTACCAGGTTTACCTACGGAGCTTCGCC
Source organism: Rhipicephalus microplus (assembly GCF_013339725.1). Classification (NCBI taxonomy): domain Eukaryota; kingdom Metazoa; phylum Arthropoda; class Arachnida; order Ixodida; family Ixodidae; genus Rhipicephalus; species Rhipicephalus microplus. Next base: position 120,594,956 of record NC_051167.1, read on the forward strand.
CACTCATCATCATTCACTTCGTGGATATGGCGGAATTTTTTTCATCTCAGAATCATTTTCCCTTGAAGTAGGGTTTCATAACCCGAAGTGATTCAGGTAGTCCTCCCTTCCTTTATTTCTCATATCTCACTTTCTTGTTTCAGAGTGCTCAAGCCACATTGACAATGACGTTCAGTACCTGTTAAAACAAGATGTCATTGCCTGTAGGGAAACGGGGGTCAGCAAACCTTCACGTGCGTGGGCCTGTCTGCTACTTTATACAGCACAGCTCTAGGCACCCGTTACTACGTGAAGCAGCGTTCGCATCGGCGTCACCGTAAAAGCGAACGAGAGGAGGAAAGAACTTTATTTGGAGTCCGGCGAGTATATGTGGTGGGCGATTGGCCCCGCCTAGGTTACGGCCAGGAGTCCTTGAATCCTGGCGGCTTCCTCAGCCCGCTAGACAGCCCACATTTGGTCTTCGAGGACGGAGCTGAGCATTGCGGCTTCCCAGCGCGCGCGAAGGCTGTCAGCGGAGGCCGCATACTTGTTATGAGTACTAATCCCTCTACATTCCCATAACATATGCTCCAGAGTGGCTCTGGAGTCGCAACGCTTGCACCTGTTCGCTTTGTATATATGAGTATATATAATGTGCAATAGTGCAAGATTCGGATACGTCCTAGTTTGTAACTGCCTCCATTTGACAGACTGTCTTTTCGTTAATTTTGGGTGAGGGGTGGGAATATGCCCCTTCGTAATCTATAATGTTTTGTAATTTCATTGTATCTTGTCATTCTGTCTTCCCACTCCCACTCGTCTGCCGCGCCGTAATCACTGGAGGAGGCTGGGCTGGCACTTGAGAAGGCAGCTCGGTCGGGGAGCCCTCGAGCTGCGTCATGTACACCCCCATTGTAGCTGTCCCCCACGATGGCATGAGCTGGTGTCCATATAATGTATGTATTTCTGGGGCTTGTTCGACACGCTCCTTGTAGAATACGTAGTGCCTCCTGGGAGATGCCGCCGTTAACAAAGTTTCTCACTGCCGTTTGAGAGTCACGGACAATCAAGAGCGAAAAAAATTGGCCCATATCAGCACGTTAATCTGCAAATGTCGTCGAAAGACCATAGTCGCACGTGTGGAAGGAGTGAACAAGACATTTATTTGATGTTCTGCGCGAGAAATCGGTACATGGAATTCTAGAGGCGCTGCGTTAGAGTGCCTCGAGCATGCAGGGGAGGCGAACGAGCACATCAAGTCACGTCACACGTGAGACATGAGCGCCATCTGGCAGTTTTCTTGGAAAACGTAGCGCGGCTCTGAGACAGGCGTGCGCGTCCGTCTCAGAGGTGATAAGGTGTAGAACGCAAGGTGACGGGTAGGTGCCACCACCGTATCGCCTTAGCAAAACGTTGGAAACCCTCGCCTTTTCGTGCAAGCGTTGCATGGCCAGCGCAGCGTGTTAAACGCTACGATACTTGAATTACTTATGTATGCCTTTTCTAGTAAAATACAAGCATACAGAATATATGCGTGTTGTTATTGTGCCTCAGATATGCGCAATAATTGCTTTTACAGACGGTAGTCTTTCTTGGGGACCTTCGATGGAAGAATTTTGATCTGTTTGTCTGTCTGTCTGTGCATTTGTCTGTTTGTCAACTTTTAATGGCACCGGGTACTTCAAACAACTGACCCCATCTGCACCGCCCACCAATGTTGTTCAAGCTTCAGCGTTCATACTTGTGAAATTGTCAATTAAAGAGCAATTATTGCGCATGTATGGGGCACCATAACAACACGTATATACTCTGAATGTGCATCTTTTACTAGAAAAAGCATACATAGGTGATTTTAAGGACCGTAGCGTTTATCACGCTGCGCTGACCATTCAACGCTTGCACGAAAAGGCGAGTGTTTCTAACGCTTTGCTAAGACGAGACGGTGGTGGCACCTACCCATCACCTTGCGTTCTACACCTTATCACCTCTTAGACGGGCGTGCACACCCGTCTCAGAGCCACGCGCTTCGTTTTCCGATAAAACTGCCAAATGACGCTCATGTCTCACGTGTGACGTGACTTGATGTGCTTGTTCGCCTCCGCTGCACGCTCTAGGCACTCTAACGCAGCGCCTCCAGAATGCCATTCACCAATTTGTTTGCGCAGAGCATCAAAGAAATGTTTTGTTCACTCTCTCCATATGCAAGCCTATCGTATTTCAACGAAATTGGCAAATTAACATGCAGATACGGGGTCAATTGACAATCGCACAAGTATGAACGCTGAATCTTGAGCAACATTGATGGGCGCTGCGGATGAGGTCAGCCGTTTGGGATATCGTCTGGTCACTCTCGTGCCTTTTAAAGTATCGTTAAGGGTGGACAAACAGACACACCAAAATTTTTGCGTCTAAGGTCCCCAAGAAAGACTACCCCATGCCTTTCCATATATCGTGTCAATGGCCTCTAATCTCGCTTTCTTCCTCCATCGCGTGCGGATCCAAGGGGGGAGTAACGAGGTGGCACACAGCCTTGCCACGTCGAATACTGGAGTTCTTCCTCGTCATCTCTGACCTTTCATGCGTGCACATCCTGATCTGGGTAGCCTCCTCTACGCAAGCTTGTCACCAAATTCTCACGTTGAAATAGCACGCGTTTGGCTCTTCCTCAAGTACATTACCCGGAAGAGACTCAAAGACGACCCCTTTCTTCCTATACTTCTGAAACTCACCCTGAGCCGATCCCAGGAAACACTCAGTGACAAAGTACTTGCAAACGCACCCACCACCCCTAATATAAATCCTTAATGACAGGCTCTTGCTGACCAGAAGAGGGTAATGAACACCTCTGTCCCCTGCATATGTACCTTTTGCCACTCTTCATGCACGGCCAACATGCATTGCCTCATTCTACACTGTCCACCGATACATTATTATCGACAGAGCAACGCAACTTTTCTAGATACCGATTCGGAAGCGGTTCAAAAGGACATCCTAGAGAACCCTCACCGACTTGCCACATTAGCTCATATTAGAATCAGCAGCTGCTTGGCGCGCGTGATGTAGTGTGTGTCGATCAAGGAGGTTTGAAACTCATTGGTGCCGATCACCCGTTCACTTTTCCTAGTCTCCCCATCGGTGTCCTCAGGTCCTACCTTTCCCTAATAAACACATTCATGTATCAATCTATCTTTCGTCACGTCTCTTGGACCCTCGTCTGGAGCTCGTGAGCATGCAGGACGCGCAGATGCAATGCAGCTGGCTTCGCTTGTCGTAACGAAGCTGTTGCCGTTTCGCTGGGTTCGCGACACCTGCAATGCAGACTGCTGTGTCTGGCGCTCGAGTGCTGGAAGTTTCTGTCGCAATATATTACGTTATTGGAAATGAGGACAGCCACAACTGCAAACACAGGGGCATTGCGCCAGCACGAATCGACGCTAGGAATTCGCACTCGGCAGTATCGTTATCATTGGGGAATTTTAGGGGCGAAGCTCCTCTTTGTCTATCCTTGTCCTGCGTGTGGCGTAACCGAGAGAAGAAGAGACGAGAAAAAAATAGAGGCAGTATATCTCGAACAGTATAATAGACGGCGCAGTCTCATAGAAGTACAAAGAAACTGCAGTGGAGTGGGGATATTCTATATGGCGCTGTACCGCTACTCTCCGATTGGCTGCTACGCAGGTTTCGCTTAGGTGCGTGAAGAAGAAGTGCCTCCCTCAGTCTGCTAGGTAGTCGCCGTACGTGACGGATCATTGGTGAGGAATGAACGAAGTAGAGCGGCAGGCGCGTTGAAGACGATTGCGCTTGGCTTCTTTGGCTGGCGTCTCGTCGGCGTTACCCGCGCGCCGTCTGCATTCTCGAGTGTTATCGGACGCATAAACGCATGCATGAATTGAATAGATGAACACACGGATGGATGGATGGACGCACACAGACAGACGGGCGGACAGACGGACGGACGGATGAATAGATGGACGGGCGGACGGATGGATGGACAGACAGACACACAGACAACATATAGATGGACAGACGCATGTACGAACGCACAGACAGATAGACGGACGGATGGATGGTAGGATGCACGGATGGATGTACGCATGGATGGACGCACGGACGGACACATGGACGGACGCACGCACCAACACATGGACGGACACATGGACGGACAGAAGTATGGACAGACAGACAGACAGACAGACAGACAGACAGACAGACAGACAGACAGACAGACAGACAGACAGACAGACAGACAGACAGACAGAATAACGGCTGGATGTACGGACGCTTCGTCCCACCCGTCATCATTCTCTCCGTGGATATCCTGCGATTTTTTTAGTGTGCGACCCAAGGACAGCAATAAGAAACCATGGAGCCTTAAAAGAAATGAAACTAAAGCATATTACACACTAACCTAGGCATGTTCTATTCTAAAACTGTCTAACTACCTAATTGATGCTAGTTGACCGATTAATTATAAGCGCTATAAAAAATCTTAGCGAGCGTTACATAACGGCAAACCGTCTCTGGTTTGTTTCTTTGAAATGTGGTTACCAGTGCTTTTTTGTTTTGTTTTTGTGTGTTAAACACACTATATATATATATATATATATATATATATATATATATATATATATATATATATATATATATATATATATATATATATATATATATATACAATGAGCATCCGTGATCTCGCATTTCTTTAAAAAATGTCTTGTTCACTAAGTAGTAAGACGGATTTCAACCATCGTCCAATATTGTTATTTGTGTTGTAGATTTAGGAGCAGCCTTTTATACTGTTGTATCAGTTATTCCGCTGACGTACCATCCAGCGGGCTCGGTCTCCACTCTGCTGCACGTTTTGTTATCACTTATTTATTTTATTTGCATCGTTCTAAATCTTTAGGTCATGCATAAGATGATGATTTTTCGCTCACAACCAACGACCCCGACGCCGACACTCACGGAGGAAGGAAAGGTAGGAAGGAGAGGGCATGCCCAGCCGGCGCGTAGCGTGAAAAGTGTGGTGGATATGACATCACGGTGGCCATTTCCACTGGACACAATGGCAGCGTTGCTATGGTTACGTGTTGTGCAGTGGAGCTGGTCTAGCAGTGAGCGGCCGCGGCTGGCGGCGGCATGTGTGCCTCCCCAGGTCTCGTGCTGAGCAGTGGCGGACAATATCCGTGCTCTGCGCCGCGTTATTGGTTACACAATGTTCTCCTGGCAGTTACTGTACTCTTAGGAACGTTTACAAATCCCTTTGTAAACGTTGCGGGGTTCTAGCAGTGCGTAGAACGAGTGGATATCCATGTGTCGTGTTGCGGATGACGCGGATGAAGCAGTTTGTGTTCAACGAAATCGCGCTGGGCACCATCACGAAGCTGAACGATGACGAACGCCTTGCAGGTCAGTGATGGTTGAGCAGTCCTCCTGCTTGTGACAACGGACGACGCTGTTGAGCCCAGCAAGACGCCATGAGGACCATGTGCACATACGTAGTTTCGTGTTGTGAGTGTACAGTAACAACTTGCATGTCGTATTAAAACACCTTTTTTGTTCTGCTTCGTACACTCTCCACCAGCATTGCATGTAATCTCAACGTAACAGCAACCGCGTTCAAGTGTCACTTGCACAGTGCTCAAAGTCGCCACGGTCGCAGAATGCTGACGCCGGTGAGTTTCACGCGGAACACGGACACAGTGGCAGGACACTGCGTCAGTCGCGTGGCGGAATGCAACCGTAGAAGGCGCACGACCGATCGTGTTGTCTGTACAGTTGCTGAATTAATGACGTGAAATCACTCGCCGTTGTCAGTGCATCTAGCGCACGTTCTCTCGTAGTTGCTTCGTTGTCGGCGAGCCGTTACTCCCTGTTATTACTCGGACCAAATGATTTCGCCGAAGGTGTGCCGCTGGATGAGCCCCGTTCCATTAGTTTCGGATCGTTACGACACACGCGCTGCGCAGCCCACGTGCTTTTCGAGCCGGAGAGAGAGTCGTGCCTTCTGCTTTACATTCGGATGTAAACAAGAGAGGAGAATTTGCCCAGTCAATATGGCCAACTTCCGGCTCCATCGCGGCTTCACAACGAGTGACGTCAGGGCCTCTCCTACCTTTCCTTCCTCCTTGCCGACACTGGAATTCCGGCGAAACGAGCTCTTTACCGCTATCACGTTGAAACTGTTGTTGATGGCTGGGCAGAAATGCGGCCTTCTTAAGGAAGTGTCTCGCTGATTAAGCACTTGCATGAACCTCCTATTCATAGAGCGAGAAAAAAAATGGCAGCATATCCACGGGGTGAATAATGGAGAGTGGGGCGAAGCATTGGTCAGTACATTCGTTCTTGTTTCCATGCATCCATGCGTCCGTCTGTGTGACCGTAGGTGCATCCATCCGCCCGTCCGTGCGTGCGTCTGTTCGTGCATCCGCACGTCCATCCGTGCGCCCATCCCTGCGTTCGTCCATGCATCCGCCCCTGCGTCCATTCATGCGTCCATCCGTCCATGCAGCCATCCGTGCGTCCATCCATGCATCTGTCTGTGTGTACGTTCGTCCATCTAGCCAGCACTCCGAGTACCACCATCTCGCATCTTTTCGTCATATATTCCGCATATATAAGCACCGCCATCAGGCGGACATTCCAAGGACTAAACAACAGGTGGCACACGCACACTTTCTTACGGCTTGCGCTTCGTGTCTACTTCCCACCTTTAACCACCTCGAGTTCATGGTATAGGCACCCGGCGATGGAGTTTACGAGATCATATGGTAGCGCCAGAACACATAGCCTAGCGAGTAGGTGCCGCAAAACCGAGTCCTCCAATTCGTAGCCTAGCGAGTAGACGCAGCAAAACTGAACTTGCACGTGCATATCATTTTCTTTTTTAGTTGTGAGCAAGGGGGTCACGGCTGATGTAAGCGCTCAGGAAGCGTTCTGTGAAAACGTGCCAAAAAGGGCACTGACACTTCAGCGTGTCACTGTGTTGAGCGAGAGTTCCATTTTCTTAGTATCCCTGGCGGTCGGTACCAACACTGCTCAGGAGGACTAAAGAGCTTTGTCGCGCACTCTGGTCTACTATCGCGTGCCTATATACTAGTTCACTGTATTCATGGCACTGCAGCCCAACGCTTGCTAAACCTTTCTAAAACCAAGGAGGTTATGCCCAGTGAATATAACGTAGCAACCCTTTCTTGTCAGATAATGCTCAATGTACATGCCAATGGCTGCTAATGGGGAATGAGAGACAGGAGAATTCGGTTTTTAGTTAACGCGCACGCTACGAATTTTATTGTTCAACATCGCACAGGAGAAATCTCCCACCGGCAACACCTTGCAGGTCAAAACGTAAGACTGGTTACGCACTACGACTACGACGAGGAACGAACGGGTGCCACTTTAAGAAGCTTCGCCCCTAAAAAGGCTCGACGTTGTCGTCCCTGCGAGGACTAGTCCGGAGACTGTCGTCGACGCGATGGCCTCCATAGTTGGTCTCTCAGAGGTACACTGCGTTCAGCACATGGGAGGCATTAACTTCCAAGTAACTGTCAAGATCATGGCTTCCATGACTCTCATCGTCGACGCTGGCTACCTGACCATCGGTGGCAAGCGTATTTCTCTCGTTCCCGTCGGCCCGCAGGTAACTAATGTTGCTTGCCCGTTCTTACCAGCCTTCGTCTCCAACGAGGTACTCGTACAGGCTTTGTCCCCATACGGCAAGGTATTGACTGTGACCGCTGGCTTCATGAGCGCAAGACGCGGAGTTCTCACAGGTACACGCTTTTTCCAGATGTAAATGAGTTCCACGAATCCCGTCCCCGACTATCTTCGCGTTTCCGGTCATCGAGTCACCTTCGCCTACCGTGGTCTGCAACGTGTTTGTCGTCGGTGTGGCTCTAGTGGTCATTATCGAGCTCAGTGTACAACACCATTCTGTGGTCGCTGTGGTGTACACGGACACGAAAGTGAAGGTTGCGACCGCCCCTGCCGACGTTGTGCACGAGATAACCACCCTACCACCGTCTGCCCTATGCGTCGTTCATATTCCAATGCTACTGCGGGGACCTTTCCTGCCCTACCATCCGTGTCACCAACGGCAGCAGATGAACGAGAACCCGGAGCTGTACTAGAAGAACGCCAGAATCCCATTCTGAGCGCTACATTACACGACGAAGTAGTGTGAAGCTTGGCCAACCCGAGAGCACCACGTTTGCCAATCTCAGCGATAAGAACAGCTACCGCGGTTGAACTCGCATCTGTCCCAGGCAAACATGCCGTGCCATGTTAGACGTCGGCCCAAGCCGAGAAAAAACGCTGGTAGGCACCGAGGCACCGGTCTCGTCGTTAAATCTAGCAGCTGAGTGCTCAGTAGACGCCGACGTCGCGAGATCGGCGCTGGTGTCTCGCCAGGAGCAGAATTGAAGCCGAATGAGCAAAGCCCATTAGCTCATTCTGAAAGCCAGGCTCGCGACTTCCTTGAACAAGTAGAAAGACGCCATGGAAGCTCTTTACTGACGCGTCTCGACAAGCAATCCGCGATCAAAGTCGTTGGAGGCGGCGACAACGTTAACGCTGCAGCCCTACCACTATCTGATTCGTCAGACAGCAGCTTCAGCCTCGAAGTCGACAGTAGCATCGGACTCTCTTCTAGCCTAGGCGGATGTGACGTAGAAATGCAAGCCCCGCGACATTTCAAGCGTATTCACAAGTCTGGCACCAGCTCAGACGGCACCCAAGATAGCCGCTCCAAATCCCAGCAACTGAAGAAGCCACGACCCTCTTCTGGAGGGTCGAATTGTGCTGTGTAGTGTATGTACTCCACTTCTCCCGGACAGATCCCCGGGGTACCGAATCGAAAAACACGACCAGGTTAGTCACTCGCAATCATTTCAATATACATAACACCCTGAAAATCATTTCTTTTAATGTTCAAGGGTTCAGTAACCCAGTAAAGCAAGCTGACGTTATCAGCATAGCCCGCGAAGAACATTGTGTGTGTTTAAAAAACAATTTTTTTTTACCATTGGCCCTGTTCGTGGTGCATTCAAACGCGCATTTAATTTAAACTGATATTATTCTTTCGCGACACCCCACTTTAGTGGAATTGGAATTATTATTTTTAACCGCGCTTACACAATTATCATGTTTTCTACGACGGGATTGGACGGGTATGAGCTTTCGACTGCGTCCTATCATCCATCAAGCTGCGCATTTTGTGTATTCATGAGCCAGCTCAAACAGCAATGTCTAACGATTTTTTCCGTGACCTGGACGTGTTTTTTCTAGACGGTCGTCATGTCATACTCCCTGGAGACTTTAATTGTGTATTAGACACGCGAGCTGACGTGCAAAGTCCAGGATGGGGTCGCTCTGATTGCAACGCGCGAGAGCTGCGTTGCCTGGTCCAACATTTCTCTTTGATAGATACGTACAGACTAGTACATGGACCACAGTATGCCTGGACTTGGCGGCGTAGCATGTCGTCTAGTCGGTTAGATCGTTTCTATATGCCGAGTGCGCTAGCTTCTTGCGTATAGCACTCCGATTAAGTAACATTACCACCATCCCCTGTTTATATATTAGACCACCGATTAGTGACGCTCGAGGCTTACTTTTCCTTTTTACCATCAGTGAGACCTTGGCGTCTTGACATCCGCATTCTGCACGACGCGCGTTCACGCTCCAGTTTATCTAGAATCTTGCGCACCTCTGTTTTGGGATCCGGCCCGGAGGTGTGGGACGCGCTCAAGACACAGTGGCGTGTACACTGCTCAGTAGCAGGGTGGGCCCTTAGACGCCGTGCGTCCGAGGAGGAGGAACAAACATTTATTGAAATGGCGTACTAAGGTTTCCGTGGGTGGAGCCCACTGAACACTGAAACCTTAGCTGCTCGGGCCCTTAGCTGCTTAGCTGCTCGGGCCAGTCACTCGGCCTGGTCCAAGGTTGCCCTCTGGCTTCCCAGGTCCTACCGGGTGAGTCGCACCTCCCACGACCAAAGAACTAGCGGACACTGCCACAAAACTGCGTATTGCACGTCGGGTTGATCGGCTAACTCCCTTAATGCGCGCATGGCAGCGAGAGTTAACCGGTCGTTTCCAACGCCTTACTGCAGCTTCGTCGTTGACGGCGGCTGCTTGGCGTTGCAGACGTAATCCATGTGCTCACCCTGAGGTTCTACGCTTTGCGAAAAGCTCGCTTCTCAACCCGCCGAGTCGACTAGGAACTCAGGCCGCCAGATACTTACCAACTGCGTTGCCGCCGACACGTGATCAATCAGTTTTCCTAGCTCACTTTGCCAACATGGCTCGTACGACAGTGTCGTCACATCGCGGTACCACCGAGACAGCCACAATGTTAAGCAGGCCCCCACAAATTTCATCATAAGTAGCTGAACAATTTTGCACAAGTCCGTCAGCTGACGAAGTGAAAAAGGCACTGTCTTCCACGAAGCGTGGCTTGGCCCCTGGGCCGGACGGGTTGCCTGTTGAGTTTTATTTAACGTTTTGGAACTAACTTGGTGCTCTTTTCACCCCTGTTGTTTGCCGCTGTTTTGAGAACTTTGATTTCCCTGATAGCTTTCGCCATGGTCGAATTGTTTTATTACCTAAACATGACCCATCGTCACTTCGCCCAGAGGAGTGGAGACCAATAACGCTCCTCAACGTTGATTACAAAACTTTCGCGGCCGTTATCACTCGGCGTTTGAGAAGCCTGATGCTCTACTTAATGGGTCAGCATAAGGCGTGCCCTATTCCTGGAAGAGAAATCCACAGTCTCTACTTTGTTACGCGTGATATAGTTGCGTACACGTTAACAAGATCAGCTCGGGGACTGTTGGTTTCACTTGACCAGGAAAAAGCCTTCGATCGCCTCGAAAATAGCTTTATATTTAGCGTAATGGCAGAATGTGGCTTCTCCCAAAACTTTATTGAGCTTCTCAGAAACGCATACCAAAATATACGCAGCACGTTGTTTCTTGGTGGTATAGAGAGTGCGCCATTTCCTGTTACCCGTGGTGTTCGCCAGGGGTGTCCTTTATCCCCTCCACTTTTTGTACTCAGCCTCGAACCATTCATGCAATCGCTAATCGCTGATCCATACGTTCGAGGCTATCTCTTTCAGGTAGTGGTACCGTGACAGTGACAGCATTTACTGATGACATCACGTTGTATTCAAAGAATGAGGACAGCTTATCCCGTAGCCTACGACTTTTTGCAGCGTATGGCACGATTTCAGGTGCTGCGTTAAATTTTTCGAAATGTCGATATTTATTCGATGGTTCCCCAGACGCCTGCCTAAGTCCCTTTTTTGGTCTTCAAAAAAGTGACTCCATTCGCATACTGGGGCTTGATTATACTTGCCACGGCTTATCAGCCTCCTTGTGGGTTTCACTAGTCGAAGACGTAAATCGACACGTCCGGGAAGCACAGAAGTGTCATTTTCCGATGCTCGAAAGAAGGTATTTAGCACAGATGGTGTTTTGGGGCCATTCATGGTACATATCTCATGTCGTACAGCCCCCATTACGAATCACTAGGTCGTTGCAATCGCTCATTGGCTCATTTTTCTGGTCGGGTGTAACAGAGCTGGTTTGCCGAGCAGCTCTTGGGCAACCGAGAAACTGCGGTGGATTCGCATTCCCATCCGTCTCTGTTCGCTGCCGGCTGCTTGCCCTACGATTCTTACTTGGGTTGTTGCACGGTGATGAGTGCCCCGCGCGTGATCTTGCCTGCTATTTCTTAGGCACCAAGATACGCTATTTACTACCAGATGCACGGCTTAATTCTGCACCGCAAACACTTAACGTACCTGCATTTTACTGAGCGGCAGTAGCATTTTACCGACACGCGCAGCAAGCTTGTCCCGATGTGGACGTTCTCGAAAGCCGCATATTAGATACAATGGTGGCTCTTCTGCTTCCTCTGGTTCCTCCAGCCCGTCTAGTACGATCGAGACATGTCTCGTGGAGCGCGATAACGGCATCGTTTTTTCCTGGTCACCTCCGTGACTTTGTGTCGTCTTGGATGGAGAGTACTCGCAACACGGGACAGACTGGAGAAGTTGGGCATGGTCCCATCTTCCACTTGTTCTAACTGCCCGTTACAGGAGTCTAACCAGCATGTGCTGCAGCAATGTATCATTGCAAAGGTGTTTTGGAAGTCCGTTCACACTAGTTTTCGTGGCCTAGGGGTTAATCGCTTTGTAACATCTGGTCACTGCTCGCGTAGTCGCTTTGCACGCCTTCTAATAGCTGCGGGAGCTTTTTGTTTGTGGCTTAATAGGTGCGAGGCTGTTGCGGCAGGTCATTGTCGTCGTGCTCTCTTTCTGATTCTGGAACGCTTATTACTCTGAACTCTTATCGTTTCTGTCCGAGGAATTGTTCTTCCTTAGGGAGGAAGAATTTCTGCGACAATGGTCGTGACGCTTTCTGTCCGTAGTTGACAGACGTGTTCGATTAGTCTTACACCTGGCGTGGTTCCTATAGCCAGGTCACCTGTCACTGTCTGATTAGAGCATGTAATCTGTATGTGTCTACTATTTTTATGTGTTTGTATATGCCCCGTATCGGTGTGAGTTCTTGTATATATGTACTTTATTCTAACGTGTAGGTTATGCAGTTTTTACGAATATTAATACCTGTTGTACATATTTCCTAACATCCTCACCAAGTCTTGTAAATTCTGTACATGTACCATCATGTACATTGTTCATATTGTGATTAGTGTATATATGTAGTCTATGTGGTTATTAGTACCATGGACTATGGACACCCTATGGACCTGGACACTTTTGTTTAAATGTGTAATATATGTTGTGCTTTGTCATTTGTTTGTTATTGTGCTTGTTGTACAGGCACTCATTCCTTAAGTTTGTTGCGTCCCATGAGAGAATAAACTGAACTAAACATCAAAGGTTGTAAAGAAGCATTGTATAATGGGGTAGAATGAACGAGTTAAAAAGGTGTAGTACGTCAGGTACGCAACTAATCATGCTTCGGTTGCCCCCATTCTCTCATCGCGGAAATGCGCAGAGAAATTCATACTTTAAGCTTTCCCTAAATCGAACGTATATACTCGCTTACATTAGGCGTACAAACGTCTATAGGACCATGGATTTGCTTAGAAGCTACGTGGCTAGGTTACCAGCGTATCCCGTCATGCGGCGGAATGGTGGCACTTCACGCGAGTGGCTGAACAAAGCACTGGCTGAACAAAGCAGTGGCCGAACAAAGCACAACAAAAGCCTCTCCGATCAGCTCTGGCAAAGTACCTCGCCGAAGCTAATGACGGAGACCACAGCCAAACCTTTAGTGTAACTCGACGACATGTGATTCGGTCGATGGCATGGTTGACATCTCAGTGGTGCAGCAGATCGCTTCGTGCAATTTACCATCCTGTCACAATACCCGGTGAGTAGCAGTACTGTGGAATATAATGAGAGGTCCAATAAGCATGCACACTGTTAAGGATGTGTCTGAAGGTTGGGACTTCTCGAAGCCTTTTTTTTTAGGGGTAGGAGCGGGGAGGGGGGGGGGGGAGCTGGCGCGAGCCTCAGTTAGTGTGTCAACTTTCCTGAATACAGTACGCCGATTAGGCCAAATACAACACTTTTTGAAGGCGTTCATTAGAAAGAATTTGTGATCACTCATTTCATTACGCAGCTGTTGCAGACATTCAAGTTTTTCACCTTGGTGGCCATGACAGAACCAGAGGGGAAAATACAGTGCGTGGTGTTCGAACAGACATACGTTGATCGGAATGAATTAAGCAAGTTACCTTATGGACGCTACAATGTCACTTATATGGACGGCACGGTGAAAAGGTACGTTGATGACAAATCGTACCAGCGTGAACGTGGTTTCATGGCGGTTTTTTGACAATAGCGCAGATGTTACTATAGTCATAAAGAACCATACATGCGTAAAAAGTCGTCACTCCCGTAGGGCCCTGCGGCCGAGCTACTGCGTTGCTTTCAGCGCCACGAGTGGCGCTGAAAGCAACGCAGTTGTATTTTATTTATGCATAAGGCCAATAAGACCGCCGTTTTGTTTTACTTATGCATAAGACCGATAATGTCTTATGCATAAATAAAACAAGAAAAATTGTTTCCGATGCTGGGATTTGAAACCGTACCCCCATGCTCTGAAAACGTGTGTATTTACCACTAGGCTACGCCCCCATTGTTTTTTTATTGCCAGACAATGACACACTTTTATTGCCAGACATTGACTCCCCATCCTTTGCAGCCACAGCTCCTTTTCCTTCTCCTGGACACGGTCGTGCACATCCTTCACATATTTCTGCCATGTGTCCGCCGGGAAGAAGCCATATTTTTTCTCAAGGCGGTATATGCGGTTGTCCAGTTGGTGCGCATTCACGTCGCTGGGAGGTAGTCAAAGACGTGTCGGGCGAGTCACTCCTTCTGCAGAAAAGGCAAGCGGCCACGGTAGGTCAGTCTGCTTGCCGCCTCCCGTGCTTCGAAGATGGACCACCCGAGATCTCCTTGAACAGCCTTAATAGCCACTGCCCCATGTGATCCCAAATCAGTGTGGCCGACCTCTCGCTTCCGTCGTTCCAGCCATTCCCTGGTCGCATCAGACTGGCAGACAACGGCGTTGCAGTAATTCAGTGCCGGCACATGCACAAGCTTCCACATGTCGCGAACCGGGAGATATCTATTGAATCCCTATATGCTTCTGCGCTGGAGAACCCACTGTGCCCGCAGGGCCATCCGTCTGACTATTTCCTCGTGTTCCCTATAAATGTCGCCTCCTGCACACAGCGTCACTCTTAAGTACTTGTAAGATGAGGCAACCCCCCACGCCTGTCCAGACAGTGCCAGGGTTTCGTTGCCCAGTGTCACACCCACCAGCTACCGTCGTCTTCTTGGCGTTATAGTGAAGCCCCAGCTTTTCGGCTTACGCTGCACAGATGTTGAGTAGTTCCTGCATGTCTTGATGGCTTTCTGTCATTAAAACGATGTCATCTGCAAACGCTAGTCCCGGTATCTTGCGATCTTTGTCTATATGGTAGTACTGTACTTCAAGCTGAAGCCAAGAGAAGACCTCTCTATCGCTCGCTCAAATCCGGACACATACAATAGGTATAGTATCGGCTATAGTGGGCAGCCCTGACGAAGACCCCTCTAAACCCCCACAGATTCTCACGTGATCAAAGCAAAGGACGTCGTAACTGTGTTGCTGCTGTACAACTGCTTAATTGTTCTAAGTAATGTTTGTGCGAGACCCAGCTCCCTCAGGCAGTTAAAGAGACTGGCATGCGGAACATTGTCATATGATCTCTCCACATCCAGCAAGCAGCAAAGCAGTCCACGATTTTCTTTTCTGGCAATCTCGCCACACTGCGTAATCACGAAGAGGTTGTCTTCCCACCGTCTGCCCTTTCGGAAGTCATTCTGCAGTTCTGTGAGACCTTTGGACTCCGCCCACTCAGAGACACAGTCTTTTATCACTTGCGTGAAGGCTCTGTATAGCGTGCAGGCGACTGTCAGTGGTCTGTAGTCGCTTAGATGACTTGCATTGCCTCCTCTCTTGAGGATCAGCACTACTCTGCCGAGTCACGATTCTTTGGGTATCTCCTCGCCATCCAACATGTTGGTGAAGAAACTGGCCAACTGTTCTTTGCAGTCTGAGCCTAGGCACTTAATTAGGCTAGCTGGTAAGCCGTTATGACCTGTGGCTGTGTGCGTCCGAAGGCGTGAGAGTGCCCGTTTGACACTCTTGTATGAGAAAGCCTAGTTTGTCTCTGAGAGGTGCGGAGTGGTCGGCACACTTCGAGTCTTGCTAGTATGACTGTCCTTTGCGTTTGCAGGACTATACAGGGCCACTAAATATGTCGTTACATACCCTTTAAGGTCTACAACCTGCTGTCCTGTTTCACTGTCCATGATTTGGAGCTCCGGCTGTTCTTTTCTATCAAGCGGCCAGACATAGTTTCAGAATTTTGCAGCCATTGGCTTTCCCTCCTCTCGCAGGTCCCGTAGCATCTTGCTATTGGCATTGGCTAGCTTCATTTGAACCAGGGCCTGCATTTCATGCTTCACCTTCACGTAGTGCTGCCGTTTGTCGCTACAAGCCTCGGGGTCTTTTGTCTTGACCACACGGAGGTGGGCACGGTTTGCTTCTCGGCGTGCCTGCCACGCCTGAGCGACTTCCTTGTCCCACCACTGTTCGCGCATGTGGAGCACAAGGCTCTTGTTGCGGGACATGTGCCGTCGCATGATACTGCGCAGTATGTTGACGCATTCCTCGTTTTTGCCTCTCGTCGCCGTTCACTGTCCTCAAGTTCTGCAGCCACCGTTTCAATAGCTCTAGCTGGAAGGTGCATTTGACCCTCAGATGTCATGCGGCGCTTTGGTTGGAGGTGTTGTGTGCGAAAGAAGTCAATCCGAATACGATTATGATCACTTCCAACGCTATAATGTCATTCTTCATCTATATCGATGGAGTTGAGCAGACGAGTTATGTTATGCGATAAGGGAACATAGTCAGTAGACGTTGCCCTGCCTCGAGCCCACCATGTGTGTTTTCCCTCACATCTGGGATCAAGACTAGCAATATCCAGTTGTAGACGTTCCGCCAACTGCATCAAGAGGCTACGATTTGCGTCCGTGTATGCATCCAGTTCTGATATATGGCCGTTAACGTCTCCAAGGATCAAAACTTCCCGGCCGTCGGTCATGCACTCTGAGTCCTGGCACACACACTCTATCAGAGCCTCGTTGGCCTCTAGCCGAGTACCACTCATTGCCATATATAAAACGCACACCGCGGCAGAAATCCCCACGATCTCGCCCATTATGCACATATGGTCGTTGCAGTTTCTTCCGGCACCTTGCCATTGGATGTCCCGCCACCACATAAAACCGACTCCTCCACCTTTTCGGCTGGTTCAGGATCTATTATTTCCCAGCCAGCACCAGTCTTCATGTGTAGGTGGTTCTTCGGGGTTTCTCAGGTGGGTCTCCGTCACTGCATACAGTGATAGAGATAGCTGATGATAGTTTTAGCAGCGCCATGTCTATGTCGGATAAGTTAGTTTGCAATGCCACCGCTACCCTTATTTTCATTACACTGTCAAGGGTACAGTTTCCCTTCTGTGAATGATAGTATGTAGGTGTTCTGTGGCATGGGTGCGCCATGTCGCAGATGTTCAGGCCCCTCCATGCTCGGCTGCGAAAAGGCTTGAGTGGATACTCTTTACGAAAGTATATTTCTATTTGCTATAGTCGTTTACAGCCTAAGATTACTGTAGGCTCCACCTACAACCGCAACTCCTCCTCTCCGTGAAAATTTGCATTGGTGGCTCATTAAATTAGATTAGCTGATTTCTGTGATGCTAAGTGCCTTTAGCGTACTTTAGATTGGTGGTTTCGTTATGCAGAGACATGATGGTGCTGCTGGTTTTGGTGGAAAACGTTCACTTTTTGCGCCATTCCCGCAAAATTTTTCACATCATCCTCTGTCAAACGTAATGTTTCAAAATGGGGCGATGATTTTTGTAAATATATTGCGCATAGTATCTATATTAGCAGCTAAAAATTACTTACGGTTGCAACCAAAACCACAATGCACGTCTCTCTTTCTCACAGATGAATGGCAGGTGAGCCGCAGTTTTGGGTGCGGCACTTGTACTTCCTCTTAGGTTGTAACCGACTATACCAAGTTCCCTCCCCAATTTTTGTTATCCCTCCATTTCACGATCAATAATTATCAGCGCAAACGGCGCCTATACTGTTCGAGAAGCTTGAGGACTGCAGTAGATCGTTTTGTTAAGATTAGGCCCACTTCGTGAACATTGCAGGTTATTCTGGAACCTACGTCGCCGCTAGCAATAACGCTAGAATATTCGATGACGCATGTGTAAATGTCGACACGCTTCGCCGCTTGTCAGTTGATCGACGGCCGACGCTCTGTTCACCGCTATCAGTGCCAGTGGGCATTACTGCAATCTCACCTTCAATTTGCAGGCCGCAAGTTCGGCAAGAACTTCTAACTGTAGTCTGCTGTATTCGTCGACGTCACGACCCCGTGAGAATTCGCAACTTTCACGGATGGTGGCGTCGCCATGCGGCAACCGTCGTAACTGTCGTTTTGGGGATGCCCACGCAGCCAGCCCATGCCATCGTTCGGTCGGCCTCGCTTTGGCGGTTCGCTGGTGCTTTATATTTTGTCGCTGGCAATTTATCTAAGGTTATTCTGAATTCGGTAGTGAACTAGCGAAGTCGGACAGGTACTGCGATTTGTTCGCTTGCTGAGCTAGAAGAATCACGAAGTATGTTGGATGCCGCTGTGCAGACGCCATGCAGTTAAAGGCGACGTTTCCTGTGTTGCACGAGCGCGACCGCTCGATCCTCCCCGGCCTTGGCACGAACAGCGTTCACAAAGTTGTACGTGCTTTCCTTCGCACCACAGCAGACGATGTGTCCGGCGTTCAAAAGTTCTTTTCCTTCAATACACGCCGCACACGCGTTTCTGAACACGAAGAGTCGAATATAATACATGCTAGAGTCAACGGATTTCTCAGCAAAGCCTTGCCAACACGGTGGCTGCAGCCACAAGTACTACGGAGGTCGAAGTCAAGGGCACACCACCGGCGGCTGCCGGCGCGCCGGCTGCATGATCCCCCAAACGACGGCCATGTTGGGCACGCACTAGCGCCCTCTCTAGGCTGTGAAAGTTGCGAATAGCGTTTTCTAAAAGTTGCATCGCCTTTGAGAGAGCGCGCCACGATGCGTCATTACACCTCACGAAGGACGTTTGTGAGAGACGCACCTCGTAGAGAAACATACTTACGTAAAGAGCGGACACTCCCGTGGGGCCCTGCGGCCGAGCTACTGCGGTGCTTTCAGTGCCACGAGTGGTTGGTTAGGCCTGATAATGTCTTCAGCATAAATAAAATAACAGAAATTAGTCTTTCCGATGTTGGGATTTGAACTAGTACATGCTTATCAAGCTATTGTCCTTGCCAGTAGGCTACACACCCGTGCTACCGCAAAGGAAATACATGCGCAGTGCATCTACACCACATAAATGTGTATCCTTTGAGCAAAACAAATGCAGGAAGACAACAATTTCTAGCCAGACTTTACTGGTTTTTGTAGAAAAGCAAAAAACAACCTCAGCGGGACACGATTTAAAGCGGGTATTGCAAATTACAAAAATCAATAAAGTTTCTTCCTTTCACAAATTTGATGTCAAACTTGGGTTTTCATTGTGCTTTTGGAGGCGGCTCTCACATGCCTTGAAAAAGAAGAAAAGGCTAGCATGGGTACACGATCTAGCAGTTAATCAAGCGCTTAGAAGGCTCGAGTGGATACGCTTTTCTTTTATGTTCAAAATTGTTCTTGAGCACGAGAACAAATTGTCCTCACAGGTGAATGCAATAACGTCACCTTGCATTGTGAATGACCCTCCTTGTTTGTGTATATAGCCTTACTGGTTTATAAATTTACACATCTCGATGTTCATGAATGTTCTGCACTTGTACAATTTTTGCATTGTACACTACTGCATACACAGATAAGTTATTTTCGCTGTATATAACAGCTTGCACTGTACATACACATGATCATCATTGTCCATCTTTCTGTGTGCACATAAGCTATGTAACACATATCTGGAAATAAAATTCTCTTAAACCAGTGGATCCGCTTTTAGTGGGACGGCTAGGGCTCTCTTATAGTTGAGTACGAAGTACTAGAAATCGTTAAACATTTTTTCCTAAACGGTCTTTCTACATATAGTAAAGTTCTCTATGCGCGCCTACACGACAGCCAACGTGCCCGACATCCGTAACCATACAGTTCCATTAAACAGCGCATACGTCTCCCGTGTGGCTATCTCTAACCGCAGAGATTCAACCATAGTTAGCTTTAGTACGGCTACGGCGTTGCGTCTGACGGAGGTACTACAAATTAAACACAACCATTATGAGAACCTGCAGAGAACCAGACGAAGGAAAATACGGGGAACGCTATTAGTGGCAACCAACTGTGACACAATTATGAAGAAATGACTGTTGACGAAAGGGCTACCTTGTTCACGTTTATTCCAGGCACACTGAAGCTGTCGTATTTCTTTCCACCCTGAAACCATATGGCCGCATATATTCAGGTGAGTGCTTAAATGGGTTCTCGTTGGGTGGAATGTTGCTTCGGGTAATGCTTGCTTCTTAGCTTCTTGGAATCGCCTATACGAAGAAGAAGTCACGTAACCAACTGCGCGTATATATTCTTTTTGTCACACGTCAGTAACACGGAAATTTAGGCTCGTTTATACCATAGCAACGAGTCAAAGCTGTGCAGCCACCACTTCACAAACCCACCACTTCACCACTTTACACCACTTCACCACTTCACAAACAAAATCAGAATTTTTTTTTACTTTATTTTCCAGCTTTATTGGGGGGAGGGGGGTCCATCAGCAAAAAAGCTGTACTAGAGAGTTTCAATGTGCCTAAAGGTCCCCACATGGCAGCAGTAATATAAAAACTAGCAATAATACAAAAATTCAAGCATACACCCAGTTAAAATGCACAATTTCAATGGAACTGGAAAAATGAAACATATGTAATAAATAATACCTAACAACGCATGATATTATTACGAGGCAGTGGGCATGGCTCCGCCCCGTCGAAGACGCATCGATGAAGAAGAAGCGGATTCGGCGCGCGAGATCCTAGCTGCCCTGAGGTGTCACACCTACCTGTAAATATTGCAAATACACTCCTTTCTATCTTCCGTCAATTTGTAATCCCCGTAACAAATTGGTGGACGTGCTGGGTAACGAAGCGCACTACAACGGAGCTCCGCAGTGGTCGTCAAATCGGATTTTCCGTGATGGAACACGGGACTGATCCCACGGCCACCTCTCCATCCGCCTCGGCAACGCCTGCACCATCCACGGCAACGCCTCTACCAGCCCCACCTCCACCCACGTACGTGCTGACGCATCCAAAACATCCAAGAACGTTCTGCGGTACGGACGATGTTGATGTTGACGACTGGATAGCTACGAACGTTACAGTGCGCTCAACCGGTATGACCCGACTCTCATGCTGGCCAACGTGCTGTTTTATCTGAAAGGCACGGCCAAAGTCTGGTACGAGAACCATCAAGGGGAGATCGGCAGTTAGGACACGTTCAAGGAGAAGCTTCGCGATTTATTTGGGAAGCCCATCGGTCGAAAGGCGGCTGCAAAAAAGGAGTTGTCTATACGTGCTCAGACGTCCACAGAGCCGTATATCTCGTATATACAGGACGTGCTGGCGCTCTATGTCGTAAAGTCGACAACGATATGTCGGAGTCGGATAAGGTTGGCCACGTCCTCAAGGGGATAGCGGACGTTGCGTTCAACCTGCTAATGTGCCGGAACTGTGCGACCATCGAGGAAATTATTCAGGAATGCCGGCGTTTTGAACAGGCCAAAAGCAGGCGTATTTCAAGATCTTTCACTTGACTGCCGAACCCCGCTGCGACGTCCTCCTGCGAAGATGGACTGACCTCTCATCGGCAGCCTTCACCGGCGTCTGAAATTACACAAATCGTCCGGCGGGAAATCGAAGCAATTACACCTGCTCTTCCCAGCAACGGCCACATCGATTCGCAAGTACCTCAGGTTTGGTTGGTACAGTCGATTGTGCGGGAAGAACTCAGCAATTCGGGCTTCGATGTCTGCGCCGTTGCTCAGTCTCGACCATTTGGCTCCCGTTCAAGGTCGCCGCCTCGTCCCAGGTCACCGCCCCAGGAATGGTCTTTTCCACGCTCTCGAAAACCGGCCGAATGTCGAACGGCGGATGATCGGCCGATCTGCTTTAACTGCCGTCGCATAGGGCACGTTGCACGGTATTGCCGCAACCATTGGTCTTCATCCCCAACACAGTATAACACTGCTCGCCGTGCCAACAGCTACCGCCTTTTCCAGCCTTCTGCGCCGATCCCCGACAGCTACCACCGCCTTCCACCTTTCGATGCCCCTAATACGCAGCACAACCGCTCACCATCGCCTCGACGTCATCAGTCTCGTTCGCCGCCTGCACGTCGCCCGTCGTCCCCTTCTCATCTACGACGACGCCCGACCTCCCCGCTCAATTCTCATCAGGGAAACAAAGCGGTGCAGCTCTTACAGGTGAAGCTGCATCCTCGATACCGACCTTAAATCCTCTCCTTGTACTGCCGACACGACAAAAATTGATCAACGTAGACGTTGATGGCCTGACTGTTTCTGCACTTATTGACACAGGGGCGCATATTTCTGTGATGAGTGCCCGACTTCATCGCCACCTGAAGAAAGTTCTCACACCAGCTGCTTCTGGCATTATTCGTGTCGTCTACGGAAGAAGTCTTGCCAACATAGGAATGTGCACAGCACGCATCACAATCGCCGATCACCCCACATCTGTTCTCTTTGCAGTTATCGAGGAGTGCCCCAATGACCTGATTCTTGGATTGGATTTCTTGTCCACTCATGCCACTCTCATTGACTGTGCAACCGGCGTTCTCCAACTTGAACTGCCTCGACTTGGGGCTGTGCCGTCCTCACCGTCACACCGATTGTGCACTGTTGATTATGTTCGGCTGTCGCCGCAAGCCACCACGTTTGCGGCCTTAACGATATCACCAGCTCTTCCTGACAGTGACTACATAGTGTCTCCATTAGTGGATGTGCTCTTGGCGCGAAGTGTTGCTGTGCCGCATACCATCATGACTATCGTGGACAACTACGCTCAGCTTCCGCTTCTCAACTTTAGTAGTTCGACCCCAGTTCTCCCGCAAGGCATTTCGTTTGGCCATGTTTCCCCACTTGATGCATGTAACATCCATGCATTAGACCGTGAAGACTGCTCGTCCCCTATTGCAGCCAGCCGAGCAAACGCACCTACCGATGAAATCACGATGATGATTGCCCCTGATCTTCTGCCCTGTCAGGATGCGCAACTCCACCACGTTCTGACCACCTACCGAGATATTTTCGACAACGATGACCGCCCTTTAGGTCAAACGTCCGTCGTGCGTCATCAAATACATACCGGCGATGCTAGTCCTGTTAGACGGCGACCATATCGTGTTTCCCTGTCCGAACGCCAGGTCATACAACGAGAAGTCGAGGAGATGCTCTCTAAAGGAGTCATAGAGGCTTCTTCAAGTCCATGGGCGTCGCCTGTTGTTTTAGTCAAAAATAAAGATGGCAGTTGGAGATTTTGCGTTGACTACCGTACCTTGAACAAGATAACCCGCAAAGACGTATATCCGCTGCCCCGAATCGACGACGCCCTTGACTGCCTTTATGGCGCGCGCTACTTCTCCTCTATAGATCTGCGTTCGGGCTATTGGCAAATTTTTGTCGACAACTTAGACCGCGAAAAAACTGCCTTTGTCACACCGGACGGCCTTTATCTGTTCAAGGTTATGCCTTTTTGGCTGTGCAATGCCCCGGCAACGTTCGAACGCATGATGGACTCTCTCCTCCGTGGTTATAAATGGTCCATCTGCCTTTGCTACCTCGACGATGTGATTGTTTTTTCTCCAACATTTGAAAGCCACCTAACTCGCCTGTCGACCATTCTAGCCGTTTTTCGTCGAGCGGAACTCCAGCTGAACTCGAAAAAGTGCAATTTCGGCCGACGAGAAATCATGGCTCTTGGTCATCGTGTAAGTGCTGCTGGCGTCCAACCGGACCCTGACAAGATTAGCTCTGTCAAGAACTTTCCTCTTCCTTCTACTACCAAAGATGTTCGTTTTTTTTTTTGTGGGCTTATGCTCGTACTTCCGACATTTTATACGCAATTTCACTACAATTGCACGACTACTCACTGATCTTCTCAAAAAAGAATGCGCCCTTCTCGTGGGGCCAAGACCAAGGAGCTGCGTTTTCCACGCTGATCCAGCTGCTCACTTCACCACCAATACTGGCTCACTTAGACCCGTCCGCGACGACTGAAGTTCACACAGACGCCAGTGCTCACGGCATCGGCGCCGTCCTCGCTCAACACCAGGAGGGCCAAACGCGTGTTATTGCGTATGCCAGCCGCCTTCTCTCCACATCTGAGCGAAACTATTCGATAACGGAGCGCGAGTGTCTTGCGTTTGTCTGGGCTGTAGCGAAATTTCGCCCCTACGTGTATGGCCGGGAGTTTTCAGTTATTACGGACCACCACGCTCTGTGTTGGTTGTCGTCGCTCAAGGACCCAACCGGTCGCCTAGGTCGCTTGGCTCTACGTCTCCAGGAGTATAACTTCGACGTAATTTATAAGTCTGGCAGGTTACACCAAGATTCAGATTGTCTCTGGCGTTATCCGGTGGATCCTGCTAGCCTCGCCGTCCATGAGAGCGATTCTTGTGTGTTCGCCATATCCGATTTGCGCGACATCGGCACGGAGCAGCGCCGGGACGCAACCCTCAAGACGGTCATTGAGCGAGTATCTTCAGGACATTCCGACCCTTTGCTCCGTCAATATGTCCTCCGCAACGAAATTCTGTACCACTGAAACATGAAGCCTGATCGCCCGGACCTTTTGTTGGTTATCCCCCGACACCTGCGTGCCACAACTCTTCAACATCTGCATGACGCTCCGACGGCAGGACACCTAGGTTTTTCACGCACCTATCATCGCGTGCGGCAACGGTTCTTTTGACCTGTATAAATTTGTGCGCCGCTATGTCGCTGCTTGAGAGCGCTGTCAGCGTCGCAAACGTTTTACTCTCCGTACGGCTGGCCTGCTCCAACCTATCGACATTCCCCCGGAACCATTCTTCCACGTCGGCCTCGACTTGCTCGGACCTTTCCCAACAGTCCGTGTCAGGCAACAAATGGATCGCTGTCGCAACAGACTATGCGACCAGATATGCTATAACTCGTGCCTTGCCAAGTAGCTGCGCTACAGACGTTGCAGACTTTCTACTGAATGACGTCATTCTGTGGCACGGGGCTCCGCGCCAGCTTCTGACGGATCGTGGCCACTGCTTTCTCGCAAAAGTTATCGACGAAATCGTCCGGGGCTGCTCTACCGAACATCACCTTACCACTGCCTATTATCCCCAGACCAACGGTCTCACAGAGCGCCTCAACCGAACTCTTACAGACATGTTGTCCATGTACGTCTCTGCTTATCACCGTGACTGGGACGCAATGCTCCCCTACGTTAGGTTTGCGTACAATTCATCAAGGCATGACACCAGCAGCTATTCTCCGTTCTTTCTTCTGTACAGCCGCAACCCTGCCTTGCCATTCGACACACCCCTTCCTTCTGATACTATCAAACCAACGGTGTATGCCTGAACGTTGCTTCTCGAGCCCGAGTCGCTCGCCAAATCGCGCACACTAGGCTCACTGCTTCTCAGGCCTCATAAAAAGTCCACTACGATGACTGGCACCGCAACGTTGACTACCCTGCTGACTCTCTCGTCCTACTTTGGACACCGCATCGACGTGAAAGCTTGTGCGAGAAGCTCCTTCCACGATACACCGGGTCCAACAAAGTTCTCCGCAAGGTCACTGACGTCGACTACCTCATCACTCCCGTTGAACCACCTTCATCTTCTGCCACAACACCTACTTATGTTGTCCATGTGTCGCGACTAAAACGCTACTACACTGCCAGTCCTGATTGACTTAGCGGCACCGTGACGGCGCTTCGTCCATCGGGGGTGATATTGCGAGGCAGTGGGCATGGCTCCACCCCGTCGTATACGCATCGATGAAGAAGAAGCGGATTCAGCGCGCTAGATCCTAGCTACCCTGAGGTGTCACACCTACCTGTAAATATTGCAAGTACACTCCTTTCTATCTTCCGTGTATTTGTAATCCCCGTAACAATATTTTTAAAAAATAAATCTAGTTTATTTAAAGAGAGGAAATGTCAAAATGCATATTTATAAATAGAAAACAGTGCTACAACACAAAGATAACTCACTATTTAAGACCTTGGGTAGAATGCATTATCGTATAATATACTCCTTATTCAAACATTGAGCGCGATAGAAATATTACCAAAAAACAATGCGACTACGTAAGAACTAAATCGTTTATGCCTTGATTCATATATTCAGAAGTATTCTCTAATTTGCTTGTGCGTATCTAGGTACATTTTCCCTTTCCCATTTATTTATCAATGAAGGTACGTAGTTTCTCGGTGATTTTGTAAAATTTGTGTGCCTCTGTGGTATAGACCCCATGTTTTGGAGTACCAGTGCTCAAGTCACCTTTTTTTTTTCAAGACGGGATGTATATTTTAAGAAAAACTTGATATTGTCGGAGCCGAACAAGATGAGTATAGAAGTCGGTATACGTAAGCTCTTGTCACAAGGACTACATTGTCTTCGAAAAAAATTCTCCCCGGATCTGCATGGTATTTTGCAAATGCCGCCGAAAGACGATAGTCTTGCGTCGGAAGAGAATGAACAAAGCATTTATTGGATGTTCTGCGCAAGAAAATCGGTGAAAGGTATTGTGGAAGCCGCTGCGTTAGAGTGCCTCGAGCGTGCAGCGGAGGCGAACGAGTGCATCGAGGCACGTTAGACGCGAGCGCCATCTGCCAGTTATCTACGAAAATGAAGAAAGGCATGTGGACCTGCAGAGAAAGATGCGTGCCATATTCGGAGGCGATAAGGTGTACAACGCAAAGCGACGGGTAGGTGCCACTACCGTGTCGTTTCAGCAAAGCGTTGGTAACCCTTGCCTTTCTGAGCACCGCGTTGCACTGTCAGCGCAGCGTGTTTAACGCTACGGCGCTTAGAATTACTTAGAATTACGCTTCTTATTTGACAATCACACAAGTATGAACGCTGAATCTTGAGCAATACTGGTGCGCGCTGCGGATGGGGTCGGCCGTTTGAAGTATCGTCAAGGGCGGACAGACAGACAGACAGACAGACAGACAGACAGACAGACAGACAGACAGACAGACAGACAGACAGACAGACAGACAGACAGAAATTTTTCCGTCGAAGGTTCCCAAGAAAGACTATGTCTTAAAAAAGCCCCCACCTCCCGAAGGGAATCGTGAGCAAATGCGAATGCATTTCTTGCGCTGACAGAGCCGTCAGACATTCGCCTTCGCGGACTTATGCCATCGCCTTGAGAGGCGCCCCGCCGGCGAATGGTCGAGAGTGAGGAGCGAGTGTACGGGAGAGTGGGTGCCAATGTCCTCGGCTCGGCGTTGGAGTTTCAAAGCAGCGTCTCAAATACACATTGCCGGATGTTCTTGAGAGGCGCCCAACCAGTGAATGGTCGAGAGGGAGGCCCGAGCGGACGGGAGAGTGGGGCACATGGATGATTGCGAGCGAACGTTGAGAGAAGGAGTGGTGAAGCACTGCAGCTACCCTCTCCTACACTCTCTTGCGCCACATGCTCCGGTTGCTAGGAGCGAGGATAAGCGCGCACGCCCGCAGCTATTGCTATGGGAGAGGGAGTGAGAGTGGAGAAATAAGACGTGCCGGCACGCGGACACCACCGCGGACAACGCCGGATGCGTGACATAGCCCGACTAACAATCACATTCACGTTTAAAAGTGTCGCAGCGGGATAAATATTTGGGTACAGTTGCTGTTTGTCAAAGCGCGTGTTTAAGTACTTGAAGAAGCGCACGACGATGTCATTTTGTGGTGGTGGCCTGAACAAGCGCACAATAGTAAATATGCGATTGAAACACGGGGTAATATACAAGGGGTTTTAATAAGTGTGTCCATACTTATTGAAAATTTACAGAAAGAAGGTATCTGCGTGCCTGCGGTGTCTCCCCTTACCGAAGGAGCAGCCAGGCGTTGTGCCCCTATAGGTGGCCATTGTCAGCCTGTTCCTTCCCTATTTCCTCTGTCTTCGTGTTTTCTATGTACAGAAACAAAGTACTGTGGCATCATGCATCTACAGATCCGTACAAGCTATAATTGAGGCAGTAACTATAAAAATTAACACATTTAACTTTTTAACCAATGGAAATAAGTTATCGAGTTAAATGGGCAATATCTAGTCCTTCCTGTGAATAGTCCATAGTCATACTTAAAATTTCCCTCCCCCTCTCACCTTCCCAGTGCAGGTAGCCTACCGGGGCTCAGCCCTGGTTAACCTCCCTGCCTTTCTCCTTGTGTTCTTTCTCTCTCTAAAAGGCCACCACTGGTAATCACCGTGGTGTGACGAAATCAGGCTAATTTAGCACCAGATACCGACACCGACGCACCAAATAATGCATCTACTATTCACTTCGAAAACGCTCTCAATGACGACACTGCTTCCTTCGCATCGGAGGATAAGCGAGCGTCGATAAGCGGCCATGCAACACGGAAACGCTGTCATCAAATGGATCATGTATATTTTCGTGGTTGATAACGGCGAGAGAAGCAGTGTCGTCAGTAAGAGCGTTCTCGAAGTAAATGGTAAATGTCTTGCTTGGTGCATCAGTTTCAGTTTTGCCTGCTAAATAAGGCAGGCTCCATCGCTCCGCGGTGATTACCTCTGGCCGCCTTTCAGAAATTTCACATTGGCTATGGACTATTCGCAGGAAGGCCTACATTTCGCCCATTTGACTCCATCACTTATTTCTACTGGTTAAAAGGGTAATTGTGTTGAATTCTATAATTATTGCCGTAAATAGTGCTTGTATGCATCTGAAGACGCCTTTTACCGCAGTAAAAGGAACGCCGCAGGTAGCACACTGGTACCTCCTTCCTGTTTGTTTGTTTTTTTTATAATAGTGTACACATTTCTTGAAACAACCTGTATATTAAATTTTACCCTCTCTGGAAAAAAAAATGCCGACAGTGATACAGCACACCAGTGGCTCGTTACAATGACATCGCGACTATTTCAACAAGATGGGTCCAATTCATATTTTCTGAAAACGTAACACCTAATTCTTTGTATTTCCTCCGAATGGCAATAGCAGCAGCATCCCAAAATGATTCCTCATTGAAATAACACCACCTGCCTCTAGCCTTCAATAATGTGACCTTTGATTTTGATCTAATAATTATTGACGCATTATTAGGAGAACACGCTCACAGATGAGAAAGAATAATGCTATATTTATGCAACAAATCATCCAAATATTATTAAGCAGCAACAAACAAACCTGTATCCTCAGTGTACAGCACAATGGATGCATCACTAACGATTACAGCAATATCTTTCACACGAACAACAAATGAGGTTAGTCCCAATGCTCTGCACTGCGGAACTCCCGCTTTAATTTCACGATATGAGGAGCACAATTTTTCAATACCGATGCACTGGATTCCTCCCGAAAGGCACGATCAAAACAACAAGTTTGCAACGCCACGGATTCCATGGGCGTCTATAGCAGTCTAGTTAAAATTTCTCGATTTAAACAATCGAATGCATTGCTATTGCCTATAAACATACCTAGAGTTAGTTTTCCCGCGCCAATGTTATCAATTATTAGTTCCTTTTGACATGACAAGGCTGTCTCCGTCGGCCTGCCTGAGTGGAATTCAGGCTGATTCATAATGCGCCTCGTCCGCTGCGGTGTAACCAGACCAGAAAGTCGCGGGTTAGATTCCAGCCGCTGCGATCGCATTTCAATTGATTGATGATTGATTTGTGGGGTTTAACGTCCCAAAACCACCATATGATTATGAGAGACGCCATAGTGGAGGGCTCCGGAAATTTTGACCACCTGGGGTTCTTTAACGTGCGCCCAAATCTGAGCACATGGGCCTACAACATTTCCGCCTCCATCGGAAATGCAGCCGCCGCAGCCGGGAGTCGAACCCGCGACCTGCCGGTCAGCAGCCGAGTACCTTAGCCACTAGACCACCGCGGCGGGGCCGCATTTCGATTGAGGTGAAATGATAGAGTAGAGGTCTGCGCATCACGACTGTGGCATGTAGTCATGTTGTTACATGACACGTGCAATCATGTCATACCATACCACTTTTGCAACTTGACATGGGAACGAAACCACCGCAAGAATATCAGAACCACGAAATTTAAATCATGACATTCACGACATATATGTCATGATTTTCATGTTGTCACTAGTCATATATGCTCGTCATACAGTCATGTTATGCCATACCAAGTTTGCTATCGATACCATTATCGGAACGACCAGGAGAGCTTAAGCCGTAGATAGATAGATAGATAGATAGATAGATAGATAGATAGATAGATAGATAGATAGATAGATAGATAGATAGATAGATAGATAGATAGATAGATAGATAGATAGATAGATAGATAGATAGATAGATAGATAGATAGATAGATAGATAGATAGATAGATAGATAGATAGATAGATAGATAGATAGATAGATAGATAGATAGATAGATAGATAGATAGATAGATAGATAGATAGATAGATAGATAGATGGATGGATGGATGGATGGATGGATGGATGGATGGATGGATGGATGGATGGATGGATGGATGGATGGATGGATGGATGGATGGATGGATGGATGGATGGATGGATGGATGGATGGATGGATGGATGGATGGATGGATGGACGGACGGACGGACGGACGGACGGACGGACGGAGGGACGGACGGACGGAGGGACGGACGGACGGACGGAGGGACGGACGGACGGAGGGACGGACGGACGGAGGGACGGACGGACGGACGGACGGACAGATAGATGGATAGATGGATAGATGGATGGATAGATGGATAGATGGATGGATAGATGGATAGATGGATAGATGGATAGATGGATAGATGGATAGATGGATAGATGGATAGATGGATAGATGGATAGATGGATAGATAGATGGATGGATGGATAGATAGATGGATAGATAGATGGATAGATCTGGACAGCCACGACTTACTCGAGATCGGCAAGTCGTCATAGGTATGGATCCATCGCAGGCATCAACCTCGACTGCAATACCTCCAACTACGAGTACAACGAAATCGTATGCGAGCATTGCACGCGTCGTTGAAGATGTCGCGCCGGTTGAAGACAAGGCAGCGCGGCGAAGGGCCCGTGATGCTGAGCGCAAGCGGGCGAAGCGGGCCGCGGACATAAACATCATTACAGTGCGAACTTACTCGCACATATACGCGTCAACTCACCAAGGTCTTCTGAGAGGGTCTAATGGTTCCTGGGAATCGCAATGTGATCACGCGGGGGAATTCACGTTAACTCACTGGCGAATGCCAACGAATTTTAACTTTACTACCCCTCATAGCATCACCCCGTGCGTTCGCACTTAACCATGTTCACCCTCGGGGAAATGCTTGGGAGTTTTTTCTTTATAATTTATTACTTCTTTGTTTGCATCTACTTCTCGCTATCACTCACGGGCAACGTTGATTTTTTTCGGAGGCAACCAAAGACACCGTCGCCTACACAAGAATTTCCTGAAATCTAGCTCTCTAACGCTCTTACGTTGAATTGATTCACATACCTTGGTTGCACGCTCTACGAGAAGTAAACACTCCTCCGTTCTGGCATTTGGTATTCCAACTTAATGTGTAAGTGGGCCACGTTTAGCTTCGGTTTCCCAGCCGAGCCCTCTGTGGTTCACAGAAGACCAGCCTCGATAGCCAAATATAGTTATTTTGCTCGACTGCTGACTTGAAGGTGGCGGCCTAGGACCCCGGCCTTGGCGGCTGCATTTTCAATGCAGGCCAGTTGCTGGTGGTCCGCATACTTATTTAGCCGTATACGAGCTCTTTTCTACGGCGTCCCTCATAACGACACGGTGGTTGTGAGACGCAAAAGCACAACGACTGTATTAGTATATGTCCCATGCGGCGTTCATGTGCGATGGTGTATTCTTTAGTTCAGGGGCTTTACCCGCGCGGCCCTCCGACGTCTCCACTCTGGCCGCGGCACGCACACGAGTCTTCATTCCAGGTTGTTGTTTTTTTTTTTTGACAATATGACTGTTCGTGACATTGATAAATCGTTGTCGCATTATTTTCTCATATTCACGAACAATAAATAACTGATTGTACGGAGAAGCTACACAACTTGACATGAATGATCTCAAGAAGAAGAACATAAACTTTATTTGTCGAATCCAGACGATTCGAGTCCGGCGTTTTTTAGATGGGCCTGGGCACCCACCGCGGATGAGGTTCCGAGACCTTGTCTCGAAGCGGCTTCCTCGGCACGCTGGACGGCCCAGAGTTGTGCTGTCAGGTTCGAGCTAGCATATACATTTTTTCAGGTACCTCATGTTGTTTATGGCACCTCGTTTTGAAAAAAAGAAAGTGCGGCAGAAATACTCTATCAATCATTTTCAGCGTCCAGCTTTTAGTCATTGCGTAAATCGGCGTAGAAAGAGAGATAGCTTTATTTACAGAAAGGCAGAGAGGTTGGCCTGGGCGATAGCTTGCTCTAGCCTGCTAATCTACACTGGGGGAGGGGAAAGGGGAGAAGAAAGACTAATGAATGACGATGGTGAGGTAGAGAGGTGAGTATGTAGAATTCTTTCTATCTGAGACATATTTTATAGCCGCACATATAGTCCAGTTGCTTCCAAAAAGGCTATAACCATTCTTGTGACAACAGTTCCACTGTTGGTGTCTGGTCAAGAGCCCGACACGGTCTCATCAGTTAATGAAAATCGGTATCAGTATGCAACTCGATACCTGATGCTGAATCTTTAAAAAAAAACGACCTATACATACTATATGGAAAAACAGCAACTTCAGCTCAAGTTTTGTTCGGGTAATCCAATCCCCCCCCCCTCCCCCGTCCTAATTCTCACCTACTCACTGTCCCGGCCCTTTACGGGACTAAATTTATTTTAGTGAGCTCCCTGTAGCTGGAGTGAGTTTGAAACCGCTGCTTTAGATGAACCGTATGTATCGCGCGTTTCCCATCCTGCGTAAAATGAAGGGCATGAGTGAGACCTGAGTCTTCAGGTGCCTCAAAGTGTTTCATTCCTACGAGTTTGTGAGATGTATTTACTGTTTGTATCGATGTCTACTTAATATGGAACACCAATTATACTTTGTAACTCACGTTGGTGTACATTCTAGCATATATAAGTCTTTGTTTAACCCATTTCATAATGTTTTACGTTTGCTTTTAACGTTTGTCAGGCTTTTCGCACAGCCGGAACGGGTACTTAACCCGGTTTTCTGGAAGAGTACTACTCTGTACTCACGCCAACGAAAAATGAGAAATACGACGCTGGTATCCAATGGAAATCGAGTCTGCAAATGCGGTGTTATGCTCATCTAGTATCAGTTCAATCAATTCGTTGGTCACTTCTTTTTGTTTTCATTTCCACGGTGTTCTACACCGATGCGCGAGATATCCGCAGTGACCTGAAACTATGCACACAGCCTCAATGCGCGTACAAGGCATGGAAGACACCGCGAAAACAATAGCCGTGCGGCTAA
Organism: Rhipicephalus microplus; assembly: GCF_013339725.1. Taxonomy (NCBI): domain Eukaryota; kingdom Metazoa; phylum Arthropoda; class Arachnida; order Ixodida; family Ixodidae; genus Rhipicephalus; species Rhipicephalus microplus. Next base: position 120,628,276 of record NC_051167.1, read on the forward strand.
GGAAGTACAGGGGAGGAGCTGGATAAATAGCATTGAACGCCTGGCAAGTTCGGGACTGATCATCGTGCCGTATGGTGAAGTAGAGCCCATTTCGTGAGGGCAGTAGTTGCGAATGTGGTGAGTGTTGGGCCTTTCTCGGCACTTTTATGCTCATAAAAAGTGCGCTACCTCCCGATTCGGCAGCACGGAAAAGGATGTAGCTAAAACTGACTAAACAAAGTTCGTGAACCGCGTCTTTTTCACGCGGTGACCTCTCACTGATGAGGGAGTGTTTTTCACCGAGTCATTCTGAAATACGGTGCCTTTTTTTTTTTTTCCTTGTGTAGCTATAACACATCCCAACAAAAAATGGCAGTTCACGCCGATCTTCAGAAACGAAGGAAGTTGTTTTCTTCTCAAGTATCGAAGTGAATGGAAAAACGGTGAGTATGCAAAATGGTGCTGCATAAATCTCCCCCTCTCTATTCCACTCTCCCTTCTTGTCATTTACTTATATTCTGCGAGACCTGCCTAGCGATACCCTCGGCTTGTAACACCGTGAGGACTGGAGAGACCATCGGTGGGGCAAAACTTTTGGACCTCCCTCAGACTCACGCATGAAGTATATTTCGCGCTTCAGCCTCCCTCAGACTTAGAATTCATCAAAGCTTTCCCGATCCGGACTACCTCGCACTCACACTCACAAAAAAAAAATCTTCCTCCACCGAACTCACTCGGATTTAAACTCACCGAAACATTACTCACCCGCACTCACTCAGACTCGTAGCTTGATCTGAGTGTTAATGAGTCTGATTTGGTCGATTCATGATCCCGTCAGCCCAGAGTTAACTTTCCCACCATAGTGGCAATGCTCTTTAACCCTAGTGTATCACGTAATCGGTACCCTGCTTGGTGCCCTTGATATACTCTTTAATGTGAGTGATGAGTGTTCGCAAACTAGTAAGGTCATTTTTTTTCTAAAAAAGAGGTACAACAAAAGATCTATTTATCGATAACTTTCTAGGGATAGGTGGCCGGAAGAGATCAAGGACACTTCCTCCCTACGTATTACGCTCCTGTGATCAATAGGTATTTATATGGTGTATGAACGACACTGCTTTGGAATACGTGTGAACAGACGTGAGCCTAAATGCTGAATCCAAGTAAGGCCGATGGTACTGCTGAAGATGAGAGCGGGGAAAAAAATGTATAACTCACTCATACAAACTCACGAAGTAACTTTTGCGCATGGGGCTTACTCGCCCTCAGACTCGCCAAACTTTTTCTGAGGCGAATTCACTGGTACTCGCACTCACGAAAACTTTCTTCAGCCGGACTCGCTTGGACTCAAACTCACCAAAATGTCAATCGCCAGGACTCACTCGAGCTCAAACTGGCGTTCCGGTCTGAGTTCGAGTGAGCCTGTTCATGAGTAAGCTCGAGTGAGTCGACTCACGGGTTGGGTCGCCAACCTGCAGCAGACACTGACGCAAAGGAAGCGCTTCGTTCGTATCACCCTGTTTGTCCCGTCCTTGCGTTGTTATCGAATCATCCAGCACGCACCGACCAGCCCAAGTTAACACCTTTTAGCATTTTCTTTTCGAATGGAATCCCACGACACCGAGTCAATGGCTGTTCTTGGCTGTGTCGTGCTTTGATTTTGTTTCTTCTTACTAAGGTATAGATCCTGAGTGCCTTCATAGTGCATTGTGAGCTGCATCTCCCATCTCTTCTCCGTGCTGTTTTCATCGAAGCGTTAATTTAGTTTTCATGTGCCAATGTCTCTTCGTGTCAGCCACAGAAATGCATGCGTGGGGTGCCGATGATGACGCAGCTGCTAGTTCTGACGTTACAGTTGCATTCGTTGCTTCTTCCTCTTTTTCCTGCTAGGTGGAAATTACTACGTTATCAAAAGTCTCGACGCAGGAAAGGACGACTACGAACCGTGCATCGAAAAGATGAAGGAATGTTCCGGAAAGAACGTGACATACGTAAACGAAGGCGAAAACTGCGGTAAAGCAGAGGAGGTCTGTTGAAGATACGAATAGATTGAGGAAGGAATGAATGTACCCGAATTCAGGATGTAGTGCAATTCATCTGCGTGAGCTAAAAGCTCCAGATTTTTTTTTCTTTTTTCCCATAGCAAGCCTGTAGTTTTTTGTAGTGAAATAAATATCTTAAACTAAGGGTCGTGAGCGTGATGCGTGCTCAGTCATCCGGCATCCCAGTGAGTCTTGTGGCACCAAAAAGGATGACTTGCGCAAGTCTGCCGGCTCCTCCGAACTCGCACCCATTGATGAAGAGAATATCTGGGGTCTTACGTGCCAAAACCACGATGTTTTTATGAGAGACGCCTTAGTGGAGGGCTCCGGAAATTTTGACCATCTGCTGTTCTTTAACGTGAACTGACATCGTGCAATACATATTCTGTCTCGAGTACATGGCGGATGACTTGCGAAAATGGAATAACTTTTGCGTTGACATCCATCAAATTTCACTCGTCAAGCACTCATTTCACCAAGTAATGTCCCGATTACCTTGATGACGCGTATCTGCTACGCTAACTATATTTCGGTAGAGTTTGGAGTCTTACTTCGTACTATTACAGCGAGCAGATTTGGCAGGCATGCCTGTTACGGTAGTTAAAAAAGGTCTTTACATGAGCGGATGCGATGGTTGTCCTCAGCGTGACTCGGCGACACGTACATGCCATTTCGAAAAGTTAATTAGAGCGCGAAAACTTGACACGATCACTCACACACGCACACACCCATGCATCAAACACACAGCGCTCCACACACATGGCATGTACACACACACGTACATGCCAGCTGCGGCGCCCTCTTCTGACGAACGAGAAGGCTGAGATTACCATTAGCAGTGCGACGACGCACTGCGGCAGCGCAGGTGTCACGGATCACATTAATTAGGGAGGCAATCGCCGGGCTAATTCCAAGGGTCGAAGTATCGGCCCCCCGAACCACACCACGAAAGCGTGGACAATTTAGAAGTGGTCCTATTTGGCGCGCCAGCGGACGCCGGCTGTGGCCCAAAGAACAAGTCAGAGCCGAGAGTTGATAAACAAAACAAAATTATATTCTCAGCTATGGCAGATCAAAACGATACACAAGTATGCACACTCGACAATTGTGGAATACAATATGTCACCAATCAAACAACGTACTACACAGTACAATCAGCCACACTCGAAACAACGGACACAGACAGCAATACGCACTACAATGCAGTCGCATGCATCGAACAACCAAGACACTTAAAGACTAAAGAGTTGGAAAACTTATTCAGTCCAAAGTTCTTGGAACAAAATTCTGGATGATACTCTTCCGAGAATCACTCACTCAAAGTCCAGCGTTGTTGTCGTTCCGCTGCCCCCGAAGTTTCTCTTCCAGAAAACCTCGCGTCTTCAATTGACCGCTCTCCAGGCTCCAAACTTCTTCGCCGAAACACGTCGGCTTCACACATGCAACTGTTGCCACGCGTCTTCGCTCGATAGCGGTAGACACACACTCTTGCCTGTAGCTCGGTCTTCACCCCTCAGGTGGAAATCCTCTTCTTCTCCTCCTTTGTTACGGAAGACAAAAGGCTTCGCCCACAAGGCGGAACACCCTACGCACTGTAGCGCATACTTTCTTCTTCTCCTGCTTTGTCACTAAGGACAAAACCTTCACCGACAGACGCGGTGGAATACCCCACGCACACTGGCGCTAACTTCCTTCTTCTCCTGATCTCCCATCTCGACTGCTCGATTAAATACCTTCCGCGCGAGATTCCAGAAAGTTCTCATAATTTCGTCGGCGCGATACGCAGCGAAGGCTGGGGAAAGGGCGAGACAGTACGAGGGCCAACCGCGACGGATGACGCAACCCTGCATCACCACGCCCCTTTCCATCGAGAGCGTTCTTGGGCTTGCTCGGCCGCCGATGCGAGGAGGTTTCGTCGGCGCACCTACGCTTCCGAGGGAGGGGGACGCACGCCCGGGGAGTCTTTGGATTCTTGTTTTCTTCTTTTTTTTCTTTTATTCTTGACCTCGAGGCGTCTCTCCCGCACTTTATCGCGAGAATTTGGCGGCGCGCCCTTTTTGAGCGCTCGTTTTGTGACAGCAGGTCACCAGAGTTATTCAATCATACCAGTTGCGAAACTGCGTTCCGAAATCCAAACACGCAGTTGGCTTAATTTTTCAGAAATTAGCTGATTGTCGCGCCACCCTAGGAGTGACAATACACAACACAAATAATGCGTTTAATAGTGGGCGTGCTGATCAATAGGTGACGCGACAATCTTCGCACTCCCGACAGGGAGTGGGGCAGTGGGAGAATTCTATACATGGAGCCCACGGGAAGTTTCGCAACTCGTGCGATTAAATAACTCTGTAGGCCACGGTTTTATATCTATTGATAGTCATATGCCGGACTGACGGATGGCGTGCTTCGACACAGTTTAAATGAAGCTCTTTTGGCGCGCCAAGTCAGTTGGTACATACAACGCCTGGAAAGTCTTGTGCTCCAGCTAACACCAAAGTGAGCCAAAAAGACAAGCACGCCTCCGCTAGGAACAAAAGTAAGTGCCTCCATTCCAATGACATCTCCTCGTAAACGCAGGATTTCCCGCTACAGGTGCCTTGATATAATAACATAGGGGAAAACTATATTTGGTAGGTATTCGTGCTAAAAAGAAAGGTTGTTTGACGACGCCATTTCTGGGGTCTCGATTTCTCTTCTGTGTCTCGGTTTGTACACCCCGTCTTTTGAGCGCGTTCTTACAAACAATATTCGCGAAAAAAAAAAATTATAATTTCCTCTAAAAAAGCACTATTTCTTACATTACTGAAAGGTAATATTTCAATTTGTTTTCATATATAGTACTTATCAGCACTAAATTTCTTGTTTATTGCTCGTTTGTTTGCTTGTTTGCTTCTTTGTTTGTTTGTTTGTTTGTTTGCTTGTTTGTTTGTTTGTTTGTTTGTTTGTTTGTTTGTTTGTTTGTTTGTTTGTTTGTTTGTTTGTTTGTTTGTTTGTTTGTTTGCTTGTTTGTTTGTTTGTTTGTAAAGAAGAAGATGTGCCTGCAGCAAGCAGCATCGCCAACGTCCGGCTCTCTCGGCTCGTGTTTCGGTTCGTTGCTGTGCCGATCGCTGGACGGTTCTTCACGCTGTCTTGTCGCTGTCTTTAACGGCTAATAAACCTCCTCACATTTGGTGGAAGGTGCTGTTAATCCCCGTTGCTACATCCTGGAGCTGCGAAGCCGCACGCTACCACCTGTCATGACTACCAACGCCACTACATCGACGCCTTCGCTCCAGTTCAACTGCCCTGGCCATCGTAGGCTACGGGAGCCGAAGGTCTTCAGCGGTGCGGATGGGACCGACGTCGAAGACTGGCTCGAGCACAACGAACTGGTGAGCGCCAGCAATAAGTGGGATGAAGCCGACAAGCTGGGCCACGTGATATTTTATCTCACTGGCGTCACCGAATTGTGGTTTAATAACCACAAACACAACATCCCCACATGGAGCGTCTTCAAGACGTCATGTGCTGAAGTGTTCGGTCGGCCAGCTGTCCGCAAGCAGAGGGCAGAACAGCGCTTGCGCGTCCACTCTCAGCAAACTGGCGAGACCTTTACCAGCTATATTGAGGACGTCGTCGACCTTTGTCGACGCGTGAATGACACCATGCCCGAATCTGACAAGGTCCAAAAACATCCTGAAGGGCATCGACGACGGCGCATTTCAAATGCTCTTGGCAAGAAATCCGAGCACAGTTTCCGAAGTCGTCAGCTTGTGTCAGAGCTACGACGAGTTGAAGAAGAAACGCACTCTGACTCGGCAGCCTCAGCATGGTGGTGAGTCACTGTCCAGTTTCGACACCCTGCCCGACAATTCACCACTGCTTCAGCAATTTCGAGCCTTCGTCCGTGAGGAAGTCGCCCGCCAACTTTCCCTAGTGCTCTTCACTCACGAGACCACCACCCGTCTACCTGCCCCGCTTCGCACTGCTATTTCGGAAGAAGTTGCCCAAGCTGTTCCTGTTGCGCACCACGAGCCGCCTCTATCCAGCCTTGCCCACTGCCAGCGTGCCGCGCAGCCGGTAGGACCGCCTGTCGCCTATCCGCCAGCCGCGCAGCCTGTGGCCGCGCCCCTAACGTATGCAGCGCAGCCTGTGGCTCCTCCTGTCGTCTGCTCGCAAGTGATGCAGCCTGTAGCAGCGCCGTTCACATATGCAGACGCTGTGCGTAGGCTTCCGCAACCACCCTACACCTCGCGCTCACAGCCCGCACACCCGGCTGCTTATACGGCACCTTGGGCGGCACCTTGGGCGGCACCACCAGTAGCCAATTCTTCGAGGACGCCCGATAACCGACCGATATGCTACGCCTGCTTTACTCCCGGACACGTTGCCCGCTACTGCCGCCGTCGACCTCAGACGTTCGGCGACTATGTCCGATCGTCGCAACCCGGCAGCCAACCCTTCGCGCAGTACGGGCCGGTCTCGTCAACTCGCTATGCCCCTCCTAACGACCCCGACTTCGTGACGCCGCGCGCACCCTCTCCTCGTCGGCGATCGCCCTCCCCCATGCGTCGCCGGCCCAGACCTTCTGACCAGGAAAACTAAGCACCGCAGTTCAAGAGGCAAGAACTGCGCCATTTTCGAACTGTCTAAGCCCTCGCCCCTCTCCTGCTAACGTGGTCGCAGTAACTGTTGAAGGTTATTCTACTTTCGCCCTTGTAGACACCGGCGCCGCTGTTTCTGTTATTGCCGCTAATGTCTGCCGTGTATTACGTAAAGTCACGACGCCGCTTTCGGGACTGTCACTCCACACCGCAAGTGCACAGCAAGTAACGCCTCTCGCAGCCTGCACTGCAAGAGTGTCCATCGAAGGCATTGTTTACACTGTGGAGTTTATTGTCCTCGCTGTCTGTTCGCATGATGTCATCCTCGGATGGGACTTCCTATCCCGCCATAATGCCGTCATCGACTGCGCACGCGCTGAAGTTGAGTTTTCACCTTTTTGTGATGTCCCATTACTTGGACGCTCTTCATCAGCCACCGAAGTTGTTCGTGCATGAAGACACCGATATTCCACCTCACAACTTCGCACTTGTTCCAGTTTCATGCAACACCTACACTGACGCTACAGTCTTTTTTATGCCTTCCGATATCTTCACGAGTCGTCGCGCTCTGCCACTGCCTTTCGCAACGATTGACCTTGCCACCGGAAGAAGCAATATGTTCATACTCAACCCGCTTTCCACACCTGTCACTTTGCTTGCGGGGGAATGTCTCGGTCGCGTGCAGGATCTCGACCCTTCGTCTTTGGTTGATGTCCCGGATGACTACTGCGACCACCCAAAATCACTGTCGGCCCTCGAGGAGTCATCCAAGGATACGTTTTCCAGCGCCATCGCCGACACCCTCACTCCCACCGAACATGCCGACCTGCTTGATCTTCTGCATGAGTTCCGGAATTCCTTCGATTTGTCCCAACCTCAACTAGGCCGCACGTCGCAAGTCAAGCATCATGTTGACACCGGCCTACACCAGCCACTGCGTCAAAGACCATACCGTGTCTCCACTGAAGAGCGCCGCGTCATCAACGATCAAGTCGAAGATATGCTTCGTAGAGACGTCATTCGACCATCTCACAGTCCCTGGGCGTCTCCTGTCGTCCTGGTGCGTAAGAAAGACGGATCTATCCGATTTTTCGTAGACTATCGTCGTTTGAATAAGATAACCCGCAAGGACGTATATCCTTTGCCGCGCATTGATGACGCCATTGACACCCTTCATGGAGCGGAATTCTTCTTGTCGCTGGATTTGCAATCTGGCTACTGGCAAGTTCCAATGGCTGAAGCCGATCGCCAAAAAACTGCATTTATTACACCTGACGGACTATACGAGTTTAACGTCATGCCCTTTGGGCTTTGTAACGCGCCCGCCACGTTTGAACGACTTATGGATAATACGCTACGTGGCCTGAAGTGGAATATGTGCCTCTGCTACCTCGACGATGTCTTGGTTTTCTCGCACGACTTTCCTACGCACCTCCTTCGCCTCAGGCAGGTTTTGACTTGTCTGACCAACGCTGGCCTGCAGCTTAACCTGAAAAAATGCCGCTTCGCTGCACGCGAGCTCGTCATCCTAGGCCACATCGTTTCGAAGCACGGCGTATTACCTGACCCAGCAAAACTTCGAGCAGTCGCAGAATTTCCCAAGCCGACGACCATGAAGGAACTTCGCAGATTTGTAGGCCTATGCTCATATTTCCGGCGCTTTGTTCGCAATTTTGCATCCATCATGTCACCATTAACCCAGCTTCTTCGCGGTGACGTGAACCTCTCCTTCTGGTCCCCTGCATGTGACGTTGCCTTCACTACTCTGCGCCGTCTGCTCACCTCGCCACCTATTCTTCGCCACTTCGACCCGACGGCTCCTACCGAAGTGCACACCGACGCCAGCGGCGTCGGGCTAGGTGCTGTCCTCGCCCAACGAAAACCCGGCTATTCAGAATACGTTGTAGCCTACGCTAGCCGCACTCTGACGAAAGCCGAAACTAATTACAGCGTGACAGAAAAAGAGTGTTTGGCTCTGGTGTGGGCGCTTGTAAAGTTCCGGCCGTACTTATACGGCCGCCCGTTCGATCTAGTAACTGATCACCACGCGCTTTGCTGGCTCTCCACATTGAAAGACCCTTCTGGCCGCCTTTCGCGATGGGCACTCCGCATCCAGGAGTACGACATTCGCGTCGTATACCGCTGTGGACGCACTCTGACGCTGACGCCCTGTCCCGCTCACCTTTGCCACCAGATCCGACGTGCGCAAACACGTGCCTCCAGTACTTGTCATCGTTAAATCTTGACTCAATTGCCACCGAACAACGTCGTGACCCGTGGATCGCATCTCTTCTCGAATATCTATCCGGTACGCCCAACCTTCCGGTATCTCGATCCCTCCGACGTCAAGCTTTCCATTTTGCCATCCGCGATCAACTTCTCCATCGACGCAACTACTCTCCTGATGGCCGCCGATGGCTACTGGTCATTCCACGCACTTTGCGATCGCAGGCATGCGCTTCTCTTCACAACGATCCACAATGTGGCCACGCCGGGGTGTTCAAAACATATGAACGCCTTCGCCGTCGCTATTACTGGCGCGGCATGTACAATTTCGTACGCAAATTTGTGCAGTGCTGTCCTGACTGCCAGCGACGCAAATCAACACCGCTACGTGCTACTGGCGAATTGCAGCCACTTCGGTGCCATGCCAAGCCTTTTGATCGCGTTGGCGTTGACCTCTACGACCCCCTTCCATTGACATCAGATGGCAATCGGTGGATTATAGTGGCGGTCGACCATCTAACACGCTACGCCGAAACAGCCGCTTTACCGAGCGCTACCGCTCAGGATGTCGCCTCTTTCATTTTACGTCAATTTATCCTTCGACACGGCGCTCCTCGAGAACTCCTAAGTGACAGAGGCCGCGCTTTTCTCTCCGAGGTCGTCGAAGCTCTGCTTTCGGAATGCCACGTCATTCATCGGAAAACGACAGCATACCACCCGCAGACTAATGGGCTAACGGAACGGTTTAACCGCACGCTGGGTGATATGCTCTCAATGTACGTGGCATCTAATCATAGCAACTGGGACCGTGTTCTCCCATACGTGACATTTGCATACAATACCGCAATACAAACAACCACGGGATTTTCACCTTTCTTTCTTCTTTATGGACGTGAGCCTTCCCTTACAATTGATACTCTACTTCCCTACCGTCCTCATGCTTCCGAATGTCCACCTATCTCCGATGCTGCTCGACAAGCCGAAGAGTGCCGCCAGCTCGCCCGTGCGTTCACCTCGGACGAGCAGCAACGCCAGAAAGAAAACCGTTGCACCTCTCTTCCGGATCCCAACTATGCCCCAGGGTCTCTCGTGTGGCTTGCCATCCCATACCAAACGCCGGGACTCTCATCAAAACTTGTCCCCCGGTACGAGGGGCCTTACACCGTTTTAGAGAAAACCTTTCCGGTTAATTACCTAATTGAGCCAGTTTCCCGATCGGATGACATGCGCCGGCGTGCACGTGACATCGTCCATGTTTCCCGCCTAAAACCGTATCATGAGCCTCTCCCTGAAACTTCTTACGTCGCCAGGATGGCTCTTTTTTCAGCGGGGGTGATTGTGAAGAAGAAGATGTGCCTGCAGCAAGCAGCATCGCCAACGTCCGGCTCTCTCAGCTCGTGCTTCGGTTCGTTGCTGTGCCGATCGCTGGACGGTTCTTCACGCTGTCTCGTCGCTGTCTTTAACGGCTAATAAACCTCCTCACAGTTTGTTTGTTGGGTCGGTCGGTATTGCGTTGTAGAGCATTTATTGCACGATGGCGTAAAGGTCCACCGATATCTTAACCAATGGTTTGATTTGTGAACTACATGCCCGAGCGGCATCCAAGAGCACTGCACGGCAGTGGCAGGCCCACTAGATAATGCCTGAGCAGATCTTTTATTGGGGCGTTACTGTTCCCTACAACTACACCCGGGGACGAAAAAAGGCGACCTAACGTTCGGCGACGACCTATCAGCTCGTCATCATGAGTGGGTCGTCATACTTCTCGAGGCGATCAATGTTTACAATGTTGCGTCCCCACGGGCGTATCTCTGAAGCCGATGCGATGGCTTCAGTCACATAGTTGACGGGTGATGTCCGTTCAACTGTTTAGTGTGGGCACCAAACTAGGCACAGGAACCAAGAGCCACACAAGCTTTCCAGGAAGGACGGCGGGAGCAGAAGGGCATGGTGTCGCCGCGACAGCTCCTCTTGCGTTCCTGGGGGAAATGTCTGAGTGAGGTCGCTCCTGTGTTTGGCTGGACTCGCCACAGGGAGGATGCCTCAGCCACCCTTCAATTACCCTTAGCGACGAAGAGTATGGTATAAATATCAGTTAAAGCGCACGAAAAACAGACAGGAAGAGAGGACAATCGCTTGTCCTCTCTTCCTGTCTGTTTTTCGTGCGCTTTAACTGATAGTTATACCATGCATATCCAACTAGCCCAACTTTTGATTCTGACGAAGAGTATGCATATCTTTTCTCCGCGTGCCCTTAATCACCTCAGTCTGTGTGGTTTTTAGGGGCGAAGCTTCTTATACCGGCACCTGTTCGTCCCTCGTAGCTGTTGTAGTGTGTAACTAGTATAACATTTTGACCTCCAAGGGGGTGCCGGTGAGAGATTTCTTCTGTTTGTTGTTGAACAATAAAAAATAGTTCTCAATGTACATGCCAATGGCTGCTAATGGGGAATGAGAGACAGGAGCATTCGGCTTTTAGTTAACACGCACGCTGTGATCCCCATTAGCAGCCATTGGCATGTAAATTGAGCGCTACCTGACAAGAAAGGGTTGCTACGTTATACTCGCTGGGTGTAACCTCCTTAGTTTTAGAAAGGTTTAGCGAGCGTTGAGCCGCAGTGCCATGAATACAATGAACTAGTATATACCATGAACTCAAGGTGGTTAAAGGTGGGAAGTAGACCGAAGCGCAAGCCGTAAGAAAGTGCGCGTGTGCCACCTCTCGTTTAGTCCTTGGAATGTCCGCTGGATGGTGGTGCTTCTATATGGGGAATGTATGATGAAAAGATGCGAGATGGTGGTACTTGGAGTGTTGAATAGATGGACGAACGGACACACAGACAGATGCATGGATGGACGCATGAACGGACGCAGGGGCGGATGCATGGACGAACGCAGGGACGGACGCATGAACATACGCACGCACAGACGGGCAGATGGACGCATGGACGGTCACACAGACAGACGCATGGACGGACGGAAGCAAGAATGAATGGACGGACGAATGCTTCGCCCCACTCTCCATCATTCACTCCGTGGATATTCTGCCAATTTTTTTCTCCGTGTGCACATTAGTTCTCATACAAATCAATTTTTTTTTTCATCTTTTCATAGCTTGTCACGTGCCTTTATGCCACCTTTTTTAGCTGTTCCATTGATAAGTTTCATCACGTGCTTATTTTTATGGCATTTAGCGGTTCCTTTCTGAGCCCTCTCGGGGCACATGCCATATGGGCTGAGAGTGTTACAAAAACTTGATATCATCCTTCAATAAACCCACTTGTCAGTGTCTGCCACGGTGGCGAAGTGGTTATGACACTCTGCTGTGGACCCCAGAGGTCACGGCTTTTATTTCGGCAGTCGCACTTTTCATGGAGGCGAAATGGTAGAGGACCCATCTACTGTGCGATGTTATATTACGTTGAAGAACACAATATGGTCAAAATTTTTCCCGGGTTACTCCATAGCGGCGTCTCTCGTAATCATGTCGTGGGTTGAAGACCTGAGCTGCCAGATGTTATTATTACTCATAGTCTCATAGTCATTGTCATCGATAGACGACGGTGGGCATGGCTCGACCCTAAGGAGCTGTGCCCCTAAAACTGCAGCCTAGACAATCACTTGCCGGCTGCTTTATTATTACTTTATTATTACTTTATTGCCTAAGAAGCTTTGCCCCTAAAACTGCAGCCTAGACAATCACTTGCCGGCTGCTTTATTATTACTTTATTATTACTACTATTCTACGGTTGTTTGTCTTGCTTCTTTCTTCGTGTTTCCTCCCACCACGCAGTACGCCCTGCGCTCGAGATGCAGTCGCTGGAATTCAACACATAGGTCACCTTTTAAACATCGGTGTAGTCTATTTTCCAGGTAAGCTCCCGATGTGCGCACAGCCTACTACACCTACACTCAAACTCGTCGATCTCCCTCAGTGGCGATCGACTGAAAAATCATGGCATACGTGCACGAAGCGAATGATGAGAGTTAATATCACCCATGACATTAACCACTGACGCATGTAAATGAGTGACAAAGTGGTGCACAGTTATATTACAATGTTTATTGGTCTTCGTATGTTTTTTTTTCAGTTGTGAATGTTCGTTTTGCCTTTATTATTGCTTCTTTGTGGTATCAGATCTAACCTGAACTTGGCAAACACGAGGTCTCTGCACGTTCCCCTGGTGGATGTTGGTTGTTTCCGGTCATACGAAGTGCATCGTAGAGCCCATGGAGACTTCATATACTGCACAAGTCAGTCGTTGTCCGTGCTCATTATGGGCATCATCTTCATCGTCACCAGCATCATCGTCATCGTCATGACGTATAGTGGGTGCCTTGTATGTGCTGTGCCGTGATAAAAAAAAAGAAATTTGTTGTGTGGAACGCACTTGTTCCTCATAGTCATTGTCATCGAAAGACGACGGTGGGCATGGCTCGACCCTAAGGAGCTTTGCCCCTAAAACTGCAGCCTAGACAATCACTTGCCGGCTGCTTTACATGACAGCTACTCCCAGGAGGCGTGGAATCTCCCGAACTTTTCTCGTAACAAGAGTGACTGAAGATGCTCATGGACTTTCTGAAGGTTGAATCAGTTCGCGTTGCAGCACGCCATCGACTTGTTCATTGATTACCCGGTGTTTCGTTGAAGAAACGCAATACGGGCAGTGGTGTTTTTGAGTCAGTCCCAATGTGATGTGTTAAAGTTGACGTCTGGTCTAGGCAAGGTCGGACGTAAGTAAGAACAGAATCAATAATAACAGAATCATCAATAAGAAGTGCGATCCATGGGCCGCATATGGCCCGCGTGCCACATGTTTGAGGCCTTTGCTGTAGAAGTTCAGCAGATGACTGAGCACTTTTTACGCGTTGTGCTTTTACCGCAAAGTTTGCGTCGAAGCACACTTCGCAGGCTGCAGCGTCCCACGTTTCATAATGGTGTGAGCTGCTACCTTACTTCTTCGTATATTTCACTTTCTTGCTTGCGCGCGCATTGGTGACCTTGTATTTAACGGTACTGTTGACGCATAATCCCTCAGGGTCGTGGTGTACACTCGGAAGCTGATTTAATTAGTATTTACAAAGTGAGTCTTGGTGTTAAACTCGGTTCTGTGCAGAAGAAAAGAGCACGTCTTAGTTGACGTTGGCGGCTACAACTAACGGTAAAGGGGAACAGACGAGCTTTTTTTTATGTGACGCATTTCTTCGTGAATCGAAAGCACCTTGAAGCTTTTCCCTCTATCTATCTATCTATCTATCTATCTATCTATCTATCTATCTATCTATCTATCTATCTGTCTGTCTGTCTGTCTGTCTGTCTGTCTGTCTGTCTGTCTGTCTGTCTGTCTGTCTGTCTGTCTGTCTGTCTGTCTGTCTGTCTATCTATCTATCTGTCTATCTATCTATCTATCAGGCCATCTACATGTTCGCGTTCCCACGGACGTTTCATTAAAATGGCATCCCGTAATCGGCATGGCATGGCACGACATGAGTATGTGACACAAGACATGAGGGAACGTCTATTGTCTTGACATCAAGATTGGGTATATAGACACCCAAAATGAAATCTATATTTCTTAGGGAAAAGTTGCTATACATCATTAACCCCGTACTCGTGCCTGGCAGCCTTCCACAGCGCCTTTGGTGTGGGTCGGGGTCTCGAAGTTTCGGCTTTCCTCTGTTGTTTTGGGGTCCTTAAGCTTCATTAGGCACCAAGATCATCATCAAAAGCATCTTATTGGTATTACTTTATAACCGATCGTTTGTAAACTGTAAAAAAATGCATCTTATTGACGTTCTAAGTGATAAAAATTTCCAATTTGTACTACACCATTAGCAAATACCATTCGGCTAATTACTGACGCGCATGGGAAGAAAAGCTTGGAGGAATACACTAAGGGCAAAAATAAGTTAGCGATAGAAACAAACTAAATTTAAATGCGAGAAGACCACTGGTGATGGCAAGGCTTTCAAATAAAATACGACAGACCGTTCCGTAGAATGAGCAATCGTGGCTTAGAAAACGAATAACTAACATGCATACTAACTACGGTATATTTTTTGGTTTATCAGTTTTTTATCAGGTTATGAAACAAGACGGCTGAAGAACAACTGCGCCATGTTATTGGAAGTGTACTTTATTGGCGCCGGGTAATCTTCGAACACATAAAGTGAAATGGAAGAAATGGAGCCGATAGGACACAGGAATTATATGTGCCTTTGCCGCCTCCTAAAATACATAAAAGCCGTGCCTCCTATATATTATGATGATTGTAACAGCCATGTACTTAGTCCTTTGCGCGCTCCACAAACACGGCCTAAGCTGGGAGTAACGTGCTGCGTAGTGTGGAGGTTCCAGAGCTGTCTGACCCTTCTGCTGGGCCATGCTTCACACTAGAGGGGTCGCGGAGGCTGAGTGCTTCTTGCGTGAATCCCGGATGCCTTCTTCCAGCCACTGCGAACATTGCGAAAGAATGCAGTTGGGCGGTTAGCATTGACGCACTTATATATTGAGCCACCGTTTGTTAGAGTTTTCCAGGAGCAATCGCACCTGCGTTAGGTCGCATCATCCCCTCTCTTGCGGTCGTTGGCCGGTGCCTCGAAGACGCAATGCGCCAGGAACGCAACCAAGGTGGCCATGAATTCGGCGACGAGCGTAAGCAGGCATTTGAAGAACATGCTCTCTGATACAGAACACCGGTTCGCCTGCGGTCAATTCCGTGACTCAAACCCACTGCGGAAGATTGGCCAAGAATGGGGTACCATCTGATTGCGCTCGCTTGATGATGATGAGGATGATGATGATGATAACTTTTTTCTCATACGGCTTGTACTCATACTGGGACATTAGCCAAGAATTCATTGTAATATACCCACCATGGTGGCCTGGGGTTGTGGTGCTTGATAGCTGGCCCTAAGGTCGCGGGATTGATTCCCCTTCGCGTCGGTGGCATTTTCGATATAGGCGAGAATGCTTGAGACCCTTGTGCTTTTATTTATTTATTTGTTTATTTATTTATTTATTTATTCTTATTAAGATCCTGTGAGATGCCTCTATGGCGCGCAGTGGGCAACTCACAAAATTGCTTTGAAAACGGTCAAGAAGAAATATTACCCTCGACAGTTATCATACACACAGACTCTGTGTGCTGATTATTGTAAAGGTGATCTTCGTTAAAACACCCTCTGAAACGGAGTGGCAACCAGTAGTCGCTTAGGGTGTTCATTACATCATGATGATGATGATGATTAAAGGCCTCCCCTTTGAATCGGGGTGACGGCATGCGCCATCTAGCCTACCTTAATAGTTCGAGTTTTAATTCTGTCCCTCAACTCGGATGTCTTTTTAATTTTGCCCAGCCGCTACTCTTGGCTGGGATGTTATTTTATCGACTTCTCTGCTTTTCCTCCACCAATACTCCAGCCGCTGCTTAGTAATACCTACTGCTGACCAGTTAATGCTTCCATCAACCGCGAAGCCCAGCGCCTCAGGAAGTGTGACCTTCCCCCCCATTTCTATCCGGCTGAATCTTTTGGCATTCCATGACTATGTGGTCGATTGTTTCTTTATTTATGCCACATCCAACACATGTCTCATCCTGTGACGAATATTTGCTCCTGTAAGTTAGAGTTCTCAAGCAGCCAGCCTGCGCCTCAAAGAGCAACGCACTACCTTTATTGTTGTCATAAAAGTTCTCTTTCCGGATCTCTTGTTTGCTTGCCTTGTAGATTCCCAGCGATCCCTTCTTTTCCATCCTCTCTTTCCACATGAGCGTCTCTGTTTCCCTCACTTGCTTTTTAACTGGCCCCCTTTGCTTATTTGCCGCGGTCAAGTTATATTTAG
Source organism: Rhipicephalus microplus (assembly GCF_013339725.1). NCBI lineage: Eukaryota > Metazoa > Arthropoda > Arachnida > Ixodida > Ixodidae > Rhipicephalus > Rhipicephalus microplus. The sequence continues at coordinate 120,644,949 of NC_051167.1, forward strand.
TCGTCAGCTTTCGCGTCCTCTTCCGCCATTGGGTGTCCACACTTTTCAGGTACAGGTATCTGTGCACTCTGGCTGCCCAGTTCTTCTCATCTAAATGTCTAAGTCGCTCCTCAAACCGTATTTTACTTTGTGCTTCCCTCGCCTCAAATGAAGCCCAACCCATATCGCCTTGTACAGCCTCGTTTGTAGTCTTACTGTGAGCTCCCAGAGCTAACCTGCCGACTGCCTTTTGGTTAACTTCCAGCCCCGACAGGATATCTGACTTTAAGCATAATACGGCGTTAGAGAACGTGAGCGCCGGCACCATTACCCCTTTCCAGATGCCTCGTACTACCTCGTACTTATTGTGTCCCCAAAGTGCTCTATGTTTCATTACTGCTGCATTTCGTCTCCCTTTCAGTTTGAGGTGTTCTTCATGAGCATTCAGGTAGCCTTTTCCTTCATTAAGCCAGATCCCCAAGTATTTGTACTTATTTACTAATGGTATGGCTTCCTGTTGTATCCTTATTGGTGCTACATGAGCTTCCTCGTTGAACACCATGACTCCAGATTTCTGTGGGTTAAAATGTAGGCCTAGGTACGTTGCCTCATCACCACACCATGATCATGACTACGCCCTCTGCTGGGCGAAGGCCCACGTTTCTCGAAATAAGCCGCGCATGTGCCTGTATCTGCCACATTATCAACGCAAATATCTTCTTCTGTACACCTAAATTTGAGTCTTCATCTCGTGCACTTCCATTCTCTTAGAATTCAGTTCTTTGACTTATTGACCAGCTTTTATCTTGCCTTCTTTCTTCATACCCTAGTAATGTCTACTTTTTTTACGGAAATCGACTATAATGTTCGTTACAATCATAGATATATCAATCTGATTCCAGCATCCCGATGATATCCGGTAAGGTTGAGAGCTGGGTTAGTTGGTGAGATATCATTTCAACATGTGGTGTAGTAGCGCAAATTCGACTGGGACAAAGAGGACAAGAAAACACGACACTCGCGAGTGTCATTGTTTCTTGTCCTATGTGTCCTCGTCGAATTTGCTCTGCTACACCGATGATATCCCCTTTCATTCTCGTATTATCTCTTGCTTTCGTGAACACCGTCGTTTTCGTATTTAAGGACTCGATCCTGTTCTATCAGTCTTACACCTGATTCGCGTTCCACCACTAATGTAAACGCATCTTGCGTACAGCAACCACTGGCCTGTTAATCTGCCCGCTACTTTGGGATCTAGAGCCTTTGGAAGATCCACGCCTTCCACATGTCATGTTGGGCGAATACCTTGGCATTATATTACAATGTTTTCTGCAGTTTCTGGGTTCTTCTGATAGAGGTCATGTGCTACCTCTAGCTGAAACACTGCGTTTCTTCACGAGAACAGAAACTATAGCACAACGGCGCTTTCTTCTTCGGTCGCTGTTGTAAATAATCTTTTTTTTTCTGTCAATTCTATCCTCGGCGTCCGATTCGCCGCCTAATATTGCGTCACCACCTAATAACTGGCGTACTTATACGAGACGTATTGATACAGGCCGACGCAAGAGACACATGGAAAGAAAAACATGATACGTGCAACTTCAAGAACCGGAAGACAGCAGAGTGGATCGGAGAATGAACGAGTGTTAAGGACATCTCAGTCGAAATCAAGGAGAACTGGGCATCCGTAGGGCATGTAGCGCGTAGGCAACGTAACCGCTGGTCATTAAGAGCATTCGGTTGGATTCCAAGAGAAAGCAAACGCACGAAGGGGAGGCAGAGTCTAGTGTGGGCCGATGAGACTTTCTGGGACGTGGTTGCTGCAAGCACAAAACGAAGTTGATTGGGAAAACATGGGACTTACCTTTGTCCTCCAGTGGGTGTAGATGGGCTGGTGGTGATGAGGATGACGATTGTACCTTTTAGTAATTGGTAGCCAGCGTTTTCTTTTTTTTAATTTTGCCTCCTTTTTGTGTTCAGGCGTTCCAGATACAGCCATTTTTACATCTCAGCCACTCATTTCTTCTCACCGCGAGGCCTTGTCTCTTGGTGAACCCAACTTCAACATTTCTCTGTTTCTTTTTTACATGTTCTCTTTATTATCACTGATCTGAAGGCATGCAACATTTAAAAAAAACCATCGAGTAAAAAGGCTGTTTTTTGTCCCACAAAAATAATCGTCCTCTTGCTTGCTTGCGCCTCCTTCCTTGAAAACTTGACGTTGGCCGCTTTCCTATCAAGAGTGATAAGCCACACTGATAAGCGCACATGGCGTTTGTGACCTTCAAGTGCCCAGTGCGTGGCGATAATACAAGGAAAAGGAACGCAAGCCAGATGACAATTATTGGTGCGAAACGTAAAGTGTCTTTGCTCAGAGTATAACTTACCTAAACCGCTGTCGAATTTATCGATCCTGTGCGCTGTGAAGGCGTAGAACGAAATTCGAACTTGAGCGCGTCTGAAGGAGCAGGAATTTCTGGCGTGCGGTATAGTGGCGCCACCTGTTCAATAATGTCCCAAAGCTCTGAATTCTTGCGGCCTCGGTGATGGTCGATTGGTGCTTTGTTTTTGTTGATAGTCGCTGAGGCCGCGTTCGTATGGAAGGCAGCCGCTGGGCGGCGCTCGCTCACTAAGGCTTCGAAAAAAAATTTCAACAAAGAAGTACTTTATGCAACACAATAGACAAGGACGAATCAAGTGGTGCAATGGCTCCATTTTCACAACAAGAGTGGGAAAGGGGTGAGAAAAGGGTTCCTAGTAGTACATCAACAGGCCCAGATGATATTCCAATTAGGCTGATAAAGACATTAGGTCAGAAGTCTAAGCAGGCTTTGAGAGAGGCAGTGAGCACAATAATAATCGATGGTGAAGTTCCCGATGGATGGAAACTTAGCAGGTGAGCATGATCTATAAAGGAAAGGGGGACAAAGCTGACATAAACAACTACCGTCCTATAACAGTGACATCAGTGGTCTACAGGCTTGCGATGCAGATTATAAAGGAAAGACTGCAGGCGTGGATAGAGGATGAGGGGGTGCTGGGGGAACTGCAGAATGGGTTTCGGAAACACAGGAGATTGGAAGACAATCTGTTTTCACTGACGCAGTGCATCGAAATAGCAGAAAAGGAACACAGGCCCCTGTGGCTAGCATTTTTGGATATCAAGGGAGCGTACGATAGCGTGGTTCAAGAGGAATTGTGGGGAATACTGGACACACTAGGCGTGGAACATGTAGTCACTAATCTTTTGAAGGGTATCTATAAAGTTAACAAGGTAGTTATAAAGTGGGAAAAGCAGGTATTCAAGCCTCCAGAGGTAAAACAGGGGCTTAGGCAGGGGTGCCCCCTGCCACCCTTATTATTCATGATGTACCTACAAGGATTAGAGGCAAAATTAGAGGGAAGTGGACTGGGCTTCAACTTCTCTTTAGTCAAACAGGGAAAACTTATTGATCAGGCACTACCAGCATTAATGTACGCAGATGATATAGTGCTAATGGCCAACAACAAGGAAGATTTGCAGAGATTGATGGACATCTGCGGTAATGAGGGAGATAGGTTAGATTTTAGATTCAGTAAGGGAAAATCAGCAGTCATGATTTTCAATGACAACGAAGGTAGTGAGCTTAGAATACAGGAAGTCACGCTAGAGATAACAGATAAATACAAATATCTGGGCGTATGGCTAAGCAATGGGACCGAGTATCTGAGGGAACACGAAATATACGTGACGACTAAAGGTAACAGGAATGCAGCAGTCATGAAAAATAGGGCACTGTGGAATTACCATAGGTGTGATGTTGTGAGAGGAATATGGAAAGGGGTCATGGTTCCTGGGCTGACGGTCGGCAATGCGGTCTTGTGCATGAGATCATAAGTTCAAGCAAGATTAGAAGTTAAGCAACGTGGAATAGGTAGGCTTGCTTTAGGAGCTCACGGAAATACACCAAATCAGGGAGTACAAGGTGATATGGAATGGACATCATTTGAGGGCAGGGAAGCTAGCAGCAAGATAAAATTTGAGGAGCGATTGAGAGAAATGGGGGAAGAGCGTTGGGCTAGGAAGGTTTTCAGCTACTTGTACATGAAGAATGTCGATACAAAATGGAGGAAGCGAACCAGGAAGTTGACTGGTAAATACTTAGAAAGCAGCAGGTGGCCAAACCAAAAAGAACTATCGGTTAAGAAGAAAGTGAAGGAAACGGAGACTGACATGTGGAGAATGGGCATGATTAAGAAGTCCGCACTAGAGATCTATCGAACTTTTAAGCAGGAAATCGCCAAGGAAAGGATCTATGATAATACTCGGGGTAGTTCTCTACTGTGTGAGGCCAGGACGGGAGTACTGCGAACCAAAACATATCGGGCCGAATACGAAGGGGTAGACACAGTATGCAGTGCGTGTGGAGAGGAAAAAGAAACTGCCGAACACTTGATAATGTTCTGTAAAGGGCTTCACCCTATAGTTCAGGATGATGGCGCAGAGTTTTTCAAAGCACTGGGGTTTAGGGACCGGGAGGGCAAAATAAACTTTAAGTGGGTAGACTTAACTAGAAAGAGGTTATCTGATTGGTGGCTAAAGTCAAGGCACCAGTGAAAATTAAACTCTTCACTGCAAAGTACGAATCCTCAAACTCACTGTTTAAGGAAAAAAAATATAGTTTTTGGTTCATTAGGTATTACGGCTTGGTGGCGCTAGCAACCGCCCAATCTAAAGAGTACAGCCATATCCATCCATCTATCCATCCATCCTTCGTGACTACACTCGGCGACAGCTTTTCTTGACATTGGAGTGAATGCTACGGAGGCGGGGCCTCCGCACATTTGTGTTACTACGCAAGTAGTCCAGCAGCTTGCAGCCGATTTCGGTGCCAGTTTTGGTTTTCGCTTGCTCGCTGCGTTAGTGTGTTTAGCAAAATGTATGCATGCAAAATGGGAACGCCAGAGTTAAACTTTGATGAGAGTGCATACATGCAGCTAGTTACTGAGCTGTTTATATACTGGTACATATAAAATTTTCCGTTGTTCAGAACGTTTTCCTAGCATTATTCAGCCTTTATAACAGTGAAGTTTAGGTTCCGTGTTCAGCCCAGTATATACGGGTACGCGCCACACGTGATCGAATGTTAACGTTTACGGTATTGAGCCCTGGTACAAGCGAAATGGAAGGCCGGTTGCGGCACGATCCGGCCACGGGCCTGTCTTGTTTCAGTTTTGCTGTATTCGGTTTACGCCCTCAAAGGCTGTCAGCAAAGATCGGCGCAGACTGCGCCTCAGTGTTCGAGAAGCCTCACAATTGTTGTAGATCGTTGTTAAGATTGCGCGCAAGACGTGAACAGTAAAGCTTATTTCAGAGCTTGCGCGGCCACCAGTGATAAGGCTGCAAAGTTCGATGCGTGATGTATAAAAGATGGCGCGTCCCAACGATGAGCAGCTTTTCCACGGCCGATGCTGTGCTCGCCGCTGCAAAAGCAAGCAGCAGACGCAGCCGGCGTGCGGAAAACGTGGCGCTGTCCAAGAAATAAAAAAGAAAAAAACACTAGGGCGCACGATAACTTCTTTTCCATGAACAGCGTCCCATACGTGTTCTATCCTTATAATGAAGAAAGTTTTATTTATTCGGGCCAAGTAGCTATTAGAATCAGAAAATAAAATAGGTACTATTTCCTGGCGCGCGTGCATGCAGGCGGTTCGGCTCTATAGCTTCCACAGTGCTGTCAAGAAAAGCTGTCTCCGAGTATAAAAAAGATTTTAGTTTGATTATCTATAACGCTATTATGTGCTTTGCAAGCAGGCAACGTCAAAAGAAAGTGCGACCGATGGGTTTTATTGTGCAGGTGAGTGTACGGATAAGAAAACTTTATTGCAATCTATTCGGTCGTGCTAGCTACCAGTCCGATGCGGGCCGCTCACACATTTTCTAGAGCACACATTTTATATTCACATGTGTATGAATGTTGTTGGCCCATTTTACTCTGCAATAGCCTCACAGAACTTCACGATGAAAAAAAAGTAGTGAAAACAAATTATTCTTCACTTTTATTTCTTGAAAAGCGAGCATAAAATCTTCGCTAATGTGTGTCCTAATTGGTTATGTAGTTAATTATATGATAACGGCTCTGTTAAGCGATATACGACTGTGAATGCGCTGAAGCTTATTAAAAGCCCTATGATATATAATCTATGAAGAAAATTTATAGCTTCCATTAAATTGAAATTTCCAGATACACAAGCAATGCAGCATTTGTGATACATTGTGCATTACGGAATGTCATTATGAAAATAATTTAATTACCCCAGGTAGTACCCTTTAATGAACATTACACTTAACTAGATACTTAAGCAGCATATGCACAATTATGTACACGTTAGCCCAGTCAACAGGAAGTGGATGTACAGATTGAAAATTAAAATCACACCCATCCTGGAGGATTGGTCAACAATCAGGTGGCATAAATAAAGTTTTATGTGCAGAAAAGTTAATGATTTGTTGTTATTTTAAATAATATTATTAGAAATATTATTTTGAAAATAAAAAATTTTTCTTCATGACGTTGTCGCAGTTATGTTATTGAAGACCGATACGTTTGTAGTTGGCAACTGAACCTCGTTATTGGCTATGGTTAACTTTTGCAATCGCCCCATGTTACAGTAATCTTACTAACCACAACTGCTAATTGCTAAGTGACAAGCAGTTAAATAACTTACAATTTCGAATGACGTCGTCACTGTAATTGGCATCTATTTTATAGGTTTATTGTAAGTCGCATGCATTTTAACAAGCAAATACTTTTTGTGGGACGACAGGTGCTCTAGAAGTCAGAATGCCACCGCATGCACCATTCAATCCCCTTCAGGTGCAAATTATGATGCAGCCTGCGTACAGACCACCACTCAAGGGGATATACTAATAGCGTCCATGTAAACGTATGAATGCAGCAGGAACTTTAATGGTGAACATTCTACAAGACAAGATAATGAAACCTAGATTCATTTTTGTATTCAAAGAGCTTTATAAGAGCAGGGCACCAATGACGCCAGCTTAATCACGCCTGTGGTTCTCGACTTTCTACGGAGCCAAAATTTCAGACGTCCGAGCACATCACTGTGTTACTGTACGTCAAAAAAAAACACGTACTTGAAATCAACCAACGCGCTTTACTACCAGGTGCAGCCTCATTGCCTGAGTTGCTTTGGAACGTTAAACCCAACTAATGAACCAAATGCATGGTGTTCTGTTGTTGCTGTGTTTTTTTTTCTGTTTTTGTTTGTTCCATAGCTTCTGTCCGGATCAGTACCAACTGGCCTGATCTTAATGCCCCTAAGCTTCTCTGTTCGTTCGACAATTTATTTGTCGGCTCGTTTTGTTTTGTGTTGTTTTGTTGCCTTCTGTTTTATTGCACCAGTCGTGCACACTCTTTTCACAACACCTACTTTCCACTCATTTCCTGGTTCAGTGTGTGTGTGTGTGTGTGTGTGTGTGTGTGTGTGTGTGTGTGTGTGTGTGTGTGTGTGTGTGTGTGTGTGTGTGTGTGTGTGTGTGTGTGTGTGTGTGTGTGTGTGTGTGTGTGTGTGTGTGTGTGTGTGTGTGTGTGTGTGTGTGTGTGTGTGTGTGTGTGTGTGTGTGTGTGTGTGTGTGTGTGTGTGTGTGTGTGTGTGTGTGTGTGTGTGTGTGTGTGTGTGTGTGTGTGTGTGTGTGTGTGTGTGTGTGTGTGTGTTCTTTTCGCGTCATTCCATTACCGACGCCTAATTTGCGCTGCGCTGCTTTCAACAGTGACACCAATTAAACCTCACGAGCAAGCTCCCTCCAGTCGGGGATGCGCGTTTGGAACTGACAAGATTCCCGCCCAGCTCATTATTTAATTACAAATCTGAGTGAAAAAAACACTATAATATGGAGTCTGTGTTACCGGAGCCTTCCGAATTCTACTAATTCATCCGTAGCGTCGAGGTAAAAGAGAAAAAATTCAAACAAGAGCGTGCACTTGCGAGATGTACTCTCATTACAGGCACAGGAACAGGGAAAACTAAGTTTCTATTCTACCCACCAGAGGCGTGCGCGTACGAGCATCGTCTGCTCGCAATGAATGGATGATTCAATTAAGTTTTCGCTTGTTGACTGCCTCGTCTGTCGTACACACGCTTGAGATGCGAGCGTCTTTCCACAGTCAAGATATGATTTCCAACGGTTAATTTCAACTTCTCATTCCCTATTTTTTTCGTTTTTTTCTTGTTTGTCTGTCTACTGTCTGCCTGATTGTTTGTTTGTTTGTTCTTATGCTCATATTTCCACTCGTGCACTGAACTCCTAGCGACATAATTTCAGCACCGAAATTGTACAGAAAAACGGTTTACAAATATAGAGAAGCTCGCGCTAAATCACGTAAGGCTTGAAAGGTAAAGCCGGGGGATCTGGAAGTCTAAACTTGTTGATTCTAAGTTGCTGCTAGAAATGCTTCCAACTCAGAATGCGAAGTGGGCTGTGACCTTTACAATCATAATCTTATGCCATCACTGGTACCACTTGTACCAAAAAGCGTTCACTGTTTATCCACTAGTTTCCTTTCATGACCCTTCTGGTGATTTCGGAGACGACTACGTAACGTCATACACTTACAAGGATAGTCCCATTGTAAATATGTTTTCAGGTGAGCGTTCATGCGACATTTTCGTTGTGGTAACGCCCCGTATCTTGCTGCTTACATGCAATTTACGAAAACCGTCCAAACAAAAAAGGCGTAGCTCACATTATGTCACGGAAGACTTCGAACGGCGAAGCAGGACGATTCTTAGGTCTAATTAAATCTAATTTGGTTGTTTCTATGTCGTTGCTCATGTTTGAGTTAAACCACAGCCAGTCGCAGATCGGACGCGTATTTCCAAACTATAGAGACGGCACTCGCGTTGAAACCGAGCGCTCCACACGGGCACGTCAGCGCGGGCCTTCCGTCACTTCGAGGTATTCTCGCAGCGCCCTCACTGCCTTTCCCTTTCCCTGGTACTCTCTCATTGTACCGTACGGCTGACGCACTCCGCATCACTGCGTTAGCGAAGCTGAAACGTGTGGCCACGGTGTTTATCACTGGGTAATCCCGATGGTTAATTGAAGCTCTTCTCAATTGCTGGTTTTTCTCTTTCTAGAAACCCTAATCGGTTTTTGTCATACGCCTGTGGTGTTCTTCGTTGATAGTGAACCAGTAAAGAGTAGCTGGATTGCTCCAATTTTCGTGGCACGTACCCGTTGGTGATGACGTTAGTCCTTTGCACACCAAAGCTTTTACGGCTGGCCTAAACGGTATCAATTAGTTATTACAAAGAAATGTAAGGTCACTCGTGTAAATCACAGAATTCACAGGCATATAACGGAGATGGCTGATCCACGAGCTGGGGCTTATAGCGGATTTGTATGTAAGGCTCGCTGCCTGGTACACGAACGAAAGGTACGATTGATAATGGGGACAGTGACGATAATTGATCAGGGCGTAGCCAGAAGTGTTCTCGGAGGGACACCATCTTGATTTCAGGTCGAGCACCCTCTTAAGAGGGTCATTTTCCGCCCTGTATGCCATGGCGAAAAAACAAATTTCGGGGGCCACCCCCTGGCTACGCCTCACGAGTTTGTGGCACTGCGTAAAAGTGTTATGGTTCATCACTAACAATATGTGAACCACTTTGAATACAAAACTCGTAATAGGAATTAAGTTTATGCCCACGAACTGCAGCACTGAAGTGGTCCTGTAGTTCTTATTTCGCACATTCCAAACATTTCGCCTTTAGACGCGTTGTTGCATGAAAAAGCGCAAAATAAACGCCGCTATAAAAAGCAAACATGGTCAATAATTGATCGAGCTTTCGTTGGATGAACGTAGAATTCGACTGATTTTCGACTCTAAGGTCCGACATATGAAAGTTGTAGGAATTGAACATTACTCCTAGGATTCGTCTGGCTGTGTAGAGAACGGCAGGTTCAAGTGTTCCGCTTATTCGTACTGAGCAGCTTGGCCTCTCATGCGAGATACATTTCAATGACGTGTCTAATAGAACAAAAAACACTGGTTAAGGTGGACCAACCAGCAGTGAATGACACATGATAAGAACATGTGTAATCAGGATAAGCACTTATGTAATCGTCACTTAAAGTCTCCGCTAAAAGTTACGTCATCATTTGACTTTCTCATGGTAACATCACGGATATAGAACAAACTGCTTCAGTTTTAATGCTTGAAGCTCTCCCAAACTATCCAGCATATTGAATCTATAGACGTGTGAATCGTCTACTAACATCTGCCTATTAAATTTTGCTTGTTCTCAGAAGTTGCCCGTTTGATTGGAAATCGTGGGTTCTGCAGCTACCAAGAAAACGAAGTGTGCCCAAAGATGGTTGCTTTCCGATATTTCCGATAATTGCTTCAGTTTTAATGCATGGAGCTCTCCCAAACTATCCAGCATATTGAATCTATAGACGTGTGAATCGTCTACTAACGCCTGCTGATTAAATTTTGCTTGTTCTCAGAGGTTGCCCGTTAGATTGGAAATCATAGGTTCTGCAGCTATCAAGAATACGCAGTGTTCCCAAAGATGATTGCTTTGCAATTTTGCAATAACCGCTTTAGTTTTAATGCATGGAGCTTTCCCGAACTATTCGTCTTATTGAATCTAAGATGAGTGAATCGTCGAATCATTAAGTACGGAGCGTCTGTTGATTAAATTTTGCTTGTTCTCTGAGGTTGCCCGTTTGAGTGCAAATCATGGGTGCTGCAGCTATCAAGAATACGCGGTGTGCCCAAATGTAATCGCTTTCCAATATCCCAAGGCCAAGAGCACTACTCTCATGCATTCGCATCAATATCGTATAAGCACACCCAATGAGCTTAGGTCACCATCTATTGACGCCAAAGCAAGTTTCGCGACTGCGCTTTGCAAGTCACCGTAGATGGACGTACGCCGTCGGCTTGACAACCGACGGACTTCCTGTGTCACTCGTCGTCCCGCGGCGCGGTCTCTTGCTCTTGACTCCTGCAGGGCTGCAAGAGGACGCCGCACTTCTTGGCTTTTTCGCGGTCTTCGGTAGATTCTTCTTGGGGTTCTTCTCTTCACCACCGTCCTCAATCTGGCGCTGCTTACCATCCAGGCCTCCAGACTTCTTGCCTTCCTTTCCTTTCTGCGCATGTGACGCGACTGCACCCGAGGACGAGGCCCTTCCTGCCTCCCTCTTCCGGCCTTTGTAGCGTTTTCTCGACGTCTTCTCTTCTTCCGAAGCCATCGTACGCATGCTGCCGTCGGAACTACCTTCAGTGCCATCTTGTTCCATCTTCGAAGAAGCTCCGGTCTTAGCTCGCTCTAGTTCCCCGCCATCCGCGATGTGCAAGCGTTCAAGAGCTCTCATCAGGTGGTGATACTTCCTCGAATGCTTGGAGGTCACCGTCTTCTTCGTGGCTACTCCCCCAACTTGCGGACCCCCCACGTCTATGAGGAGAACGTCACCGACATCTTCCTTTCCAGCACCGTATTCGGGAAACGACTTGAATAGCTTACGCTTGGCAGGAGGCTTGGCGACTTTCTCGGGTCCACTGCCGGCCCTTCTGGTTAGGTCTAAAGTTCCTGGAGAACGTTGCAGCCTCCGAGAAGAAGACGACGACGCCTGACGAAAGGATACGTCGCTATCGTCAAGCGTCAGAACGCCCGAGCGCGCCCAGGAAGGTGTCGGCGCACTCGTTGACGGTCTGAAAATCTCGTCGGGGCCACCACGCGACGGCTCGGGCGTACCTTGAGCATGGGCTTTCGCGTCTTTGACGCTCTCGTCGAGAAACGACGAAGACGGATCACCCGAAGCCATGGGCGCCTGATGGACACTGTTCGCAGGCTCGCTTCGGTGACGATGCCGACGCACGCGTGACACGAGATGCCCGGTAACTCGCGCGAAGCACGCGTGCTCTCAGCTTTATATCTTTTTTTGTTGTTGTTCTTTAGTCTTGAGGCTCATTCCCACTAGGTAGAATCGGTTGCGGAGAGGATCATTAAACGCGTAATAAAAATAATAAATTTCACGGCATTATGCTTTGATTGGGTCTAACTGCACGTTACGACTACAAACGTAATGATAATAACATAGTAAATAAGAATACTATCATGAAAATGGTTAACAGCAAAAAAAACGCCAGGCCAGTGCGGAACGCGCAGCGCTGGCACTGCACTGTCTCAAATCGCATCTGATCGCCTGCATCGATCCCTGCTCAAATATATTCCTTTTTCAATTTTTGGCTTTTCTTTATATATAATTTTTTCAGTCCAAAATTACTTTGTTTGAAAAACCATAAGCCTTTTAGTTAAGATCCTGCTGCCCGGTTCTTGGCCGATCCCCCTTTGTGGGTGTGCGCCAGAGTATCAAGGATCATCATCATCATCATCATCATCAGGCACTGCAATGTCTCAAGTCGCATCTGATAGCCTGCATCGATCTCTGATCAGATATACTCCTTTTCGATTTTTGGCTTTTCTTTCTATATAATTTTTTTTCAGTCCAAAATTACTTTGTGTTTGAAAAACCATAAGCCTTTTACTTAAGATCCTGCTGCCCGGTTCTTGGCCGATCCCCCTTTGTGGGTGTGCGCCACAGTATTAAGGATCATCATCATCTTCATCATCATCAGGCACTGCACTGTCTCAGCGAAAGCTCATGGAAGAACAATCTTTCAGAGCTTTTTCTTTTTAGGGGTGAAGCTCCATAAAGCGGCACCCGCTCGTTCCTTGTCGTAGCCGTAGTGCGTAACCAGTCTTACGCTTTGACCTGCAAGGTGGTGCTGGTGGGAGATATCTCCTGTGCGTTGTTGAAATAGTAAGTGAGTGAAACAACTTTATTGACGATCCGGCATAAAGGGGGAAGGAGTAGGGGGATTAAAGCGAGACACTAGCGTGCTCGGACGTCCCGAAGCAGCAACCTACTCGCGTCAAACCCGTGGGGGCGCCGCTTTCGGCCGCTGGCGTTCCAGGATGCTAAGCACGTGCTGGACCACGTCTGTTTGATTGCCGGGCTCTCGGCTGATAATTTTGCTGCTTATGGCAGTTGGCATTACTTCTTGGTTACCCGGCGGTGGTGCACAGTCCCAAAGGAGGTGGCTCTGGGTGGCTCGCGCCTTCTTGCAGTGTTGGCATACATCAGTGGTGTAAACCTCCGGGCAAACGTGCTTTGCCCAGACGGGGGTCCATATTGCTTGTACTTGCAGCTGCCGTAGTGTGGCTGCTTCTCTGCGTTGTAGGTCTCGGTGAGGCGGTGGGTAGAGGCGTCTGCTCGTTCTGTACCACCGCAGAACGTCAGCGTAGGTTGTGGTGAAATACTCTCCGTCTTTGGCATCGGGTCGTTACGGCTCCGAGGAATGCGTTGACAGAGACCCGCGGCTAGTTAGCGCGTGTGCCTCCGTATCTGCCTCCTCGTTGCGGTTCGGGCCCACGTCCAGCTCCCCAGAGTGCGCAGGGAACCACTTGACGGTAATGTTCGTTTCCGGTCTTGCTATAGTTGAACATACTCTTGCAATGGTTCCATGGACGTTGTTTGTAGCAAAGTTGGCTATTGCCGTCTTCGAGCCACTGAGGACCGTGCGGCAATCCGGGATGGCTAGTGCCAGTGCGATTGCAAACTCCTCGGCTTACGTGGGCGACTTGCACCGTATGCTTCCCGACGTTGTGAGTACTCCAGTGTCTGCTGCGATGACTGCTGCTGCGTACGTGTTTGGCCGGTGGGGATACTTCGCCACGTCCACGTAGTACGCGCGCGGATCGTTGGCGTGACCTTTTGTGAGGGCCGTGGCTCTCGCCGTTCTTCTTTCTTGGTGTACTTGTGGATACATGTGCTTCGGTAAGGGTGGAACCCTCAGTCTTTGGAGAACGTCCCGGGGTAGCTGCTTTGCTACCTCCGGAGTCGTCGCTGGCGCGTTGATTCCGATGCGCTGTAGTATCGTTCTTCCCGTCCTGGTCTGAAACAGGCGGTGATACTGCGCCGTTCGCTGGGCTTCTGCGATTTCTTCCAGCGTGTTGTGAACGCCCAACGCGAGCATGCGTTCCGTGTTGGTGTGGGGGTATAAGCCCAGGGCCGTCTTGTACGCCTTTCTAATCATCGCGTCAATTTTGATCTTCTCCGCCGCTTTCCAATTGTGGAACGACGCTACGTAAGAGATGTGGCTGACTGCAAACGACTGGGTGAGTCGTAGTAGACTGTCTTCTCGCATGCCATGGTACCGCGTGGCCACCTTCTTGAGTAGGCGGGTGGCCAGCGAGAGCTTTGCGCGGAGCTTTTGTACCGTCACGTTGTTGCGGTTCAAGTCCTGGAGGTGCAGCCCCAAAACTCTGAGCGTCTGCACGTGCGGTATCGGCGTTCCGTCTTGGGTTACCACGTTGATGTTCTGCGTTGTCGGGCGTCGCGCACTTCGCGGTGAGATCACTAGCAGTTCCGACTTGGTTGGTGAACATTTGAGTCCGGTGGGTCGTAGGTGTTCTTCTACGGCGGCGACGGCTTCTTGGAGGGCTGCCTCGATCTGGCTGTCGCTTCCTCCCGTTTACCACAGCGTGATGTCGTCCGCGTAGATCGTGTACTTGATGTTTCTGACGCGTTCCAATCTTCTTGCAGCGCCTATCATGACAAGGTTGAACAACAGAGGGGAGATCACCGAGCCCTGCGGTGTCCCCGTGCTCCCCAGCTGCTTGAGCGGTAGTTGTAGTTCTCCTGCCACAAGCCGCGTGGTGCAGTTAATCAGGAAATCTTTGATGTAAGCGAACGTCCTCTCCCCCATGTTGAAGTGGGACACCTGCCGAAGGATGGCCGAGTGGTGTACGTTGTCGAATGCTCCCTGGAGATCCAGTCCGAGCACCGCTCTGTTATCCAACGTGGGAAAGTGTCTGTCCACGATTTCGTTCTTGAGCAACAGCATGGCGTCCTGGGTACACAGTTTGGCCCGGAACCCCAGCATTGTATGTGGATATATGTTAGATTCTTCCAAATAACGTTGCACTCTGTTGAGTAGGACGTGTTCAAGCACCTTGCCCACGCACGACGTTAGAGAGATGGGTCTCAGGTTGTCTATGCTGGGTGGTTTGCCCGGTTTGGGGATCAGGATCGTTTTCGCGGTCTTCCATTGTAGCGGTAGCTTGCCCGTCCGCCAGCACTGGTTGTAGTACTTGGTGAGGGCTTCGATTGCTGTGTCGTTCAAGTTCCTCAATGCCTTGTTGGTGACGTGGTTCGGTCCGGATGCCGATTTACAGTTGATTGTTTGTAGAACCGCTCCCACTTCCCATTCTTCGATGTCGGCATCTAGTCTCTCGTTGGTTGCCCCTTCGTAGCTGGGGAGTGGATCCGTTGGCGTTACGGGGAGATACTTGGCGTCCAGGTGTCGTTGCACCTCAGCCTCTCCCATTTCTTTGACGGCTTTGTGAATTGTCTTGTTCAGCATGTAATGCTGAGCTCCCTTGGTTGTCTGATTGTTGAGCAAGTGGCGTAGCAGGCGCCACGTCTTGCCTTTGTGTAGTTGACTGTCCGCTTCTTGACACACCGCGTGCCACTGCTGTCTGCAGAGGACTGCGCTGTGATGCTCGATGTCTCTGTTGAGTTGTGCTATACGTTTGCGTAGCTTTCTGTTGGGGCGTTGTAGTTTCCAGCGCCGTATCAGCGAGTTGCGGGCTTCCATGAGGCGCGCTAGTCTGCTGTCCAGCATCGTAGCCTCCGGCTCCGCTTCTACCGTCTGAGTGGCGTCTTTGTTCGTGGCGTTCAACATGTTGGTCCATGCTTCTATGTTTTCAATGGTTTCCGTAACGTTGTCTTCTAATTTCTTTCTGTACTCGTGCCAGTCGACGATTTGCTGTTGCTGTGCTCTTTGCGTGTTCTCTGTGATGGGTATTGTAATTTCGAGTATGCAGTGTTCACTTCCCAACGTCTCCCCGGTGTTCCGCCACGTGACTCCACGCAGTGCTGAGGCCGTGCTTATGAAAGCGAGGTCCGGGTTTGTGTCTCGCTGCGACGACGTTCCGTTTCTCGTAGGTGCGTTGGGGTCGTTTAGCAATTGGTAACCTGCGTTCATTGTTTCGTCGTAGAGACTGTGGCCCTTCGCCGTCGTGTATGGATACCCCCATGCCGTATGTTGAGCGT
This sequence comes from Rhipicephalus microplus, assembly GCF_013339725.1. NCBI lineage: Eukaryota > Metazoa > Arthropoda > Arachnida > Ixodida > Ixodidae > Rhipicephalus > Rhipicephalus microplus. Next base: position 120,661,060 of record NC_051167.1, read on the forward strand.
TGAAGTCTCCACACAGCAGGGTTACGTTGGAGCCCGCGAGCTGTTGCGCTTTGTGCACAAGGGTGCGGAATTTTTGCTGGAAGTGCTTCGGATTGCTGTACACGTTGATTATAAAAGTGCTTTCACGGCGCTTGCGCTTCCCGGTGACGATTTCGACCGTGCTGTGCTCGATGGCGCCGTTGGGTAGCAGCTCGTGATCTATTGAAGTTAGATTCTTCTTTACCAAGGAGCAGACCCCCTGCCCTGCGCCTTTCCCAACTGTTCGTGCGCTGGGGGGCTTCGCAAAGGATCTGTACCCCGGTAACGTCGGTGGGGTTTCACTGTGCGTCTCTTGTAGTATTATGACGTCGCGTCTCTTGGTGCTTTGTTTTATGTACTGTTGTAACGATGCTTTTCTCCCCTGTATGCCGTTGGGATTCCATCGCCATATGAGGAGATGATGCTGTTGTGTCTGTGCTCTGTTTCTGTGGTTAGCGGTGCCTGTTGCCGTTGTCCCGTCCATTATTGCGGTTGGGTAAAGGCCTGTTGTGGGATTAGTCCTGACGCCGTCAGCGCGTGTATTAGTGCATCCAACTTAGTCTGTATTCCTTGTATGGTAGACTGCATGCCATGTACGGGTGTCACCAATGTGTCGAGGCGTGCGTTGGTAGCATCGAGGCGATCGTTAGTAGCTTTGATGACTTGGTTCAGGGTTTCGTAGTTGGCTTTCATGGTCTGTTCTAGTCGATCTTGACGTTCTTCTAGGCTGTCCAGCCTAGCGTTGACTCTTCGTTCACGTGCGTATTCGAGCGCTTGCTTCTTGGGTGCCGGTTCGCTTGTCCTAGCAACGTCGATCGTTTCGGGTTCTGCGCTGTTAGCTTCCGTAGTAACTGGGACTTGTACCTCCATGGATGAGTTTGTGTTGTTTTCCGTTGGCGTTGGGGGTCTTGGTTGACTCTGCGGTGGCGACAGTGGTGGTAGCGGAGTCGGAGTCACCTGTTGTTGCTTCTGCTGCTGCTGTGCGTTGATGAGTTGGTTCAACTTAGCGTTCATCTCTTGCATTTGAGCTCTCTGTTCAGCGATGCATCGCTTGAGCTGGTCATTTTCATTGCGTAGTGACTAAATGGTGTTGTCCTTTGCTTCAGCTACGTGGTTGAGCGGATTGCGGTTCGCCGCTTGCGGGTTGATTGCTTGAGCCCCATTTATCACATTGCCCGGTCGCTGCTGGTTGCGGTTGTAATTCATGTTTTCGCTGCGCTTGCGTCGGTGCTTCTGCCGCGGCTCGCCGATTGTCTCCTGCTTTTGTCCCGCTTCCTCGAGCGGCTGCGTCCTCTCTTTGATAGATGCGCTTCGTTCTGTTGTTGCGGTGGCAGCTGCGGGAAGTCTTGCGACGAAAACGTTGACGCCGCGTTTCTGCGCTCCCATCTGCGCTGAGTAACTACAAAGGGCACGCAAAGCAGATCTTGGTTTCCGGCGTGGGGCATACATCGGCTCGATGGCCGATTTTTCCGCATGTCTTGCATACGTTGTGGTGTTGTCTGTATAATCCACACTTTACTATAATGGAGCCATACTTTATGTAGTTGGGAACCTTTGTTCCTGCGAACAAAATGACGATCGAGGTAGTGTTTCCAATCCTGTGCGCTTCGAGGGCCTGCGGGTTTGCTTGGTTAACGATATTCTCGTGCATATCTTCGGCAGTGTTCTCTACTGCGATGCCACGGATTACTCCAATAAAAAATTCGCAGCGTGCGTGTTAACTAAAATCCGAATTCTCCTGTCTCTCATTCCCCATTAGCAGCCATTGGCATGTACATTGAGCACTATCTGAAGAGAAAGGGTTGCTACGTTATACTCGCTGGGCGTAAACTCCTTGGTTTTAGAAAGGTTTAGCGAGCGTTGGGCCGCAGTGCCCCGAATACCATGAACTACTATATACCATGAACTCGAGGTGGTTAAATATGGAAACTAGACAAGAAGCGCAAGCCGTGAGAAAGTGTGCGTGTGCCACCTCTCGTTTAGTCCTTGGAATGTCCGCTGGATGGCGGTGCTTCTATATGAGGAATACATAATGAAAAGATGCGAGATGGTGATACTTGGAGTGTTGAATAGGTGGACGAATGGGCACACAGACAGATGCACGGACGGATGCGTGGATGGCTCCACGGACGGATGGACGCACGGAAGGACGCAGGGGCGGATGCATGGACGAACGCAGGGACGGACGCACGAACAGACGCACGCACGGACGGGCGGATGGACGCACGGACGGTCACACAGACGGACGCATGGACGGACGGAAGCAAGAACGAATGGACGGACGGATGCTTCGCCCCACTCTCCGTCATTCACCCCGTGGATATGCTGTGATTTTTTTTACACTCTTGGGGTAGCTGGTGTAAGCACATTTGCAGAGTACCCACTACGTCATCAATCATTTTGTAGTAGGCAGGCATTCATTACGCCATCCTTCATGATTCTTGGGAGCAGCATGGTACCCATGACACAATTGCAAGGAAGTTTGTGTATTTTATAAATCTGTGGCTGACGACGATCAAGAATTATGCCAGAAGCCTTTGTAATCCGCGCGATCTTTCATAGTGGCTATGCGCCACAATCATCAGGTGAGCTAGATCAATCTTTGGTAATGGGTTGGAGCACTCGATGACCCACTCGTTGCACAATTTGCATTGTGTGGCACCTGGTTGGTCCTGTGCTGTTGTAAAACGCTTTATTACTCATATTAACGCGATTATTTTGCCGACATCAAGCCTGCCTAAGTCCAGCTTGCGAAGGAGTCTCAAGCACCAGCGTAGCCCCCAGTACTTCTTAGAAGGAAACTCGAAGGTTGAAGTCCTATTTTCTAGGGAGAGTTGGCACCATGTGCTGCACAAGAAAAATGGCGAGCCTAAGCGCCAGTCTGGTCGAAAGTCAAGTTCATCATAAACAACCTTTAAGTGAATAGTCATTCGGGTGAAATGTGTAGGTGAGGAGGTGATCGACTCTGTGTTGCGGTCCTGCATACACGTCTTCCACATACTGGGTTTACCGATAAAGAAAAACATACTATAAGACACTTCATAAACGTATGTTGGCGTAAGTGCTTGTGCCCTTATTATCGCTATAGAACTGAAACAGCGCAACTCTGTGCGATACTGTGCACTATTTCAATACGCATTCTATTAAACACCATGTTAAAGAAAAAACCACCGTTGCTCTGTTGTAGAATATTGGGCTGGCACGCAGGGACCCATGATCGAATCCCATCGTGTCCTTAGTTTATTTGATATTTTATTTGGTGTGATAGGGGTTACGGACACCGGTGGCGACGGCGAACATCTACGACGCACGCAACCCTTGCTGTGATCTGATAACAGCTTTCACTGTAAAACAACAAACTTAACAAGGGCGGTGAGTATGAGTCCCTCACCTTCGACAGGCAATGGTGGATTGAGTCCTAGAGACCGTTCGCTTCTTTTGGTAAGTTTCCTTACTTCAACTATAGCCATCGTAATAATAATCAACCGTAATATATTATTGATAATTTCTACGTCTACATGCGCCCATACCCCGATAAAATTACGAAGCACGCTGCAGTGGGGGATTCTGCATGATTTTCGCATACCAGGAGTTCTTTAACGTCCACCTGTTGATGATGGGAAAACATCATTGATTATTCAAGGCAAAGGCTATAGAATGACAAAAAAAATCGGGTAGGCGGGTCCCTGTTCCAGGACTCCGGTGATCCTGGCTACACACTCCGCCTGGTCCAAGAAGGCATTTTCGGATTTTCAGTCCTGCCTGAGCGAGCAGGATCTTCCACGTCTCCTCATAGTAAATTTGTCAGATAGGCAAGTTTGCCTCCTGTGGTCTTGCCGCACATTTCCACGTCACATGTGGCAGTGGCGGCTGTGTACCACACCATGGACAAGCCACATCCTGTAACATGGGATTCATGTGTGTAGGAGGGGAGTGACGGGAAAGGGAAGGCCACGTTTCTGTTCTCCTGTGTACGCGATTTTCTTCCAGGTGCCGATGCGGCGTGCATGGCAAGACGTTCTCTTGTGCGTCCTTTATCTTCGTGGATGTCTTGGGCCGTAAGTAAGCTACAGTATCTTGGCGAAGGCCAATATACTGTAGCCCACTTACGGCCCAAGAGAGTTTGCAAGTTTGTAAGTTCTCGTGCTAAATCCAAGCACGCTGGTATTCATTGCCTTTTGCTCCCGTCGGAGTGCAGCCACCTTGGCCGGGAATCGTACTTGCACCCTTTCGCTAAGCCACCATAGAGGGCACATCAATGAATGGAGATTGCTACTAGAAAGCTCGGCGCACAACTTTTCCTCCTAGAATGGATGGCTGGAAGCTATGAGATGGTGGATAGATCTGGGCAAACATGTTCGCGTAAGACCTTTGTTTTCATACTGGATCATGTGCGCTTTTATATGAACCAGTATGGAAACAAAGGGTAATGTTAAGTCCTTACGTGTTCATTTTTGTTGATATATCCACTGTCACATCGCTTCCAGCCGGTATACAGGTTTTCTCCCAAGGTCGCTATGGTTTCATATGCTTATAGGTACAGCAGCGAGTAATGACGTTTGATTACTATTACGACGATGGTTATGAAGGTTTCGCTGACGAACCTTTCGTCAAAACTTCGCAGTCATTTGTCCCCAGAGACATTCCTTCTCGACGACGAGAGATGCACGCCACAACAACGGCAATAGAATGAAAACTTCAAAATGCCTTCTCTTTATTACTTTGCGTTGATACAGGTTCCCTCACGGTGGCTCACTTTCCAGACAAACTATGTGCTCTCGAGCAATCGTCACTCAAGGCTAACTAATTCAAAACCACTCAGATGTAGTACAGCGGGGAGGCCTTCAACATGCATCTGCATACGTTTGGCTTTCTTCGAAGAACGTTCCAACATTGTTTTCGCGTGGGTGCCAATACGAACAGCAGAAAGCAAAGATTGCGTCAAAGCACACACAGAGGGGAAAAATTTGCACTGCAAGTCTAGGCAGGTCAACAACACTTAGTGTTCGTTTTCAAGTTGTACTCGTGCTGGATAAGTGTTTATAACATTCTTTTGCGTACAAGTAGATAACAAAAGTTTACAATAACCCAGCGGCACTTGTACATCGCATGTGCTGTGTAAGTTTAACGATCTTAGTCGAATGTTCACCACTTGTAACATGTAACATCGTTCATGCGGTTCAACACAAGTGTTTACAAACGGATTGATAATTTTAAAAAAACACGAGGATTCATGGCGCAACAACTTTCACTTAGAGTGAATCTTTAGTGTAGTATAGGTGAATGTTACGTTAAATCTACAGCCTTTTTTTTTTTCGCAATTTTCTCTGAAATTCTCTTTCGTCCTGACACTGCGGTGCGTTGACCTCATTGAGACGAACTTTTCTTGACTTACCCCAATGACACTTTCATATATATGGACCTGTGGGAAGCGAGTGAAATGGTTATTGCTAAATATCGTGCAATAGAAAACGCTTCTTTATTAACATAGTGTACCTTTGTTCATTGTTATTCTGGAATCAGATAGCGATTTCAACTAGTTCGTTCTTTTGAAGCTGCCAATGAATGGAAATAAATGTTCATTTTAAACAGTGAATACGAGATGCATGATGTTTTAAAAATCCATGCGGAATGCGACGTGCTCGCGCATCCAGTCCTGATCTAGGAACAGTAGTGCAGCTCGGTGCTCTGGTTGACAAACAGCGATTCTGTGAAATATTTGCAGAGATTTTAAAACATTCTGACTGCGATTGTTCCAGTGAGGAAAATACGTTTTTTTCCACGTAACCAGCACAGTAAAATTTCTATTTTTTATAAGCCATTTTGATCGTGCAAGTGGCACGTGGTTCGGATGCTTCACAAAACTTGCGAGTGCACCACGTGTTCTCTCGTCCGGATATGACGTCACGTCCTTGTCACGTGTCGTATTTGCTGATACTCCCAAAGGCGCGGTGCTTTCGTAGCCCGCTGTATTACTGTAGAAACTTTGAGATTCACTTGGCTGTGAAGCAACGTAGAGCACAATGAGCTGCGGCCCAACTCTTGAGGAAAGCGTTTGGCGTCGCAAACCTCTAACGCTGTCACGTACTTCACTTCCTACGAAGTAAGTGAAGTCACTTCCTACGCTTCATACGCAGTACACTATTTCGGGAAAACTCCTACGCTAAGTGGCTTTGAGCTTCATAATGGAATCACTAGAGGCAAATGTGGTGTTGCATTCAGTCATCCCGGGAGTCAAGACTAATGACCGAATTTTCTTAAGATTTCACACGGATTTGTTTAGCTAGAACAGTGCAAGTTTCCTGATTGATTGTTTTGATAGGAAGTTCACTTGCAATTCATCCGTTAATGAACAAGCACCCTTCATAGAATGTGGTTTTTTTTTTACTTCTAAGTTATCATTAACCAAATGCAACTCACTTCATGTATAAATAACTTTTAGATATTTAGAACTATTGTAGCCTAGCAGGTTCCGCCCTGGTCAATCTCCCAGCGTTTTTTTTTTAATTCTCTATATTTATTTCTAGAACAGCTATCCTTACTCGAAAGGTTAAGAAAAGTTGCCGAGGTGAGGCTAAAGAACAAATATCACGTCATATTTATTGAAATAAAATTACATATCAAAATAAGTATGAAATAGATATACCATATTGTTATTCGAAGTCAGATTGAAAGAAAAAACTACCCGTTTACTGGCACACTCAAATGCTATCCGGTACTCATTCACACCCAGACGTCAGCGCCAGGTTTACCTCTAGTGACCGCAGTATGAGAATCTAGATATGGCTAAAAGCAAGGCCTCCGAGACCGGAATGTGCAACGTGGTGTTTCGGAGTGATCACATTGTCTCAAAGGCGATTTCAGAATGAATACGTCGCAGTTGCAGCACAGAGAGCAAAAGGAAAAAAAAAGAAAGCTTGCACACGTCGCGGCAACCGTTTTGATCTTCTTCGCATCACATGCCGAGAACTGACGTCATTTGTTCCACAGTCTGGCCTCAGCTTCCACGCGTCGAACGTGATCACTGTGACTGCTCATGCGCAATACAGTACGACCCGATTCGTCTCTGAGCACCCTCGGAGCAATCAAACATACACTCACTACACTGCGAAATCTTATAAAACAAATGGTTGATTTGTTATACACGCCAAATACATCGCGCGATATAGACGCTGCAGTTCTAAAAAGGAACACTTCGCGGGTTTCTGTTTGTGAAACGGAAGTTTGTGCTACGAGAAAAAAAAGCACCTGTCCGTACACGACAACACCTGTTTACATAGTCTGTCACTCATATCGCTTAACAATGCAATGCAGAAAGCCACGCCATCTGGTGTGCCACGGGTAAGGCACGTAACACCTGGTAGCGGCTACGAACACCAACACAAAATGCGTGTGGCCTCCGACATCAGCTTCGGCAGCGTTGCCGGTGCTAATCACGGAGGTCACGGAACGTGGCTGAGAAATAGGAAAACGCCAAACAGATCGTCAACAGCATCCGACTTTTTCACACAACAGTTCAAATGAAACACACACGAGGCGGCTAGCCTAGTAAAAAATTTGAACGGCGATGTTTGTAAGCATCAAAGCGGTATACTGTAGCGAGTCACAGCAGAGGCAGCATTGTGAGATGGAATCAAAATAAAGAAAAAAAAAATAGAGCAAAAAGTGCACCGTCAGCAATCGACAAAAAACGTGGGAGAATATGTGAAGTGAGGTTTCTTGATGCGTGAGTAGATGCCATGGCGTTTAATTGTACTTAAAAGGAATGGGAGGCTTGGAACGATAGTAGATGATGAAACAGGCACTCGCTCCGTTTAGTGTTCAGTCTTCGACAAATGTATGCAGAACACCACTCACGCCACCTGGACGAACAGCGAGGCGTGGAGTTGCAAGTCTCGATTTCTTTGTTCTTCGCACGCATGCAGGAGGTCCGTGAGCTCCTTATGGAAAACCGAAGATATGAAAAATTCTCGAACTCGGGATGTCTTCAATAATACGGAAAGGCGGGCTAGTTGGTTGGCCTCCCACAACGCGTAGACACAAACGAAAGGTCCACAAGGACCAGTGCATACTATCAACAGACAATCATTCCGTAAGAGCAAAGGTCAGTTGATGGTCTTTCTTGTCTTGGTGTCGTGTCTTCTTACCTTCTTCTTGTCCTTTTGACGAGTACGCTTCGGCAAGCTGCCTTGCTGCCTCAAAGAACGCAAGATCGCTTTTCGAAACATCAGCTTCCGCATAGGCGTGCGCTGGGGGGGAGGAATTTGTCGCAGCACTTCCCCACCCTATTATGTTAATGTATTTAGGCTGACTGTGCGTCCCCCCCCCCTTCTTGTCCTCTGCACCTCCGGGCGCACGCCTATAGGCTTCAGTGACTCATCGAGTGCAAGAATTTTTTACCCCTTCGAGCTTCCGTCTGCCCCAAGGCATTCTGCCTTATATAGTGAGGACTGCTGTTAAAATGAGGTGAAGTTGTGAGCATAAAAAAGTATCATTCAAGCATCATGTTGATATTTCGGGCGGTTTCTCGATACCGCAAACAAGACATTTGTGTGAGGATGATCACGAAGCCTCGTGTGTAAACCGCCAAGACTAGTCAGCGGACAATTTGAGGTTGTCAGTACTGTTCTCGCACGTAGGCGTTCAGGCATCAACATCGTGAATGTCCTTCGTGGTATTGGGGTTGTGTTTTCGTTGCCTTCGTTGTTTGCTGTTGTTTCAAGTTCCCAAGTACCGCTGGTAGGTTGTACTTCCGTGCTACGTACTCGAGTTCAGAATTAAAGTCTTTTTAACGCCTCCGAAGACTTAATTAGTAATGGCTCGCGCTCGGCTCTCTTAAAGGGACCGACAACCGATTCTAACGTCACCTGTTTTTCTTTAGCCCAACTGAAACTTCACAAGTCAGAATGTCTAACCTTGGAATGTCAACGCGGAAAACGCCGTGAAACATTTGTAAGGACTTTCGCTATCTGCGGCGACCGTAAAGTCTTACCCGAAACTCGTGCTGCAAACAGTAGGAAGTGGGCCAACTGTCTATTTTCGTGCGCTGTGGCTTTCTACGCATGCGTGCACGCCGCCCGCATGCTCTTCAGGGTAAGCCACGTTCTTCTGACTGCCGCAAAGGCGCCGCCACTTCTCAGCGCCAACGCCTTTTACCTTGTAAGGAGCACATAATAGAGAAGGAATAGATAACAATACGCGTTCTTTGTTTTTTAGCGTAATTACGTTGCGTATAAAAGCATCAGACGCCGCGAATGGAATCACCCTATAGCACAGCATCGAAACTATTCCACTAGATTGCGCGACATGCCGGTGTTTTGTGACTTTTAAACGCAATTTCAAATATGCCAGTCACTCAAAAAGTGCATGGGAAGTTTAGATGTGTCGATACAAAACACGGCTCTTTCTTTTTTTCATTTCCACCAGAACTTGATCACATGTTCTGGTAAGTTGCCGGTCACTTGAAAGACGCTAGTTATAGCACGAGAACAAAACGACGACACGGAGACAAGAAGGACACGAAGGACACCTTCTTGTCTCTGTGTCGTCGTTTTGTTCTCGCGCTATAACTATCGTCATGCCATACCAACTAGCCCAAGCTGCCACACTTCTAGCTCCCTCGAAAGCTCTTGGGCTGATTCCTACTCAACCACACAGAGAACAACGTAAAACGGGTGTTCTTTGCTTGTTCGTTTTTTTTTTGTACTGTGAACTGATCGTGAACAATTTCCTGGCAGACCGTAGCCACGATTGAAGCGATGTTATGTTGCCATGGCCTCCTGGAAAGGCACTGATCTGAGGTATATTTCAGTGATTTGGGTGAACAGCACGCGCAATACTTCGAATCACGCTGAAGCTCTGATGTGTCGGGAGTGGCTGCTTCGGTTTCCGAAGACATGCGGCAGTGATGCAATGCGGATTGTGCCGTGCACTGTTAGAGGCCACTGCTGTAACATATGATTCACACTCTGTGAGGTGCTCATTTTCATCTTGACATGGCCATGTATCTCATAGAGTTCATTTAGCACTCTCTTTTTTGGTCGATAGACCACTTGCAGTTCGCTGTTTATTTAATAAAGTTAATATTGTGGTATTTAGAGGCTACGAACTGTCTAGAAGGAAATGTCGTTCACTGGTCAAGTAACCTTAGTGCATCAACATCCGCAGACATCCAGTCAGGTTGGCTGCTGACGCTCCATTGAAAACCGCAGAAAGAACTCAAAGGTTGTAGGACCACAAGCTCCATTTAGACAACCCGTAGACCTAGACACGTCTTTAGACTTCGTATGGAGCGGGCAAATGACTTTTGTAACGGCCGTGATTGTGTGATGCCACTCAATTTGTTTTAACGAGACATCCATCGCGTTGCGTGAGGAGCAGGTGGTTTGGACATCCATTCACTGTATTGCTTTGACGATAGTAGCACTTGGTAGCAGCAACCTCATTGAAAGCGAATTCGGAAAGTCTAGATTGTCTTCAGACTTCCAAGCTGGCTGCTATGTTTTATCGTGCAACTTGATCTTCAAGTCCTATTAATGAAGGCATTCTGAAAACAAAATAGATTCCATTCGACCGGTTTTTATCCCAACTGTTCTCTGTAAACTTTCAGACTGGTAGCTCTGGAAGAGCCTACAAACTCAGTTCGACGTAAACTACAGATCCATGAGCCACATCTATCTGTATAGGCTGTCATAGACTCTCACTAGACTGTCAAAGTCGAGTAAATGTAGCCTACATATTGAGAACACCAACCACCGGGAATCGTACGACCGAGTCCAAGCAGGGAAGCACGACCTAAGTTTTGTGTCAAGTGTTCCAAGCGAACCATTTGCACCCTCCTTACAAATGCGAAGCGATGCTTACGGGGAAGCTGTGTTGGGGTTGGAAAACCTTGTATGGGTGATTAGGATACTATTTATGCTCCTGGTTTTAGGAAAAGAATTATACCTCGAATTCGCTCACGATTTCTGACCAGCCTCCCAGTGACGGTGAACTCACACTGCTGTAAGTTGAAGCGAGTTGCAACACTGATACTGGTACGCCAGGCTGCGTGCGCATCAGCAGGCTTCAGAAAGAGCACATGCACGGACTTGCTCCTTATTGACGTGAGTACTTCGTTACGATCAACATGATTATCAAAGAGCCGCATTGTTCAGCCCTTACGCGCGCAGTTGGAAAACGTTCTGGCAAACGGCACAGAGCCCTTCAAATTATTGTCGTAGAGCACGTGAGTTCACGAAGTGTTGCGTTTTTGTTATTCGGAAACTGATACCGAGAAAGTTCGTGGTCTATGAGACAAGTGGGTGTATTTTCCCCCTTTCTTTTTCCCCTCTCTCTTCAACGAGCGGCTCGACGCGTTGAACAGCAGTGCGTACCGAGTCGAACACAACGTATGCATAAAGGCAAAAATTAAGTGCTAGCGATTTAACATCAGCCCCCCGTAAGGGACTGCTTTGAACAGACGGTGGTCCCTAAATATAAGACTAGCGGAATGCTTTCGTTCAGCCTCGACAATTCCGTGCACCATTGTACAAGCTGAAGGCCTGGCTAAGTAAGTCAGTATCTATACCGGAGCATATCGAAGGCCCATTCACATCTATGAAGCGAAGTGCTCCATCGCGGCTCCTAAACGACGTCCCCTTAAATGGTGCTCTTACGTGGCTTATTTGATAACTAGCTATAGGATCGTTAAATGACTGAGCGGCACGCTTTAACGAGCTGGAAGTAGAACGCATAAAGGAATGCTTGACAAAAGTGTGCACAGCATTCGGGGTGCCCATGTCTGTTGCATTAGTTCCGTTCAATAGCGCCAGTGCGGTTTTCATTACACACGTTTGTCCTGGGGGAAGGGAAGTGTGTAGCACAAAAAAGGAAGATAGGGCTGAGAAACTGATCATGTAACGGCGTCAACAGAGCTTAGCTACTTTTTCTAAAATGCACATGAGTAGTAATAGTAAGTGTTGGGGTTTCACGTTGCAAAGCCACGACATGATTATAAAGGCCACCGTGGTGGAGGCCTTAACGTGCATCTAAATTGAAATTAAATGGGCTAATCGCACTTCATCTCTATCGAATATGCCACCGCCACAGCCTGAGTTTGATCCCGCATACTTCGGATCAGCAGTCGAGCACCTTGAGCACTATACCAGCGCGGCGGGTAACTTGCACATGAAAACAGTGACCGAAAAGTAAAAAAAAAAACAAATGCAGCACTTCTTTCATGGCCCTACCTTCAGCTTTCATGTACAACATAGCACGGAATCGGTGAGGTGACAGCATGTACTGATACTCTACGTAACGATCGACCGCCGCTCAGAGCATGTAGTCGGTGGTGTTGGCTGAGGCGGAGGCAGCGGCGATGTCGCCACGATGTGTCATCGGTGCCGGCCTGCGGGCGTGGTGCACGGCAGCTTCTTGTTTGGACGGCGCCGACCTGTGCAATGACTGGGGCACGCCACCAACGCCCTTCCTCCGACTTCGTGCACAAGCGTGGCAGCTGCTGTGGTGGTGCTTCAGCGTGGCGTCTGAATCAGTCGACGTGGTCGTGTCAGCCCTGGTTCGAGCGGCGATCTGTTGTGCGCGCTCTTTCCGCAGCTGACGACGCGTCTTTCTCGCCTTCTGAGCCGCCCCGCCGTGGCACATCGTTTCGACAGGCGCCATCGTCACCGGGAAATATCTCGTACTCTTTGGTGACGAACTTCGAGGTCCAAGTCGAGGATGCCTCCTCCTCCACCTCTGGCACCCCTACCACCGTAGCACTCGGCCTCGAAGACTGGTTGAAGCCTGCTACTACTAGACTTGGCGCACTGCCTCTGAGGACTGTAGAAGGAGCACAGCTGAGCGGGCTCGTGGGCTTGATAGGCGGAAGGGTCCTGTTGCTGGAGAATGCTATCGAACCACCTACGAGGCTTGTCTTCGCTCAACGAGGGCCTGGAAGACCGGGATGACCCCCCGCAGGGCGACGCCAGTGAGGGACTGCCTCCTGTTTCGTGCTGGAACCTCACGGGAGACGCCACCGGCGAGCGGTCGCTATAGGTCACGATAGGAATCGGACTGGAACTGGTGCTGTGCAGCGCCAGCGGGCTCTCCGGGATGCTCTGGGTCGGGAAACAGGAGGTGCTGTGTTCCTGGCGCCTGTACAGGTCGCTAATCTGACCCGCCGTTCGAGACGTCACGATCGGAATGACGGCCGGTGTCACCGCGTGCGGTACTGGGTTCGAGCTGCATCGGGGTCTGAAGGCTGCACTGTGTCTGACGGGGGAACAGCTGGGCGACCGGGTGCTGCTCCGAACGGCCACCGCCGCCGGAGTCTGCGGTGACTCGTTGATGGTGCACGAGAAGCGGTAAGTTCTGACGGGACTCAACACGGCAGGCAGGGGTGCGCCGGCCTGCAGTTTCCGGCGCACCGGACTGGCCGACGAACATCTCTTGTGCTCCGGGGAGAGGACCCGACCCGGGGGTCCGCTCGGTGGGTGTTGTTGTTGTTCAGGGTCATGCTTTGAGAGCGCACGTGGGGAGACGACGAAGTTACCAACGTCAGCGGTGACGGACTTCTGGCCACAGATTCGTAGATGTGCTGCTGTATGACGGGCGACTCCGGCGCTCCGCCCGCGCATGACGGCGGCGGAGTCCGGCTGCAGAGGGCTTCCACAGAAGACGTCGGGCTCGGGCTCGCCTCGCGGCGGTCTTCCGAGTTGGAGGACAGCGTGGAAGGGTCGTACGAGGTGTCGCTGCTGTCGTGTCGCTGCATCCAGTCCAGGACGCGCCGTCGCCTGGACCACGATCCCAGCAGGTCCTGGTCGCGGCGCCTCTTCTGGCGGATGATGCTCTCGCACTCCCAGCGCACGATCTCGAGCTCGACGCGCAGCAGCGCCATTTCATGTGCCAGACCGTCGTCCAGGACAGCGTCCGAACCACCTCTGTTCGTACGTACAGGACCACCTCCGGTCGCACCTCCAGGAGAGACGGCACCGCTCGCCCGGTAGATGCCGTTGCACACGTTACCCCCGCACAGACGGTGAGACGGAGGTGGCGGTGCCTGGGGAGCGGCGACAGCTCCGGCGAAGCTCTCTTCGCTCGTCTCGGCGGTGATGGTACGGCCCAGACCGGAGTCCGTGTCCGACACCTGCGAGTCAGCAATGATGACTACCCTTTAGAAGCCTGTACTCTAACAACCTTAAAAACAGTAGGGATTTCGTGGGTGTCATATATAGGTTGTTCAACAACAAAGTGTGATCTTAATCGCTCTATCGCACAGGAGTAACAACCGGTTGTAGGCCTGACTACATCGTCTCCCACTTCAATTTTTCCTAGATTTGATGATCTGTCATTAGTTTGCACCTTTAGCATGGCATAACTGGTGAGCAAATAAAATGCTTTTGTGCCAGTCTAGCTTCGGGCGAGCACGAAGTTTACAGGTTGACTTGAGTCAATATTTTTAACCCAGACGTCTGTGCACAGCATTACAAGGTAACACCTGAAAGCCATTATGACGTGCGACTAGGCGAAACGTTCTCAATTTGACCGCGCTAAAAACAACGGCATAAAACGTACGTTAAGAATATTCCGAGAAATGTATTGCTCGAGGTTGGTGTCATCAGACACGACGTAGCTAAATTAAGCGTCTTGTGTCTGGTGTCTCTCGGAAACCATGTAACCAGACTTACTGCAGTGTACGGAAGGCTGAAGATCATGTCAGCCTAGTAGTGTCGAGGGTCACGCGCGTGCTCCCAGTAGGGGAAAGAGTAGTACCTCGCACGAGAGCTGTAATGTGGGTTTGGTCATAATCATCAGCCAAAATCAGCGGTAATTTTTGTTCATGTTTCCTTGAGTGTCCTCTTTCACACTAGCTTTCTTTGCAAAATGTAGCACATACATACTATACTGGAACGAAAGCGCTCTCAAGTGAACGCTGCCGAACTTTGTATGGACTGAATGGTCAACTAGTATTGCATCAAGATAACACAATCTTACGAGAAGAGTTACATGTTGAATTCTTAATAACTGCATTATTTTACACTTTCAAGCGCAGCTGATTTTGCATTTACTATGTTTATTTTAATTTACGTGTTTGTATTTTCTCACGTCAAACTCTACAAGGGAGGGGAGGCCAACGTCAGGCTATGCAGCTTCTAGCCGCGGCTTCCTCCCTTTGTACGAAAGGGAAATAATTCTCTCGTCTTCTTAATGTCGACTCCCCTACTAACGAAGTTATCTTCACGTCATTGGTCGTAAGTACGTGTACAATACATCAACAAACAGCTTTTCTGTCACGATAAATATCTCTGCTCTCTTTCTCTCCTCTTTATATCTCCCTCTCTGCCAACTCGCGGCACTTAATTTCGAAGCACGGGAAGGCTCACCTGGCATGGCGGAAACGACTTCCTGTTGTCTGTGCTCGTCGTACTGTGAAGAAAATGGAAACAAAGGGTTGAGATATACGAGTGACGAACGTCGCGAACACATTTCACTGTGGCTCTAGAAGTATGAGCTGCGCTCCAATGTAATCTAATGCAATGCAATGGCCCGGAGGGCTGCCTTTTTATATCGCTTGGCTTGAAATGACGCCGTGGAAGGTTTTGACAATTTAGCGGAACTTGACAGAGTGCTGAATAGCACCCCCTGGAGCAGCTGCCAAGTTTGTTGCTACCGTATGGACACTGTAGTGCTGGAGTTTTCAATTCTAGTTCCAAATAGAAGCTTTATTGATGAGTTTCTTCGTGTTTGACTGAAAATGTCGACTGTTTAGCGGAATACGTCCCCATAAGACATTACAAAGCGCTGCAGCCGATGTAAAGTTACCCCACCTAAAATTTTTCGTTATGTAACATTCTGTGAAAAAAAAAAAACTCCCGAGTATGATCCGCCAGTCGCGATAACCCTCGGATTTTGTTTCCGGTCTCCAGTTCACGTCCAGTTTCCCCCTTCAGTCGATGCTTCACTACGTCCTTGTGGACTGCACTTCCCGTTTACATAAGGAAGTTTTCTCAGAATGATTTGGTCAAACCATGCCGCCATTGAGAAATTCGACAAGGGGGCGGAATTGGACCGTGACCAGGAGAGCCCCCGTAACTGTCGACATGGAGCGCACTGTGCGGCACTGTTTTATAAATTCCAGAGAAGAGTCCACCAAAACACGTCCTCTCGAAAGCATCAAACGACTTTTGATGCACGTTAAGAAAATAAAGTGAGTGACAACCAGCCATTTCAAGCATGAAGCCACAAGGAAATCCATATGTATTTCTCTTAAGATAGCTTCTTAGTTGCCGAAAAAATTTGTCCTGGTCCGGAGATCGAATCCGAGACCAACGCCTCTCTGGTGTGGTCGTCCTACCAATTTAGCTTACCAGGAAGCTAGCAATTGGCACCTCGAGGACGCATTGATCCACAACTCGAAGCACATGGGCACCTATTATTACAAATTAGTTCTGTGCAGTCCCGCAAGGTGGCTGAATGGTTAAGAGAAGAGAATTGACCAGTGCAAATATTCTAGTGTGTTCCTTGATATTTTTTCCCCTTTTACCTAAGTAGCGACAACGGCCTCCTCTTCCAACCCTCTCTCACGCGCAGCCAGCGCCTGCCGGCATGTTCTTCCTAACGTAAAGGATTTACAAATCCAAGGAAGTTTAAGTATATTATTCACGAACCTTTTAGCGGACAGCATACCAACGCGACACGCATCTCCATTCATTAGTGAGCGGGGCATGCGCCCTTCATCTTTTCACCAGACGCTGAAAAATTGTTTGGAAGTACATGGCTATCACAAACGAGTGTCACCCTATTAGATTCGACAGTGGCTCTTCAATGGTACACGCTAGAGAAGAGATAAAAATATAAGAACTTTGGCTATGAACTGCGACTGTGTGCCACCTGTGTAAGCGTGCCAGGTGCCTCTCGATGCCGCTGGGAGGGAAGGAGAGCCTGTGAACGGAGCCCGGTTGACTGCTGGGACCCGGCCCCTGGCTCGTGGGTTGTTCCAACTGGGGGCGCTCCGGGTGGTGGGCCCTGGACTGGAAGTCTCCTCCCAGCTGGGGACCCTGGTGCGGCTGCTGATTGTACGAGGCGCCGTGGCTGGGACGGAAGCTTAGGGTAGACTCGCGCGAACTGCGTTCCTGCGGGATTGGCAGGCAGACAGAGCGAAAATGTCAGTGTGGTGTTATCGGCCGATTGATCTCTTTGATGGTCAGCAGCCTATGGCGTAGGTGAGTGAACAAGTACTGTTGTTTGCACGAGTTGGTGTATAATATTCTTGTGCGTACTTAGCGCAGCTCGTTATGTACATGAAGTATAGAAACATAAACAAAGAGGATTTCATTCCTTGCTTGTGTCATTTTCTGCTGTCCTCATACTGAGTTGCGCTGAAGCTATACAAGAAGCATGAGTAAAGTTGGGACAAGATATACAGGGTGAAGGAGGGAAGGGCGTCATTTAAGGACAGATAGAGAAATAAATGTCAGCCTAATGTGATTGACCAATTTTTTTTGAACGTTGATAAAAATTGGCATTGCGGGAGGGAAAGAGGGGCATAGGCAGTACGGTCCAGCAGAGAGTGGGGAAAAAACTTGATAAAATGACATTGTATATAATACATAGTTATTACGATAACATGCACGATGCAGCACTGTACAGACATTATTACTAAGAGGAAAGAGCGGAATCATACAGGTAATGCGTGCGTATCAAATTACTTCTATACTGTACTGATAACCAGAGTGATTGACTGTAAGATGATTGGTACTACATCGACTGTTCACTTCATTGGTTAATTTTTGGGCTGGTGATTCATGAGTGGGCTTACTGAGTGAGGTATCGTACCCCTTCGAGCTTTATCAGTTCACTGTATGATTGACTGAGTTATGATCAGTTTGTTATTAAATTCCATCATTGATTTACGTACTGATATCCTAGTTATGGATATATTAGCTCGTTGGTTACCGAACTGAAAATCATTATGTGTTAATTGATTCATTTATTACCTGTTTACTTCATTGGCTGACTGACAGAATCATACAGTGACAAACCATACAATGGACTAATCACTGAAACTCATGGTACTGTTATCCAACCGGCACTGATATCCATAGGATGCAATTTTAATTTTACTTTTTGTGCGAGATAGACTTTCCCTTAGGGCATAATATTTCGTGTGTGTGTGTGTGTGTGTGTGTGTGTGTGTGTGTGTGTGTGTGTGTGTGTGTGTGTGTGTGTGTGTGTGTGTGTGTGTGTGTGTGTGTGTGTGTGTGTGTGTGTGTCCAGTGATCATAGCTGGTCCTTTCATTATATCGAAGGCCGGCTTGCAGTAGTAGACGGGAACGTTCTGGTTGTTATCCCTAGCATATGCATATAAGATGATATGCATCAGCTTGTATCACAGAAACAACGCAGTTTGACACGTTGCACACAGTGTTGAATATGAAAGTTTGGAAAGCTTGTCCAAAGGCGTCTAAATATTCACCAAAATTCGCCAAAATATTCAGTTCCTACAGAATGACCCTAAGCAAGCCATGAACTAACCCATGGATCAAAGGCTCATGGTCTAGTGGTGGGGCAGACCCGACGCCTGTGGCTCGGATGTGGCGGAGGTGGCTTGAGTGCAGACAAGGTAAGTCCATGGCATGTGCATAATTGTCATATTGTAGATTATGGCTTCACAAGGCTACTGTAATGTACCATGAGGGCCGTGGTATTGTTGCGGCTGTTCTGCTGCCTCAAAAAGGGAGGAGCGTGACCCCAACACCACGCCTCCATAACGCGACCTCCAATCGTCCGGTTCAAGCACCAGGGAAGTCTGACTTACACGAACGTCTGTACGTCAGAACATTGCCTCGCCCCAGGGCAAACGTTAGTATTTTCAGAAACATTCTGGAGTTGGACGCGTCATAACATGTGGGTGGGTTGCCGAATGTGCTTGAACAAGGCTCGGAAAAGGCCACACTGGGGCACCCACTGAACGTGTATTCCTATTTTAGAATGGTGAAGATGTACTTACCTGTTTACTATTACAAATGTTATCTCTACAGTGACAAAGTGCCTTCTCGTGACCAATGAACATCTGTGAGAAGTGATTACAGGTTTACTTATCTCTACAAACAGGCGGGAGACATTCTCTCTGTTTTACATAGAATGTAGCTTAGTTTCAATCGAACAACAGAGGATGTATAGCTAGAAAAATGATAATTGGGCGAGTTGATAAAGAGTCATCTCGGACAAAAGCTCACAGAGTAAAAGGGAACAGAAGAACGCATAAACAATTGTGGATGTTCTGACTCACCTAAGCCGAAGAGCAACTCCTTGTTCTTTCTGCGCCCTTATACCAAGACGAAGACAATTCGTAGCTTGCTATGTAAGTACAGTTCTCGCTGGATTCGAAAGTGACATCAATTCATCATTCTTTAGAATAACAACCGTTATGAGCAATTTCTCGATATAACTACGTCATGTCGCGAAGAGTCTGGTCTCTGGAGATAATGTTGGCACAGATATTCGCAATCCAACCAAAGTTCCCGGATATGACCCGAATTAAAGACGGTGGCCACGAAATTATGTGAGTGAATTAGCCCTAAATTGACCCTTTTCAATCCAGGAGGGCTGTACATATCTACCAGGGATACTTAGAACCGTGACATGCACGGCCTCCGAGATCACATCACACGCGCGGCGTCGCCAGATCTCGCAGGTCTTGCACCACGGCCGTGCCACCATTCCCGGCCTACAGCCCACTCGCTTTTACATATGCCGAGAGAATTACCAAGGCGAGTACGGGGCTGCCACGCCTCGTCGATATAGCTGGCCTCTTGGGAAAACTTATTTCGACGACATTTGTATGCACTGTACGTGAATGCCGAGAAACGAAGTGCTCGCGCGTGGAGGGCCTATGGACCAGATAGACGGCGACGACCCCCCGCGAAGATACTGTTCCATTACGCAATCTATTGGCCTCCTCCAGCGAGTCTCCAGAGTAAGCCACTCTTTCTTGTGCTATAAACGAAAGATCTGCAGTTGAAGGCTAGGTTCTCGGCGGTATATCTATAGACAGGGAAACGTGACCAGAAACGTAATGTCCACTTGGCGTGCTCGCTGGGCCCTCTTCCTCATGGTGTATATCAATTTTATAACCCCGGCTCTCTTTTATTTTCTGTATCTCTGTCCACTTGCCGAGTCGATCGCTTCTGTTCCCTTATATACCGCGCAGTCGCGATCGAATCTTCACTGTATATAAATGTACGTGCGTGGGCAAGAAATAGTATCGAGCGCTTGGAACGGACAGAACGCGGCCGGCCCGCGAACGAATGAAAGTTCGAGATCTAGTGGTTCCTACCCTATTCTCGCTGTTCATCAAATGAGGATTGTAAGCTCGTTTCGAATTCACAAGCTGATTAGTTTTGGGGAAGGGGGTACGTTATGCTGACGTCAGTTGCCTCTCCTGTTCCACCTTGTCTGACGTCCAAGTGCTTCGATTAGGGGTGAGCTAAAGGAGGAAACATATCATGGCTGCGCTTGGAACGACTAATGAGGGGCCGTTTAATGACCTGAATATGTTCTATCGTGTTCTGCGGAGTACCGCGTTCCTGTTAGAATAGTTCGGAAGATGTGTTCGATCAAGGTCGGAGTGCACGGGTGTGGTGGGGGAGGGGGTGAACAAACTTGGTTTCCCTAATCAAAGACGGGGAAAACCTTTACTGGGAGAAAGTGGGCACAGAGCTGCCGATTCACTTATTCTCTTAGTGGCTGATCAATCGCCCTGCCGACTGAATGGTAGATTTCATCCGACTTTTGTTAAAGGCCAATGGCTGCCTTATTTGGCGGGCTTATGTTTGGTGTCGCCAGTGTAAGTAAGTAAACGAGTGGTAATGCATTTCTGTATCTGTCCCAATCAATGCCGATAGGAATAGAGCCGAACACGCCTCATCATGTTCAGTACAACGGTGGTTATAAAAAAAGTGTCAAGAGAACATTACCTCAGTGTGTCAGCTTCCATAATCGGTCACCTACCCTGATACCGTTCTCATTTTTCTAGTGTCTAAGAAACGCACCAGAAATTCGCATTGAGCCCTGGAAAAAATCTACCTTATCACAGTGCCACTGCGCATCCACCCTACTCCTTGCGGTAATGTCGCGAAGCGCGTCTCGATCTCGAAGGCCTTGATTCTGGCAATACCAGTTCTCTCGTCCCCTACCAAAACCATACCACAAATGCAGAGAGTAAGTAGCACAAGAAAAGGAGAAAAGGCGCATTCTACGTGTCGAATAGCTCGATTTAGGGTTAGTAGGAATGCCACAACATATTCGAGTCACCGCAGATTTAAGTAGCTCGTGGCCTTTAGAATTTTCTCCAGTTCTCAGCCTCAGTGGTTTTAAACGCTGTAGTAGTTCCAACGACAACACTTTTTTCGGACCGTCTTCCCAACTATCCGCGTAAGATTGGCCGAGCAGACAAGTGCACAAATGATAGGAGTGCAGCCGCGCTTGGTAAGACTTAGAAGTCATCACGTGACCTAGCGAGTGTTCCTAGAAAATGCTGCTTTATTTTTATTACAAGTTACATACTTGATAGCGTAATACTCGCTCTCTGTTTTCCTTCATTGCTTTACGTTCTTCGCTGAAATGTGCCAGTTTGTCGTAAAAGCATTTGTGAAGTTATTAAATAAACCAATTAAGAACGCCCCGACTCGGGCGTCGCCTACAGTAGCGGCTGCTGGGATGTCCCTTGTGGACACGCTGGTGGCTTAAACTCCCCAGGACCTTCAATAAAGTTCTTGACTGAATTAAGACCGAAGGCAAACAATGAGGCATCTGCGTCCCATCGTTCTCTCCCTCTGGACACTCCTTTTCACTTCCGTCCCATAATTTTCAAGCATTTCCTATCTTTCATTGTGCCACTTCCGTTTCTTCAAGTGACCTGCTGGTGCACACTCACAGTTTCGACAATCTCTCGATGACCATTTCTCGTTCTGGTTCACTCACTTTCAGTTTGGATTTACACTTGCTGCCTGTCTGATCTCCCCATCTGCTTATAGCCAAAACAAGGAAGGCCTCCTCTCGAGATTAGAGGGATTCGGTCAGAAATTAATGACGTCACCATGTGCCGCTGCAGGAAGCGTGTGTGTGTGCAAGAGTCACAGGATGACAATGCCTTCATGACCTGCGCATCGCAGGCGTTGAACTGCGTAAGTGGAGGCATGATCAATGGCACCGCGACGATTTACAAGAGAGTCCGCATCAAGCCCTGTCGCGCGGAACATGTCGAGAGTCTTTTTTTTTTTTGCTCTTCCCTCATGCGGCAGATTGCTGCATCTCGCGCGACAAGCAGCGATTCCTAGCACAGCACGTAATGAACACTACATCTCACCCGGGACAAAAGTACACGTCATTAAGGACAAGACAACAAAAATAAATGGAGGAAAAGATGAAAACATCCGGTTGTTCACCCCCCTCCCCCCGCTAAGAGCCCCACTGATTCTTTTGCCAAGCGGAAAGCTCTGCGAAAGCGTGGGACACGCCGCGAGGAGAAAAGAATTAAGAGAAATGACGTCCCGAGAACGAAGATAAACTAACTGCTCCGTCAAGGAAGGAGAGAAATGGGAAAGGAGAAGTGGAAAGTGTATAAAAGGGTGCAAGGCCCGACAAGAGGAGGAAACACGAGCCAGAAAGATAGCTGTGTGTTTTGAAAGGATCGATGAGGAGAAAAAAAAAAGAAAGGCGCGTGGGTCACTAAAGTCTTTTTGTTCGCGCTGCTCCTCCATTCTCTCTTTTCCTTTTTTCACCCCAGCGACAACGATGGACACTCTCAACTTGCAGGTCCATTCCCGACGATGCTGCTTCTGTTTTCTTCCACTTCATTTTACCCTCTATTCCACACCACGCCTCAAACGCGGCTTTCCTTCTTTTCGGTCAGTGCTCCCTCTATCCCGGATCTCCTTTCCGCGCCCCTTTTTTC
This sequence comes from Rhipicephalus microplus, assembly GCF_013339725.1. Classification (NCBI taxonomy): domain Eukaryota; kingdom Metazoa; phylum Arthropoda; class Arachnida; order Ixodida; family Ixodidae; genus Rhipicephalus; species Rhipicephalus microplus. The sequence goes on from NC_051167.1 coordinate 120,684,014, forward strand.
CCTACTCTCATATATCTTATCAATGTTTCCCGTCGTATTCAAGGTAACATTTGCTTCCCTATGCACTTCTAATATTTCATAATTTTCTCGTCCCATTTCTACTTCTGCCACCAACATTTTCCCTCCCTTATTCTGTGTAGGAGATATATCCCTAATCTCCCTTCTGTTCCTCTCCATCCAGCGTTCTCTCCTCCCGAAACTTTTTCTTCCCTTTCCTTTTCCTGGCATTACGTTTACCTCTTTTTCATTTTTGCGGTCATATTATGAGGAACCTTTGCTATCCCCACGCGATATTCACATTTCCCCATTTTCTCATTTCGCCCCTGCTCTTTGTATGTCCCTATCGTCCCTCCCTTATCCTCTCCCTACTCCATAATATGAGCGTAGTCCCCGAAATCGTCGTCTCTCTTCCATTTCCTAGCTTCCTCCTCATTTCGTCGCACTATTTCCTTCCCAAACTCCCGCTTTAAAACGATCCTTTCCTTCACACCCTTTCCCCGCCTCTTCCACCCTACCGCTTTCCCTGTCTTCATTATTATGCTGTAGGGAATCACTGCAAACTGGATCCGCTAGCGACGTCCGACTACGGCGTTCGTTCTCCGCAACGAAAAAAAGTAAACTGTTTCGTTTTCCCAAAAATCCTTCTTCCTCTCATCTCGTCGTTTCCGCTCTCTCTCCCAATTTTTCTTTCATAATCAACGACCCCGCGTGCTCGGGGCAATATATATAGAGTGGGGGATAGAGAATAACATCGTGAGAAGAACGTACCCAATTGCGGCGTCCTGAAATTAATCACTGCCGCCGCTGCCGCCACCGTACCCTGCCTTGCGCGCTCCTTTTGAGCGATGACCGCGTCGCCGGCGTTCCGTTCGCGGGACGGAACACCATCGAACGTGGCGTTTTCTCTCTTTTTTTGTCCCCTTGCAAGCCTTTCGAGGATGGCTTTTTGAAACGATGTGCTACAAGAGCGCCGCTACGAGCCCTTCCTCCCTTTCCTTTCTCGCCCTGTTCAGCTAATACACCATCGCACTTCCCCATTTGTCCACTTTTTTCCGCGTCTTCCAAGGACGTCCTTGCTTTCCCGTCCATTGTTTTCTCTCCAGTCCAAACGCTCCTTACGATCCCGTTTCTATCCCGGCACTCACTATAGAGTTGTCGTTGGGAGAAATAGGGAAGAAGGATGCTGGATCGCTCGCTTTTGTATCGTTTTTTCCCAAGGCTCATCCGTGGAATTTTTTCCTATGCTTTTTCACGTTCTACCAGTTACATTTCCAGCGCCTGGACACGCCTACGGTTCAGATTCGTCCCCATTGTTTCGGCCCCATCTTTAGAGAACAACACTCTTTCTCACGGAGGTTTTTGGAGAGGAAAGAGGGAAACAGGGAAAAGGCGCAGCGTCTTAGGCTCTTTTTAGTGTTCGGGAGATGGGGAAGAGAGAGAAGTGGGCAGGCTTGCCTTCGCGTCACTTGAGTACAGAAGGAAAGGAGGGGCGAAGAAGAAAAGGGGCTCGTTGGCCATGGAGTCTCTGTAGCCGTCGCCTTTCGGGAATCGGGCACGTCGCTTCTTCGCGCTCGAACGCCTCGTCGTTGTCCTTGGTGGTCGTTCACGTTACCACTGATCCGTCTATCGCACGTCGGCGTTCCACTTCAGCTCCCCTCCTCTCATACACAAGAAAGCCCACAAGAGGGAGCGAGAAGTGTGTCCCGTTGCTCGGCACTGACATGTTGGCTTTTCCTTTTATCCCGTTCCGTTTGCTTCTCCCTTTTCTTCGTTCTTTCCCGTGTCTCTTGAGCGAGCTGTAGGAACATCATGCACGCCATGGAGAGCGCTTATATTTAGCTTCCCGTTTGGGGAATACGAGACGCATTCGAAGGCGCACGGCTTCTGGACGTAAAGGTCAGGACAAGGAGGCCAGGGTATGAAAGAGACGTCGAACTCTGCGTACCACATTGAATTCAGCTGGCATCCCGGAGTTTGCAGATCGGTGTTATTCGCCCTGTTTAACGCTAAGTTAAAAACAAATACGCAACCTTCTTCGGCATTTTGATGTTGTAGAGGCTAGGTCGCCTCTAAAAAAGAAAAGGCCGGAGGATATATCAAGTCAAGCAATCTACCCCAGATAGGGGAGTAGCCGGTTGTTTGGGTGGTTGCAACAAAACGACGTTTTTCAAACCTCAAAACGACCTGAAACTTTTTACATTTCCTGTGTTTGCATATACGCGCAAACATACATAAATAGAGATCGAAATTCCTTTCTCCTAAAAAGTTGCCTGGCTACGCCTCCGAGTTCAAATGTTTAGATTTTTGTTCAAAATACTACGTATCGTCCCATTCGTAAGCTCGCTTTAACATGACGTAGAGATGCGGCTGTTTATTTGAAATTTTCAACTTCAATTATTTCTAGAATTCAGGCCCTTACCTCTGAAACACTGAAAAAAGAAGGTTTTTTATATCTCTGAATGTGTTGCTTATGCTCTGCGGGAGTTAGCGCTACGTGCTGTGATGCGCACATGTTAACTTCTTTGTTGAGCATTCTTCTGAGTAATGTAGCCTTGTTGTTCTATGCATTTTCACAAGTATTTCGTTGTGTTCTCATTTTTCCGGAATATATTAGGCACGCTTCTTTTTTTTTTCCTTCTATAAAAAGAAAGGGTTTAACACACGCATCAACAAACATAAACAAACGAAAAATCCATAAGCTTCAAAATTTCTGAAAAAAGGGTGGCGCCAACTGTGTGAAGCACGCAAGTTAAAGTGGAGCATGGAAACAGAAAGAAGCTGTTAAGGAAAACAATGAAAGCTATAAAAAATGCAATTCTACGTGCTCTGAGCGCTATTTTATGCCATGTTTCAAGTCGACATGAACTTCAGCAAATGTTTTGAATACTCCTTGCTAACATCGATTCCCGGCTGCGGCGGCTGCATTTCCGATGGAGGCGGAAATGTTGTAGGCCCGTGTACTCAGATTTGGGTGCACGTTAAAGAACCCCAGGTGGTCAAAATTTCCGGAGCCCTCCACTACGGCGTCTCTCATAATCAAATGGTGGTTTTGGGACGTTAAACCCCACAAATCAATCAATCCTTGCTAACAAGTGGACGATAAACACCACAGGTTTGTCCTCAGGTCATGTCGGAACCTACGCCAAACTCAAACCAGCATTGGCGCATATGTACCAACCATTTCGTACGCTCGCTGTAAAAGGGGGGTGGGGCAAACTTTTTCAATACTGTCTGTGAATTTCAATCGTCTGCAACCTCTGTGATGCAAATTTGGCGTCGTCTCACTCGTCTACAACTCAAGAAGCGGTGTTGTTTACCAAACGGTACTTATGTGCTTACTCGTGAGCATTCTCCAACCATCTGCGCCCCTGATATATTTTCGTACGCGGTCTCTTATGCCCTCATAGCACTATATGCCTGCGCATTTCGTTCCAGGTCTCAACAGTATGATGCAAGAAAAATATTTTTTTAACTGCGGGTGCCTCTCCGATTGCTATACAACGATGGGCATTAGATGCTCCTGCGAAAAATACCCACCCTACTTCCAGGGTTGTTTGTGTGCATCCATGAAAAGACAACGCTTTCCTTATTCCTAGAGAGATGGCGGCTCGTTTGAACTATTAGGTTCGACAAGTAGTCTTGCTGGTCAAAGTGTTTGTTGTTTATGAAATTGGGAGAAACAAACAAGGAGACAATATTGGGGGTGGGGGAGAGGGGTGCAATGCCTGTTTATGCTATGAGCAAGTGCACTACTTTCGTGTGTTCTTTATTGCGATAACAATTCTATAGACATTCTCGGCGGGCTTTGCCGTCGCTGTCGCCGTCATGTTTGGTATAACGTCCAAAATTTATAACATCTGACCGAAGACAACTGACTTCGAGACAGACGTGCTAGCTGTCTGTATAATTCATCTACACACCTATCCATCCATGGCCACGAATTCGGGACATTGACGCAGTTGACGAAGCTCGCAGAAGATGCCACTACGGAATCGAAAATTGCGCGCGCTGTTCGCAGCAGCGGCGAGGCGGGCTCACTGAGGCATTGTAGCGCCCTCTTCGTCTTACTCTCGCGTACGTGCTCCAAGCATTGTATTTTAATATGTTTGTCAGCACCGCAAGCTATTCCGAGACACGCCGGAACAATGTAGGAGCATATGTGGGTTTCGGAAACAACAAGAATGAGGCCGACGAAAACGGCCCACGAAGTTGCGTAGCTTTTACCTACGCGTAGCGTTAGCATATCAATTTTAAAGAGAACCTCTCAGCAAATCTAAAGTCAGGAATAGCTTTCAAAACCTGATCTCCGAGCTTTGCATTCCAAGTTGAAACAGACGGAATTGGGTTTAATTTGAAGCAGCTTTCATAGGCTGTGTATTAAACAAAATCTTCAAAATCCTGAAAAAGTAGGAGCTTTGTGTACTGCTATCAGAATCACGCATGCACGTTCTAGTCCTTACCTAGTATCTAAAACGAAGAGTCATTTTCACTATTATATTTTGTTCGTGAGATATGATAATTTTGTATGTCGGCTTCCCATTCAGGGGGGCGGAGCACCGAGCCGCCGCTGAGAGAGGGCGCCACATGTACTATCAACGGCAAAAGTTTGCGGCAAGTTGAATCCACAAATGCGCATTTCTCCTATATCAATGCTTAATGCTTGTAAACAAGCTAATGATTGTACAGGTCAGAATGCCAAGTGCGGTATGGAACATATATTTCGAAATTACATTCTGAGGCAAATCGGAAATTTAGATTTATCGAACGTTTCGTGTCCCGCAAGCTTTTTTGCTGTCGATAGTACATGTCCCAAAATCTTGGGGACGTTCTTTTCTGATTTCATGTACGCCTATCAGTTAACCTACCTGCTTCTTTGCCTATCATCTTCTTTATCGGGATTTATGTTCAGAATGGTCTCCAACAATTTGGCTACTTATCTACCTACCTACGTACCTACCTACGTACCTACCTACCTACTTACCTACCTACCTACCTACGTATATCTATCTATCTATCTATCTATCTATCTATCTATCTATCTATCTATCTAGGAAGATTTATAGGCGTGACGGTCGCCAACGCCCCGAGCGCGCTCGATTGGGCAGGGCGTACGGCGGGCAGGTATGCCAGAACAGGATCGATGATTCACCTTGTACAGATCCGGCAGGCTGGCGCGAGCTACAGGCTCGTGCCGTTCGTCTTCCCCTCTCTGACTCGGCGAAGGGTCAGAATTACCTGAGATCCCGGACCATATAGCCCGCGGCAAGTGAAGGCGGAGCCATCCGGGACCGACAAGAACGAGAAAAAAAAAAGGAAAGAACTAAAGAAAGAAAGGAAGAAAGAAAGAAAGAAAGAAAGAAAGAAAGAACGAAAAAGAGAAAGAAAGAAAGAAAGAAAGAAAGAAAGAAAGAAAAAGAGAAAGAAAGAAAGAAAGGAAAGAAAGGAAGAAAGAAAGAAAGAAAGAAAGAAAGAAAGAAAGAAAGAAAGAAAGAAAGAAAGAAAGAAAGAAAGAAAGAAAGAAAGAAAGAAAGAAAGAAAGAAACTAAAGGTGTGTTCAGAGTAGTACCGGCGGGCCATTTGCGAGAACGAGTGAGCAGACGAAGGGATCATTCGATTGTGATTGGAAAGGCGCGAATGGCCGAGCGTGACCGTATACCTCTGTCCCTCTTTCTCCACCTGTCTCGATTTCTCTCCCTCGCATTCGTTCTCTTGGACTGTTCTCTAATTAAGGCCGCGCGGGGTGATCTGCAAAGGTAATCAACGCTGCACGTTTGTTGTCAACGTCTTTTGAGAACGTCAATCGCGGGAACCGTGTCAAAGCCACGGACGATGCAGCGATTATGTCTCGCGGCACGCGAAGAGTTGTGAAATGTCCTTCGGTGTCAAGTGGGCGGCAGGGCAGTTTCATAGAGTCCAGTTGCGGAAATGGCTCGTTCTGTCGAAGTTGTTTAATTCCAACTTTCTCTTTATTAGAAGCTTCTTTTAATCCTGACAATAGCTTTCGCAGGCCCACTCTTTTGTGCACGTTGCGAGGCCAAGAAATCTCTATTGTGCACGCTATTTGACGACCGGACTCAGATTCTCATTTTTTCTTTTCTTATCATGTTATTTATTATTCAACCTCCCTTCGCTCATCTCTCGCCCTCCACTACGGCGTCTCTCATAATCATATGGTGGTTTTGGGACGTTAAACCCCACAAATCAATCATCATCGCTCATCTCTCTCTTCAAGGAGTGCCACAGCCAGTCCAATTGAGAACAGAAAGAAGCACTTCTTCATCGAAGTTCGTTCATTCAAAATATCACTTTTTTTTCTGTGTTTCTTGTAATTTCTGCCTCGGCGGGCTAAATATTTTGTTTGTGTTGTAGTGGCAACAGGTAAAAGGTAAAACGCATAAGTTTTTGAATCGAATGATATGACACGCTGCAGTATCTGATTTCGCTTAATACAAACTACGACCCGGTACGGCCGCACGGAACAGATCAATGAAGAATGCATGATAACTCATAGTAGTACTTTGTATTTTCGAGCCCATCGTTGAAAACTGCGCTGCTAAGGTCACTCCGTGGGGGAAGGGAAAAAGGAGGGCAGCTTATTGGGTATGCATTGTGAACTTACAGCGCAACACCAGAAAAAATACAGGACAGGGAAGGAGCAAAAGAGAAAGAAAAAAGAGAAAGAAAAGACCCTTCCCCTCCTTCCCTGTCCTGTATTTTTTCTGGTGTTGCGCTGTAAGTAAGTTCACGATGGATCCTAACCAACTGGCCCAACTTACCGTCTTATTGGGTATGACTGACGTGACTAATCAGTACCCGTCGAAGATAACTGCTCCATTAAAATAGGGACGAGAATGGAAGAAGAAAACATGATTAGCGAACCAGTGAGCTCGTTTTCAAACAAATAATTAGTGAATTCGTTTAGTTATCTACTGAAACAGCGGTGTTTGTCGTGCCAGTAACTGATCATGATTGATTAAGGTTCTCTGTCTGTCTGTCTGTCTGTCTGTCTGTCTGTCTGTCCGTCCATCCGTCCGTCCGTCCACCTGTCTGTCTGTCTGTCTGTCTGTCTGTCTGTCCGTCCGTCCGTTCGTCCTCCGTCCGTCCGTCCACCTGCCTGTCTGTCTGTCTGTCTGTCCGTCCGTCCACCTGTCTGTCTGTCTGTCTGTCCGTCCGTCCGTCCATCCACCTGTCTGTCTGTCTGTCCGTCCGTCCGTCCGTCCACCTGTCTGTCTGTCTGTCTGTCTGTGCGTCCGTCCGTCCGTCCACCTGTCTGTCTGTCTGCCTGTCTGTCTGTCTGTCTGTCTGTCCGTCCGTCCGTCCGTCTGTCTGTCTGTCTGTCTGTCTGTCTGTCTGTCTGTCTGTCTGTGATCAGTTCACAATCACTGATAAATCTTCCTTGTTTTAAATAAACAGTATAATTAAAATCAATATTCTATAACTGCGCTCACGGAACGATATCACAGATTTATTGAAAAAAAAAAGCTTTGTTTCTCGTGTGTTCACAAATTCGCGACCGATTTTGCCTCGCTTTCCGTGTCACCTGCCATGACAACTTTACGGTTATTGAGCTTTATTTTATCCATAAGGTCACGTGATCGAATCCCGGCTGCATTTCCATGGAGTGAAAATGCTAGTCATTCCGTGCTTAGATATATATGCACGTTAAATAGCTCCGGGTGGTCGAAATTTTCGGAGCCCTGCCCTATGTCGTTTCTCAAAATCAGATCGTGATTTCAAGACGTAAAGTCTAAAAAATTAATAAGAATTTCGTCTCGCTGGCATTTGTCAACCTGCTTCGTCCTTCTTTCTGTTTCTCTTTCGTCACTTACGTATGTCTGCTTCATATCAAATTTTAATTATAACAGCAATAATAATACAAAATACTAATGGATGACGATGATGAATACGGTACTTTATGGAGCGAGAGAAAATTACTAAGCAAGAATTGCCTAACCCCTTGCCTTTTTAGTTTCATTGCGATGATCGAGTCACCATCACTATCTAAGATAAAGAAATGTAGCAGAAACAAAACAATGGCATTGGTTACGCAAGAGTACGCATTGGTGCGCATCTGAGGTTAATCGGCTTTTTTTTCTCTTTCTTTTTCTTCTTGCAATAACGAAACATCTAGCGGGTATTAAACTGTGAAACCTCCTACCTTATACGTTAACCTTTTGCGATACCTGGTTTACATTTTAGAAAATGAATCTTTATACTTTGAATCATTTATATTCCATAACAAGGCTGGCAATTTTCGTCGAACCACTACAAAACATGGAAGACCTGACAGCATTCATCCGTCTAGCACTCCATTCGCCACTGATGTTACGGTATATCTGTCTGCTCTGTCTGTTTATATAGTTTTATCACTCCATCACATCCGCCCTATATATCTCTCCGCTCATTTTGAAAATTTTTTCAACAGCAGCCGTTTTGTTTCATTGCATGACGGCGCTCTTTTCTCTCTTTCTCCGTCTTCTCCGAATTCATTTTTTTCTTTTCTTTCTCAATTTTTCGCCTTTCAGTCTCATGTTGCAACTGATTAAAATCTGTTTAGTCATCTCTGCAAGTGCCCGCCACCTCGCAGTTTCACAATTTTCTCGAAAACTGCCACTCAAGACCCGTCTAGCCTGTTTTAACATACTTTTTTGCTATCATCTCTGTGTTTGTACTCCACCTCAGCAGTTATGTACAATGCGGCAAAAGGTTAAGGTCGTGTCTCGTCGAACCACAATAGTCTGACGTCAAAATTCTCTCATTTGAACACTGCGAAGCCCACAAAGGTAAATTAATTGGGCAATAAGATTGATTAATGTTTCGCAATGTGATTGTTGACATTGCGCAGTTGTAAATTAGGTTGTATTGCATCTACCAGAAAACACTAACAAATGTTGGAATTTAACGTCCTCTCAAAACCACGATACGATTATGTGAGACACCTTAGTGGAGAGCTCCGGAAATTGGACCACCTGGTGTTCTCTAACTTGCATCTCACTCCAAGTACACGGGCGTCTATCATTTTTACCTCCATCGACAATGCGACACCAGTAGCCTCGCGACTTGACCACAATACACGCCAACAATGGGTACCTAATTGTGTGTGTGTGTGTTTGTGTGTGTGTTTGTGTGTGTGCTTGTGAACTTATAAAATGAGTTTGTTAATCCTCGAACTGATAATCATTCAATCAAACTGCTGATTTTCTATCCTGATACACAAACTGATCTGGAAACTGATTCTGAAACTTATCCTAGTATCTGTAGGCGCGTTACAGAGGAGGTCAAATAACACTGTACCCAAGACGGGCACCTCGTTTCTTTGCGCCTGATATGCAGACCTAGATGCGCACATAACAACTAACTCAAACCAGAACTTTCACTCTAAAACCCTGGTTTAACTTCTATGCAAAATTCATCGCGTTAAAAGACAACCGACACGAGGGAAACTATGACGGCTTTCATTTTACGTCTGTAATCTACATATTCACTAATCCAGATTAAGCTAAAGCCGCATTATGGATGGATTAGTGACGCGCAACAGGCGAGGTCCTTCTCGACGCTTTCTTAACGCTATCAGCCAACTTTGGCCAGTGGGCGGTACGACACGATGCCCCTGAGCAGCCTTAGTTCCACTGCACGGAACTTGTTCGGGACGGATCGAAGTCGGAACGCGTCTAAGGCTTCTTCAAGATTTTCCCTGCGCCACATGTACGACGCAGACGCTTCGCGTTGTTTTAAAAAAAACATATAAACGACAGTTGCAATCAGCCGACGGCATCATTCCGCAACGTAACAGACACACCGGTCGCGTCTGTCTGGCTGGTGTATCTTTTGTCTTAAAGAGGGGAGGCAAGAACTAGCTGGCTTTCTCGAATGTGAAACTTTGAAGTTACATCCCGAATCAAGACAAGATAATGATGTGAAGGCAGAAAAAAAAAGGGGGGGTGGGGGGTAGTATGCAAAGACCATATTTCGCTACATTCGCGTTCTCGAAAACAATCGACAGTGATCGCTCTCTACATCCCTGAATAGAAAGAAAGAAAGAAAGAAAGAAAGAGAAAAAGAAAGAAAGGAAGAAAGAGAGAAAGAAAGAAAGAAAGAAAGAGAGAGAGAAAGAAAGAAAGAAAGAAAGAAAGAAAGAAAGAAAGAAAGAAAGAAAGAAAGAAAGAAAGAAAGAAAGAAAGAAAGAAATTCAAGCCTGTACGAGGTAACTGTTGGGGAGACAGTGTTTCATTCCATGCACAGCACTGAACTTGCTGTCCGCATATACACACATGCGCACCAATGCATTGAGCTTTAAGGGCAAGTCAGACATAGCAACGAAAGAAAGCCTCTATGAGGGACGTCACTAAAAGAAGGGGGAGGTCACAGGTGGCGGTTTCTCTGTGGCCTCACGTTCAATTGTGCTCCGCCAACGAAGGCTCACTTTCGCAAGAGACGGGCATTGTGAAAGGTAACATAGGTCAAATACACTCGCAGTCACGTCTCCACCTCGTTCTGAGTGTCTTGAGCAAGACTTCGAGTGTTGCGCAAAGCGAGACGCGTGGGTTCGTTACACAACCTTCGTCTCTGTTGAGAGTACCCTTCCCACCCACTTTTCAACCGAGTCGCGTCGCAACGCCCTCGTAGTTACAGAAAACTTAGCTTTAGCGCGTCACCTCCCCGGATGGTCGAAATTTCTGGAAACCTCGAATGCGGCGTCTCTGATAAGCACACCATGCTTCTGCGATGTAAAACACTGACAGTTATCAAGAACATCGCAGCACATTATCGCAGAAAGCCACACGAGCACTGTGCCGCTCTTGGAAACAACGGAACTGAGCGACTGTTTGCGGTACGCTGCGCCGAGTGTGTGCTCATGGTTGGATTTCTCTAGCTCTGATTGATTGATTGATTGATTTGTGGGGTTTAACGTCCCAAAACCACCATATGATTATGAGAGACGCCGTAGTGGAGGACTCCGGAAATTTCGACCACCTGGGGTTCTTTAACGTGCGCCCAAATCTGAGCACACGGGCCTACAACATGGATTTCTCTAGCTCTCTCTTTATCATATACCACCTTATTTATCTATACCCATGTGTAGGATAACAAACTTCGCGTAAGCTAGCTTACCTCCGTGCATTTCCTGTATTATATATATATATATATATATATATATATATATATATATATATATATATATATATATATATATATATATATATATATATATATATATATATATATATATATATAGTGGGAGTAATAATTCAATGGGCCAGTTAGTCTTCGTGAAGGTATGGGATATGGCACAACGGGAGCGTTGTCAACAAGGATAAATATATTTATCCTTGTTGGAAATAAATATATTTATCCTTGTTGACAACGCTCCCGTTGTGCCATATATATATATATATATATATATATATATATATATATATATATATATATATATATATATATATATATATATATATATATATATATATATATATATATATATATATATATATATATATATATATATATATATATATATATATATATATATATATATATATATATACACGCTGTTCAGTCAAAACTTCACAAATTGTATTCTTTTGGTATTGTACATACGCCTGCGCTTATGATAACTCATCAATCACCAGACCAAATGAAACAAACTTGACGTATATATAAGCGCATATCCTAACAGACAGATGAATAGATGAATAGAATAGATGAATTCAGACATGGACATAATGGAATGAGCATTATTTAGCAACCGCGCTTTAATATCCCACTGCGGTATGCGTGATTGGGACGAAGTTGTGATCAATTCGTTATGTCTGCACACTTCAGCGAAATATGAAAACAGGATATTTTTGTGTTATTCGCTTCATCGGCAGTACACTGCAGACAGAAAGGTTGTACAATTAAAGTTCATGTCTGAAAACATTTCAACGAGAGTGACTTGCAGAACGGACAAAGCGGCATACAGCGATAAGTGTGAGGGGCCAACTGGGGCGAGAAGTTTACAACACTGTTATAAGCAGTCTAAGTGCCATAGTTTACCTAAAACGTGGTTCACGCTCAACAAAGTGTGTTTGCGCAAGCGAATGCTGTGAACGAAGCTGATTTACATAGCTTCACGGCCTAGATATGTCGGTATGTAAATGACGCGAGCAGATTAAGGAGCTATGAAAGAGGACTACGGAGGAATTCGAACTAAATAAAGCTGTGCGTGAAATTCATGCGACGCTGATGCGCGTAAGAAGTTTGTATAGTGCAGGGTCCACAATACACAATATGTTGAGAATCGCGAAGATACGCGATGTTTATATTAAGAATATATATATATATATATATATATATATATATATATATATATATATATATATATATATATATATATATATATATATATATATATATATATATATAGATGCAGAGGTTGGGGCAAATATTATGGAAAACATAGGCAAGTATGGGGAACACAAGAACAGCACTGTCTGCAACGCTGTCAATTCAACACTGTCAGTAAAAGCACTAAGCTGACCGCTTGTGGTGGTGGCTAACCAAACCAGCTAGCTCCCTTAAACGAGGATAGCACACGAGGAAATTCGCAGACATAATAAAAAAAAATAAACACCGATAAACCAGCGAACGGCCAGCGAGAACGCGCCTCGAGAACGGACGACGTTTCAATCAAATTGACAACAACACAAACAATACACTTTTGTTTACGCTTCGTTCGAAAGCAGAAAAATGCGCTTGCTTCCAGATCGCACGATGTACCAGTAGCTGTCGAATCGGCAACAAGACGAACAACTTGAGTATACGCTCCGTTCGAAAGACGACACAACCCTTCGTCGTGGCAGAAAATCGGCAGCACCGTCTCAAAGCACCCCTTGGGCGTAAAGAGCGGTGATGCCGGACGGTAATGCCCATAAAAACGAAACAGCCGTCTCCAACGACCTTATACACCGCGCGCTCTCTTTTATGTTGCCGGACGTACGTACATACACTGCGCGTGACGTTATAAAGAAATGCCGGCTGGAATTACGGCGCATTTCCTAATGGACCTCATCTATATGCCTCTCCCATTATTCGGGATCTTCCACCACCCCATAGGCCGTCTTCTTCGGATGATCGCGCTCTTAATGGCACAACAAATTTGGTTGTGCCATTAAGCCCTGTGTATATTTGCTATAGAAGACCAGGAAATCGGCGCGTTCGTTTGCCTCGGAAGTAGACGGTTCAGTGGTCCTCGTGTGTGTGTATGCATGTATGTATGTATGTATGTATGTATGTATGTATGTATGTATGTATGTATGTATGTATGTATGTATGTATGTATGTATGTATGTATGTATGTATGTATGTATGTATGTATGTATGTATGTATGTATGTATGTATGTATGTATGTATGTATGTATGTATGTATGTATGTATGTATGTATGTATGTATGTATGTATGTATGTATGTATGTATGTGCGTACGTATGCATATATGTATGAAAAATACCTTAAGTGGTGTGAAGAGTATTTCATAAAATAGACATATGCACATTACTTAACTACGTTGTTTCGGCAGCGAATAGCCCATATTGGCTGAACGTCAGTCCAAAACAGCTAACGCTCTATCGCATTGCCCAGAACTTTGTCAACAGTCAGCCAACACATGCAGCGCTGGTGATATTCGTGTAAGTGCGGCACACTTCACATAGTTTTTCATGCGGTACCGTACGTATCGCCTCGACCACAGTTTAATCGGATACTTTGTATATCGTCATTCGCGTCGCTAGAAATTATTCATCTTATTTCCTGATTTTAGCTCAGAAATTTCTTTAACGCCACCTTACAAACTGAAAAGTAAAAAACGTACCAGATATCCTCGTTTTACTCTCCATAAAATTCATCACATCAAAACTCGCTACATTAGCGAGACTTCCTCGCTAACTCATACCAAACGCTTGCAGCGATGATGTAAGTGAAAGAGCAAATTTCACGCACGGGGAGTCTAGGAAAGCGGGTATTACGTCTTCGTGCATAAATTAAACGATTAAAAAAAAGAGCGTTCACTCTATGTGAAGCAGTTCCCTCATCACGGCGATCCCCGCCCCGTCATCATCTTCGTCCGCTCGGCTTCTCTTCTACAAGTTGAGGCCCCGCTCACATTTCGTCGCGGTACATACATAAATGCGTCTGTGCGGTATCGCTAACACCGCTCCCTGGCTCCCTACACGCCCTATTGATCCCTTACTATTTCAGGCGATGCGTAGCTTTGGCTTCATTTTTTATTTTCCCCTCCTTTTTTATTACCCTCGGTCTTCTTCCGCGAGCCGCTTCCACCCCCCACCCCTCCGTCCCGTCGCAGGCCGTTACGGAGTTGCAATAAAGGAAAAAGAAAAAGGGCAAGCGAATGAAACTTGCAAAGCGTGCTTCACCGCTGAGCGATATACTCGAAGGCAAAGCCTTCTTTACGTCAACGAGATCTCTGGAGATTTGGCAGACATCTTACACATAGGTATTTAGTTAGTTAGTTAGTTAGTTAGTTAGTTAGTTAGTTAGTTAGTTAGTTAGTTAGTTAGTTAGTTAGTTAGTTAGTTAGTTAGTTAGTTAGTTAGTTAGTTAGTTATAAACGAATGAAACTTGTAAAGCGTGCTTTGTCATTGATTAATAAACTCCGCGGCGAAGCCTTCTTTACGTCAGCAAAATCGGTCGGGATGTATTTGTTCTGTGGTACTTTTTAGGCACCTGTTAGTTAGTTATTATTTAGTTAGTTAGTTAGTTAGTTAGTTAGTTAGTTAGTTAGTTAGTTAGTTAGTTAGTTAGTTAGTTAGTTAGTTAGTTAGTTAGTTAGAAGCGAACTATATCTGTAAAGCGTGCTTTGCCACTGAATGATAAACTCGGCGGCGAAGCCTTCTTTACGTCAGCAATATCTGTCGGGATGTATCCGTCCTGTGGTACTTTTCTAGTCACGTGTTAGTATAGTTAGTTAGTTAGTTAGTCAGTTAGTTAAAAGAAGCAAATTAGACTTGTAAAGCGTGCTTCGCCACTGAATGATAAACTCAGCGGCGAAGCCTTGTTTACGTCAGCAAGATCTGTCGGGATGTATCCGTCTTGTCGTACTCTTTAGCCGCGTGTTAGTTAGTTAGTTAGTTAGTTAGTTAGTTAGTTAGTTAGTTAGTTAGTTAGTTAGTTAGTTAGTTAGTTAGTTCACAAAATTACAGAGGGATAGCGATTTGCCCTACGTGTAGTTAAACCCGAGGCCGTCAACGAGTTGTCCGGACCAAACGTCCAGCCGAGAACTGTCTAGAGCGCTGCTTTGCCACGAACGTTGGAACGCACTTTTCTGAACCGGAGTGAACTAGAGTGGAACGGCAGCTCAATGCACACAACATTTACGCTGATTTCTCTCCCTAATTTGCGCTGATTTCTCTCCCTAATTGATAGTTATGTCATCGCCATAGCGTCGTTGTTTGTGTCAGCGCAAAGAAGAAGAAGAAGAAGAAGAAGAAGAAGAAGAAGAAGAAGAAGAAGAAGAAGAAGAAGAAGAAGAAGAAGAAGAAGAAGAAGAAGAAGAAGAAGAAGAAGAAGAAGAAGAAGAAGAAGAAGAAGAAGAAGAAGAAGAAGAAGAAGAAGAAGAAGAAGAAGAAGGTGATGATGGTGATGATTATCTGAGGAAGTGTGCCTACATTGTGACATGATCGCCATCGCCTCATTATACTCTTTCCGAGAACGCATAACTGATCATCTTCAACGTTAAATGAATCATCACTGCTTGTTTGTTTGATTGTTCGTTTTCAGCACCACGTTTTATGTAACAACCCCTTAAACGGGGGCATTTAAGGAAATAACACTCAAATGAGAGGAAGTTGTTTTTGAGCCTGGCAAGTGGCACTTCACCGTATATTCTTGATTTTTTTTTTGTCATGGTCAAGCTGGTTCATACTCGTTCCGGGTGGTCGACGAAGTGTTGCGTTGAATCAAAAGGCGATATTCAATTTTGACTGGAGAAACAAACGCAAAATTTGGAAACTAGTTCAGAACAAGACACCAAAAGAGAGAGAGAGATTAACGATGTAAAGTAATGCGCCTATACAATAGGCGTAAGTAATGCGCCTATACAACAATAAAAAACTTGTAGTATACCGCAGCTTCGCCTTCAAGAGTAAATTACGATAGCGTAGTCGGGTTCCGTACGCGTCGCTTTCCAAATTGCTAGCCTGGCTTCGGTTCTCGTTGGGCCCGCAGGTCGCGGGTTCAAATCCCGACTGCGGCGGCTGCATTTCCGATGGAGGCGGAAATGTTGTAGGCCCGTGTGCTCAGGTCTGGGTGCACATTAAAGAACCCCAGGTGGTCGGAATTTCCGGTGCCCTCCACTACGGCGTCTCTCATAATCATGGGGCGGTTTTGGAACTTTAAACCCCAAAAATTATTTATTGATTTGTGGAATTTAACGTCCCAAAACCACCATATGATTATGAGAGACGCCGTAGTGGAGGGCTCCGGAAATTTAGACCACCTGGGGTTCTTTGACGGGCACCCGAATCTGAGCACACGGGCCTACAACATTTCCGCCTCCATCGGAAATGCAGCCGCCGCAGCCGGGATTTGAACCCGCGACCTGCGGGTCAGCAGCCGAGTACCTTAGCCACTAAACCACCGTGGCGGGGCACCCCACCAATTATTGTTACCGCTTTGTTGATGCTTTTTTCAGATGATAATGTGCAAATATGAGTTTTCCTTCGTAATAAGAGGAACTTTAGGACACCCACTTATTGCGTAATTCCCATGTTTTCACGCTTGCCACAATTCTACGCTTCCGCATGCGTTAAGGAGACTCCACCCACTGCATAGCATTAATATAGAATATTTCTTTTTTTATGCAGTTTAAAGCAAAGGCGTGTTTCTGTGGTATAAAACCAGCTTGCGACGCAGAAGGACTGCATGGGGCGATTCTCACTCGAATCGAA
This sequence comes from Rhipicephalus microplus, assembly GCF_013339725.1. Lineage (NCBI taxonomy): Eukaryota > Metazoa > Arthropoda > Arachnida > Ixodida > Ixodidae > Rhipicephalus > Rhipicephalus microplus. Next base: position 120,700,958 of record NC_051167.1, read on the forward strand.
GACTTTTTCTGTTTCTATCGTCTTTCTCGATTTTTTTTATGTCACCGAAAACGCTGACTTTTCGCTCAGAACAAACGACGCAGACACCGGAATTTCGGCGAAATGAGCTCTTTCACGCTAACGTGATAAAAACGCTTAGAAGCAAGCTCTCTTAACTCATTAAACGACGAAAGCGAGCAAGGCAACCCTGCTACAGTGACCCAAAGGGGATCGGGACTCCGTCAGGAAAGAGTATCGGAAATCGAAATATTTGCTCTAATTAGTCTACACTTTATCGGAGTATTCATTGATAAGCACCTTACGCGTCACGTGGGGAGCATTGATCGAGAGGGCGCCGAGGGAAAAAAACTAAAACAAATACTTAGACATGATAAACGCAAAATTTTCCACAGGAAAGTGCGTGCTCCGGAAACAGACTTACAAATAAAATGAAACGAAGCCAAAAATGCAAAGAATGCTTAAGGTAGAGAAGGAGGGAGAGGGTTGTTTATTACAGTTCGCGATAACCTGTCAGAAAGTGGCTAGCGTTCAGTGCTCAGATTTCTGGCACACATGATCAAACTTGACATTTAAAAAATGTAAATGTTTCAAAATGTTTCTTAAATTATTAACCAGTGACATACGCTCATTTGGAATGTGTTTTTTTTTTCTTTATACAGGCCAGTAATGTTATTTACAGCCTAATCAAAGGCATGTTTGGCCAGTTCTGTTGTCGATAACCCAAACCGTTCGCTTACACGACAAGTGTAGCATTAGACCTCCAACTTTGTTTTTATATATATATTTGAAGTTACAAAATTAAACTTCGTTTGTCAAACTGGCGATCCTGCGAAAGACAGTGTGCCCAAAAAGCATAAATTTCTCCGTACCGATGATAATGATCGCATTATAGCAGTTGTTCAGTGTTGCATGTTGTAGCATCGGTGTCCATGTGTCTTTTTTTTTCCTTCCTCTAATTCAGTACGTAAAAACAAATACATAAATAGATCCCCGCGATCCCCAAATCATCCCGACGTTTTGTAACCAACAATCACGCAGCGAATTTCACAAGTACGCTGTTGCGAACTGCCTCGTAAAACCGCGGATCACTAAGTTGCTAGAATAGTACAGACGTTCTAACGAAAACACAAGCGATCTCCCTTACTGCGCGAACAAACGAGACACTCAAACTAACGCGTCCCGTACTGGGACGGTGCATAGTGATGCGTATAGCTCCCGAAACGAGAAAGGGAGAGGAGGGGGTTCGTTAAAGCACCGACGATTTCAATTTTGAACGACTTTCGCTTCAAACGCACGCATGTTTTAGAGGTTAGTGGAGTGGATACGAAACCAACACCAATTTTCGCCTCGGATTCGGATAGGGAATTCTACACTGTACGGGATGGTAGTTGCAAACCCTCATTTAGGGCACGGCTGCCGCGAGCACGATTCCACAATGTTCCGATCATAAACGAAATTCGGGGAAAGCGTGACCCAAAGGGTGTTCGTTTCACTTTCGGGTTTCTCACCTGCTGTAGCTGACGCCATCGGAAGCATCCCCAGCAGCTAGTGGTCGTCGGCGTAGCCGCCATCTCCGGATCGTTTTTTTTAGCGTCGCCCCCCCACCCGTAACGGACGGGGCACCGCACCACCCCTTCGAGCGAAGCCCCGAACGCCTCTCGCCGCCGCTTTACCTGAGCGTCGTAGTCGCTCGCCGGCGGCGGGACGTAGACGTCGCCATTCTGGCTGGCGCCCGCCTGACCCCCCCGCGATCGATTGCCGGCGGGCTGTCGCAGACGACGCGCGAGCGAGCGCACCGATCGGCTTCGCTGAGGCCGCCAGATGGCGCCACGTGACATTCCGAAGCATGCGGACCCAACGCACGCCCACTACGCCTGGTTCTTGAAAGGTTTGCGCGACATCTCACGCGCTATAGCTTCATCGTCTGCAGCAGGAGCTGCGAGGCTTCCGTTTTGAAGGAGCCGGTCCAGCGTGTCAGGCCCCCAGGGAACGGACACCTCCTCCTACCCTTTCTATATATCTAGCTGCATATCCTGCTTATCCTTCTCCAACTGCTAACCCAAAGGTCGCGAGATCGAATTCCGACGGCGGCGGCTGCATTTTCGATGGAGGTGAAAATATTTGAGGTCCGTGTACTTGGCTTTAGGTGAACGTTATTAACCCCAAACGATCGAAATTTCCTGAGTCTCATAACCACAACGTGGTTTTGGGACGTTAAACACCAGATATTATTATGCTTATCCCTCTGGCTTGTGCAGCACATTTTCTTTTTTCTTTTAACTGTGCTTCAGCTAAAGTCTGATCAGTTCTTACCTACTTGGGGAAGCGAAGTGACTTACAGGACGGGAGCTGTCGTGGACTCGGCAAGTTGGTCAGATAGATAGATAGATAGATAGATAGATAGATAGATAGATAGATAGATAGATAGATAGATAGATAGATAGATAGATAGATAGATAGATAGATAGATAGATAGATAGATAGATAGATAGATAGATAGATAGATAGATAGATATAATTGTGCATATGCAGCAAGTTTCAATAAGTTCACAGTAAGGTGACAGGAATTGTCAGTTGTTAGAGTTGCAGTTGTTAGTCATGGTTAGTTTCTAACCACAGAAACTGGCCCACTTACTTATTCATTTATTTAGTTATATATATATATATATATATATATATATATATATATATATATATATATATATATATATATATATATATATATATATATATATATATATATATATATATATATATATATATATATGTGTGTGTGTGTGTGTGTGTGTGTGTGTGTGTGTGTGTGTGTGTGTGTGTGTGTGTGTGTGTGTGTGTGTGTGTTTCAGTACATTTCAATGCCACAGGCGTTGCAATGTATATTTGTTAACGGCTACAATATTCAACCAGGGATTTAAACACAGAAGCACTTGGAGGGTTGATGATGGAGGTGGGCAGGTGATTCCATTATTTCGCTGTCTACGGCATGAAATAATCGGAAAAGAAGTTCACTTCAAAACTATGATGGTGACTAGTACGATCAGAGAAATAAGAAGAGTTCGTTATTCAGGTGTGGATGTTGAAAAATCATATTAAATAATGATAACCAGGACACTTTGCAGTGGAGAGAAAGATTAGGAAGTTGCAGAGTGTGTTTCATGATGACACACTCAAACAGCGGGAATAATTAGATAAAATGAAACGCACCCTACGGTTTTGAACCAATTAGAATTGGTTAATAAGGAATTGTTAAGTTGGACCCCCTAAAGCACAGTCAAATTCAAGCTTAGACCGTACGATAGATGATGGCGGTCAGTCTCAATGACGTCCTGATGAAATGTACGGGCAATTGATATAATAAGGATAATAGTAATTGTTGTGGTCTGACGTTTCAAAATTACAATATGATTACTGGAGTGCTCTCAGGCGTCTGATCTGAGGAGTCTGCAGACCCGCACATTTGACAATCACCGACACCTGCATAGACTGTGTCCCTCGCTCCACCCGTCACCCGGCTGTCCGTGGTGCGGGCACGAGACCGCCGACATGGCACATATATTTTGGGAGTGTGAGTGCGGTGCTCGCCGCCACTACTCGGACGAGTGTGAGTGTACCCCAGGACGACTGGCTGACCGGTGGCGAGCCGCCCTTCTCAGTCCACGTGCAGTGGACCAAATCTGGGCTGTCCAGGGCTATCGCCGAGGACAGCACACGATGCTCCGCGCACGACGGCTCCAGGAGGCTCGTCCGGGCCAGTGATTCCTCATTGGATCCTAATAAGAGAGAGAGAATAAAATTAGGGAAAGGCAGGGAGGTTAACCAGAAAATGGAGCATCCAGTTTGCTACCCTGCACTGGGGGAAGGGGGAAGAAAGATAGGAAAGAAAGTGAAGAGGGAAATAGACGCGCGCAAAAAAGGGGGAGTGATTCCTCATTGGATCCTAATAAGAGAGAGAGAATAAAATTAGGGAAAGGCAGGGAGGTTAACCAGAAAATGGTGCATCCGGTTTGCTACCCTGCACTAGGGGAAGGGGGAATGGGGAAGAAAGATAGGAAAGAAAGCGAAGAGGGAAATAGACGCGCGCAAAAAAGGGGGGAGTGATTCTTCATTGGATCCTAATAAGAGAGAGAATAAAATGAGAGAAAGGCAGGGAGGTTAACCAGGAAATGGTGCATCCGGTTTGCTACCCTGCACTAGGGGAAGGGGTGAATGGGGAAGAAAGATAGGAAAGAAAGCGAAGAGGGAAATAGACGCGCGCAGACAAAGGGCGGGGGGGGGGGGGCTGGGGTGCTATAGTCTATACAATAGGCCACTGCCACGCAAAAAGTTCAGTAAGGCCTTCACTGATTTTCTGCGAGCACACAAATCATGTCGTCTTTCAAGCACTGATTGTTCAGACAAAGGTCTGTCGTCTCTGCGAGCTAACGCAGGAGCTAGTTGCCGTCTTTGCACGCTGTAACGAGGGCAGTGACAGAGAACGTGCTCTATAGTTTCGTCGCTGCCGCAGGATCCCAATAAAGTTTATTGCCCACCTTATGAGAGACGCTTTAGTGGAGGGCTCCGAAAATTTTGACCACCTGGTGCTCTTTAACGGGCGCCTAAATCCAAGTATACGGGTCTCAAGCATTTTCGTCTTAATCGCAAGTGCGGCCGCCACTGCCGTGATTTGACCCCGTGACGTGTTGTTCAGCAGTCAAGCGCCGTAACCAATAGACAATCATGACGGCTTGATGATTATCATAAGCAAGATAATTATCTCGGGAGACTTACGTCGAATGCATGCTTTTGATATATTGTTTTGTCGTAAATGTAATTACACTTTCATTCCTGTATCTCACGGTACACTACAAGATACGGTGACGATTGACTATATGCTTTTTTTTTTCGTATTTATCTGTTGCTCTTTATATTACATATAAGGCTGCTATGTGTTCGTCCTAATTCTCAGAAACTCAAACAAAACTTCTCATCTCTGGAAATTAGAAAAAATATGTAACTGTCAATGTGCCTTTATAACTGTGATTTCATTTCTCTTTATAATTATTTTAGGCTATTCTTATTGGGCATAGATTTCCGTCATGCCAAATACTTAAAGTACTTTGCCTTTGTTAAATATCACCCTCCCGAGTTAGCCGGAGTGTGTGACGCACACATTCGTAGCGACGCAAACAACGCAATCTCGCACGCCTCAACGTTTACGATGTTTTCTGACAGAGGCAGACCACCCTGGACCGAGTAACGAGCCGAAATCAAGTTAGTTATTAGCAGCAAAGTCTCAATTAAGCATGCCGAAACGCTGACTTATCGCTTGTAATGATGATACCACGGCGCTGTCTGTCGCGTCCTCGTCAATTCCGAAAATGCAGTCCGCTCTCAGCGCCCTTGACCCGCTGCCTTAGCCAAAAAGCACCGTTTGCCCCACTTGACGCTTTCTTGCCCCCCAAGTTACCCCGAGCTTCAAGCAACTACATCCAGCATCAACTCGCGTGGTTGCAACATTCCTCCACTACCTGCACGCAATTAGCACGGCCTTTGGGAGTGTTGAGCAGATGGTAATCTTGAAGGCTTGTTTTGGTCGCGTAATAGCGCGGTCAGTTTACCACAAAAAAAAATGGTTTTGTTTCTAGCAAGTCTTTACAAAATAGAGATGTTTGTCCTCGCTAATAACTTTTATGCTGAATTATTGCATATTTTTTAGCTATCGAATGCTACACATCCTCGGCCGAAACGTAGCAGACGACAGTGTGTTTTGACGACGCCATTTTTTCTTCTCCTTGTCTATGTCGATGGTCGATGTGAGAGGCGCTTGCTGTAACTCGTTTCATAAAGTTCAGTCATGAGCGCAAACAGCATCACAGCTCCAGGAAGGCCTCCATACACAAAGGTTCCCAATGTCACACCCTCGTCTTCGTCCCTGAACTTGAACTCAATATTTGACACCAGCAGCAGGAGCGGGTGAGTTTTCTCGAAGTCACTGTTCAGGTGTTCGTTTTATTTGTGTATAGATTTTAGTAATGTAGTCTGCGGCACTCAGATGATGCCTCAGTAGCCACGAAACACTGCGACCTACTCAAGCTTGTCTGAAGCGTGATCAAGCACCGGCTTTTGCAGCAGCACACGACCTTTAGTATATTGTGTGTAAGCATAAGTGTCCCAAAACATTCGCGCATTGTGGAACGTGTCGACACGAGTCTTCATCAGAACAAAGCGCGAGATGTTAATTACGTAAATTCAATAAGTGTAATTTCACGCTGCGACAAAATACCATGAAAAGCGTGAAAGCGTCAATGTCACGAATATCGTTGGAGAGCCTCGAGCATGGCCTTCGAGATTACATTCGCTTGTGCGGCACGCTGCTAAAGCTAATCTTAAAGGCCACGCTCGCGCGTAGAGTTTTATGCTAATGCAAAATAGGGTGCTGTGATGGTTCAACCATCATGGTTTACAACTAACGTTACTATGCCACTGTCTACGGTCTCAGAGAATTTTTGTTTCTTTGTTAGGCAACATCTTATTAAATGTTGTAATCTATGACATGCTATACCTCTTCACATATATTGAGGTTGCCGTGGCACAAAAGCGTGAGATGACGCGACGAACACCTACACAATTAGTATTTAACTTTATGGCTAGGTGGCGTGAGCCGCCGCCCGATCTAAAGTGCACAGCCTGATACATTCATCCACCTATTCATCTGATTTACTGCGCGACCACGTTGAAAAACTGTAGGTAACAGTGGGTTTGGACCCCTTACTTCTTTGTCTGTAGTGGATGGACTCGCTTATTGTGCGTTATCAATTGATAGCCTTGTTTTATGAAAAGTATTGATGTGGCGCACCATGCGTTTTGTGGACTAGCGAGCAACACATGAAAGGAAGTTTCAAACTTGCCGCCATTTTCCAAGACAAACTGGTAGGTGTTCTGTGACTTCCTCAGACGCGCTGTTTTCGGATTTGGGATCCTTGTGCAGCTGTCTGTCAGGTTCGTCAGGTGTGCGGGGTAGGCTGTTGTTGGTGTCGCGCGCCTGCACCACATTCATCGTGATTTCGCGCAAAGATACCTGAAGCATCGGAGCAAGCCCGAAGTGCTTTGACAGGCTGAACAGCGTTGAGACTGCATTTGACGGGGTACAATTCCTTTCAATTTCCTTTCAAGTGCTTGCAGAAACGTCCAGTTTCCGTTGTCTTCTTTGCTGTGTTTAACAATCGCACTCGATGAAGTATTGTCACGCTACCTATCATTTGCTCTCTCTGTGAAAGCATTTGTTTGTGGCCCTGGATGTTCTGTGGTTACATTTTCCTGAGGAAATCCTTGTACAGCTGACACATTAATAAGGTTATCAACCAATGTTCACGTGAGGACCCATATTATGATGCCTTTCATTGTCCAAGCCTTCGTATTGGCTTGTTTGTTTGGTTTGTTTGTTTGTTTTCGGTATGCTGTGCTTCCCGAAGCTACTTACTTGGAATTTTCGATGGAGTGGTGGCGATACACAAACCATTCGAAGTATTGATAACATAGGAATTCTAGGGGATAGAGATCTTGCCTAAGCAGCTTTTTTTATTATTTTTATTAATAATAGTACACATCTTGACGAGAGTGCATAACCTGTCAAAAACAATTAAGTCTCCATGAACCTGTTAGATGTTTGGCATGTCTGTCATTTCAAAATAGTTGTGCAGTCTTGAAGCACCATGTGTCTTTTTCCTATCGAGACTTGCTCACTTTATTCAAGTTTCTGGGCCACAATGCAAAACCTGCATGCAACTCTGGAGGGTGCACCCTTTCAACTCATCGGCTATTGACTTGCTGTCATGACATGGCCTGGTACAGATGGCTTCAAACGGCATCGTTGTATTGCAAGCTCAATGTAGGACCGGCAACTGTGTTACAATGGTGCAACCCCATTCTTAAAAATTATTTTCCTATCACGTCAACACAAAGTTGCTACAAGATGAACACTGAGATGCTGCAAATGTACTTTCCTGTCATTTCTGTACACAACAAAATGTGGCAGTCACAGTGCCGATATGTAAAGTGACATAGTAGCCAAAGCCCTTTCTGTGCAAAATTATTGTGGCTTGACTAATGCCCACTTTCCTATCCTTTGCTTGGTACAGGATAATTCAATAAGCTCACAAGTTACTATATATACACTCTTTTCGTTTATTAAAAGTTTACAGTTCCAGGGCTTCTCTTGGACAAGATGGTGCTTAGACTCCTTAGGTATGCTTGATTGCAGTGCAAGATATATTTTATGAAAATGGAAATAGAAAAGGGAGAAGTTAAGTGAAGTACCATCTTTCTTCTCTTTTCTATTCCCATTTTTATAAAATGTGCATTTCACCACACTCAAATATACCCAAGTTTACAGTTGTTAGCTAAGTACTTTCCTATCTGTTCAGCGAACAGGGAGCGCGGGAGGAACACAGACAGAAAGCAAAGAGGGTGCACAAAGCATGAGCGCTCCTGCTGTGTGCCTCTTCTTTGCTTCGTGTCTGTGTTCCTCAAACAATGATGAATTACCAACTAGCCCACCTTTCCATCCTATTGCAATACTTTCCTGTCTTCCTTTGTTTATCTTTTATGTCTGAGTTGGCTTGCTGCAAGACCCGCTTGAACACAAACCTAAACCAACCAACCTGTCCAGCCATCCCATATCACTGTCTAGCTCTGTCTAGGTTCTGCCTTCAATCACACATTTCCTTTGTTTCCAAAGTGGTTCTCGTGCAGCCCTGGTTACACCTGCACCGCCGAGACGCCCCCTCTACAATGGCCGAACCACAAACTCATCTTCGGCTGCCAGGCACAGGCCAACGCCCGGCACAGCCAGCACGGACCCGCTCTCCAAATCCATGGTTGTCGGTGAGCCCTTGCCTTATCGTGGCTGATGCGTGCACAACCAAACACAGAATGCTTAATCTCCGTTTTTTGTCCCTTTTCTTGCCTCTACTGCCTGTGTCAACAGCAGCCAGCCTCATAGTTGTGAATTTACTTCATTTTTCAGCTGAACTTATAATGAGATCATAACAGTCAATTTTGGTGGCATTGTTGTTTGCCAGCAATGTCCGTAACTGCTGTCATGCACCATGAGAAAATACGGTCTAGGATCAAGCGGTATTCGAGCCCAGGCCTGGCAGTCGAGTTCCACCACAGAGCCATGCCAGTGCTTGAAAAACTCTTGACAAAAGGTCACATACAGGCATATGCCTTGCAAGAAACCATGTCAGTAGTGGGGTGGAAGTGTAAAATGACAACAAGCTTCACAAGATGTGAATTGGGCCACGTGCGGGCGATTTAAAGCATCCCACGCATTACAAAGAGCTCGGCTGTGATTCTTCATTGTCATCAGTCACAGCATCATCTGAGTGCTCACAATGCCTTGCAAATGTGTAGCAGGTACCCAGCTTCTCTACCAAGTAATGAATAGTGGCATGGAGTTTACTTCACTACATTACAAAATTATAATTCATGGCGTAGTAGGTACTCTGCATCTGTACTTGCAGTAGTCAATTCAAGAAAGTTTACAATGGTGTCTCGAAAGGCCACTCATTCAGCTATCGCTGTGACTGTGTTGTAGGCATTGCACAGACCTGGCGTTTTTTTTTTTTGTTTACTATTATGAATATTAACAATCATCTCGCTCAAATGTGTGGTTCTGCAACATTTTCAGCGCTTGTCGAGGGACGCGGACAGGCCAGAGGCGAGATCGGCATGGCATCGTTCGACATCAGGAATCCAGAGTTGGTCTTGGCACAGTTCCCAGACAACAAGATGTACAACAACACCCTCGTAAAGCTTAAAGTGCTCGATCCCCACGAGGTATTGCACTAAATGAAATGGTCATTTGGCCATGTCAGTTTGTTCTTAATGATGCGTGCTCTGAAAGCCTGCTACAGTGTCTCACTAACCATAATATGATTAATTGAATGTTACGGGTTTGACTTACCATTCTTTGTAAAAGCATTTTATGAGCTTTGGGGCGTAGAATGTCTTTAGAGTGTGTAGATGAGAATTTGAGAACACAAGGTGTCGCTGGAGCTGGCATTTCGACAAGTGGACTCGTCGAAGCATCTGGTCCAGCAACACCTTGTATATGCTCATGTTCTCATTTCTTCAAGCTTCCACCTTCTCCTGAACTCTTGCATTCTGTTTTGGATTTAGAGTGTGCAGTCACACAACACACTTATGATAATATGCCACAGGTATTTTCCTGCAACAATTATACATTATATAGCTTGCTTGTGTTGGCATTGTTTGTACTGAAATCATGTAACTGTTGTCACATATGAGGACAAACACAGTAAAATCACTGAAGTCCGACAATTTTTTATTGTTTTTTTTCTTCTTGGACAGAATCTTCAGTGTCTTATTTCACACCCTTTGTTTGGTGCGGTATGAGGTTGTTCACGATATTCCTAAAAGTGAAGTGTTGACCCAGCTGTGCTAATACAGTCTAAATGTGTGTCACCAGAAGTCATGTGGCAGTCCTGAAGTTGCATAACCCTAGTGAGAGATGATCCATAAGTCGCATAATGCAAGCGAAACAGGACATCATTAGTGAGAAATCTAGTGTTATCTTCAGTCAACTTCAATCTTCCTTCCTTCCAAATTTCCTTCCACTCTTCCGAGACATTCTTGTTCACATTCTTGCGCGTTGCAATCTCACGCTCTCTCACCTCCAGATTCTCCTTCCCAAGACACTATTTGAGGCCAACTCAATGCCCCAGCTCGTAAGCTATCTGAAGCAGTTCATGCCATCCACTACCATCACCAGACTACCACGCAAGCTCTTTAACGAGAACCTGGGCATCCAGTACGTCCGGCAGCTTTGTGTTCCCGAGTACAGCTCGGTGGAGACCGAAGTCGTCAATAAGTGAGTTGGCACGTGAGAACTGTGCTGTATTTTCACTCTTCTAGTTGTTTTCATACAATTGACTGTAATGATTCTTTTTTGTCATGCTGTTAATGTTATTTAGGACTAGAAGAAGACATTCTTTAAAATAAATGTCAAGGCTGGAACTCGTAAACCAGTTAGCATACACAAACTGTGCCGGTTGTGCTTCCTCAGCTGTTTCATTGCTTTCAACTGCCAAGCAGTCATGGGAACCACAACTTCAGGAGAAAAGTAGTAGGCAGTGGCAACAACTATGGCTTAGTTGGCATCGGAAGCATACCTATTTTTCTGAATCAAATGCCAACTTTTGTATGACCAGCCTTCATGAGCTTCCAGGTATGATTTCATGCAAGGTTACATTTTGATATGCGTGAACATTACGTCGCACCTTCTCCCTAATGCCAAAATGAGCTGGAAGTGCACATGTAGACCAAATCGTATAAATATTAGTGGGCTGGGTGTGTTTTGTGTGGGTGTGTGTGTTTTTCTTTTCTTTGGCATTCACACTTAGCGTTGCACTTAGCTACTGTGGTTGCAAACTGGGCAACCATAACACTTTTCTGTTACTTAAACATGGTTTGAAAATTAATGAAAGGCAAAGTGTGACATCTGTATTTGCCATTCTGCTCGTTTTGTTTTGGCCAAGAGGAGTAGAGATTCCACTATCAACACGCAACCGAGATATAGTGGAAACAAAGTGTGGGCTTTACAAAAACACCTGTAGCTTAGAACCTATTCCTGAAAACTGACTTGTAGCTATTGTTACCTCCCTAACTTTTCTCTGTGATTGATTGGGGTAGAGTACTGTCACTCTCAGTGAGTTCTGAGAGTTATGTACTTGCACATTTTTTAATGGCTGGCACGAATTGACGAAATCACGCAGGTACTATGCCCTGTCTGCCACAGCTGCGCTGGTCCACTACGTGGAGGTGATGCAAAATGTCACTTGCACGGGTCACTCCATCAAGGTCATCTTTAGCACCGGCGAGGGAGTTGCTCGTATCGGTAGATCCACGGCGGGTTTTCCTTCTTTTAGTGCATAGTGGATAAGCTCATCACATGATGAAGTCATATCTAAGGGACAGGTACCTTTGTTTTGTATCTGATAGTTGTCGTAGATGTGTAATATACATGTATACAGTTTTATTGTGGGTGTTTGTTATTTACATTGTTCTCATCCCTGCATAATCATAATCACCATCATTCGCATCTCTCTTTGTCCTCATGGCCACTCTGTGTAATCATCATCGTCTGTGTGCAGGCTCTGCCCGTTCGTATTGCGAGATCTTCCCTCGAATAAACGCTGTCGCAACTGAGACGTCATACGTGGTGGAGGTGGATTTTCAGTCCTCTCTCCTCCTGCAGCCCACTCTACCACCTGGAGCTTCGTTCAGGCCGCCGCTTGCACCCACTGTCCAGCAGCATGTTGCAGATCGAGCCTGCCAGCGCTGATGTCATCAACCACGCACCGCCGCAAGCCGCCCCTCCTGTTTCTATAACCGGTCTTCGTGGAGAAGACATAGAAGACTGGCTTGATGACTATATATGACCGAGCAAGTGTCATCAATCAGTGGGACGAGGCCGCCAAACTGCGTTACGTTCCTTTTTATCTGACCAGAGTCGCGAAGACATGGTATTTTAACCACGTCAGTGACTTACTCGACTGGGCGACCTTCCAGCAGCAGCTGCGACACCTTTTCGGGACACCTGCCATTCGATTCGCCGTTGCGAAGAGGACCCTCAATACTCGCCGACAACATCCCGGCAAATCATACACTTCCTACATCGAGAATGTCCTCGCACTGTGCCGGCGTGTCAATTCATCCATGCTGGAATCGGACAAAGTACACCACATTTTGAAAGGCATTGGACCTGTTGCTTTTAATGCCCTCCTGTGCACAACCCAGCTACCATCACTGATGTTGTCATGATATGCCAGCGCTTTGATGTGCTAGACTCTGTTCGTCTCCAACTGGACATTGGCGACCACTACTTTACGTCTCATGGCCATCTGCGTGATCTCATCCGGGACATTATCCGCGAAGAATTGCGGTCTATGGGCTTCACGCATCCTTAACCGTGTCCTACACAGTCTTTGGGGGTGCCCTTGCGTGACATCATCAGTGAGGAACTTACATCCCTGACCAGCCCTGCGCCAGTACAGCCACATGCTTCTCGCCCCATATCCCCCTACGCTCAAGTTGCTGCCGCGCCTCCCAGCGATGTACACAAGACATTGCCGCTATCATCCTACACGTCGGTTGCTGCCGCTCTCCCCAGTGGGCTCACCTGACCGCGCTATCTCCAAGTGTCCCGATTGCCTTCTACTCCCCACCCTGGCGCTCGTCTCGCCCTGTCTGCTATTATTGCGGCTATCGCGGCCACATAACTCGTTTCTGCCAAAAGCGCCAGCAAGATGAGCATCGTAACAACATGCGCGAATGAGATTTGTCCACTGGGGCCTCTTATCAAGGTCGGCGTTATTCGTCTTCTCTGCACCGGTCTCCATCTCCTCCAGCATTGAATGCACTGCGGACCAGCTAAAACCTGAGACACCACTCCCCTTTGCCCTTCCGCCCTTCTACTTCTCCACTTCGGCCCGCCTCATTCTCCTCTTATAATCATACGGAAAACTCAATGATTCAGTTTGTGGAAAAAAAACTGCATTCGAAATTAGAACTGAAATTCCTCCATCAGGTCCGTGTAACATGGTTTCTGTGGAAGTGTAAGGAGTGCGTGTCGATGCTTTGGCGGACACGGCTGTGACATTGTCTGTTATACGTGCTGATTTGTGAGAACATCTAAAGAAAGTGATGATGTCTTCCGATGGTCCCACGTTAATTGCTCCCCAGGGGAACATTATTCGCCCTTCCGCATTTTGTACTGCCCGCGCTTTTATCAACGGCATCCGCCATCATGTCCAGTTTGCTGTGCTGCTCCACTGCTCTCACCAACTAATTTTACGGTGGGATTTCCTGTCATCCGCTTCCGCGGCTATTTGTTGTGGACAACACGTCGTTCACCTTATGGACACCGACTACATGCTTGACGACGACATTCAAAAGCCACTTCGTCTGGTCGCTGCGAAAGACATCGAACTGTCGCCACTACAAGAGCAAATTGTCAGCATTACGTCCAACAACATCTATTACGGCGATGGATTGGTCTCCCCGTCACCACTTTGCGTTTGTAAAGGCATAGTTCTTCCATCTGGTGTCGTTCGCTTTTTCAATGGCTCTGCACTCGTCACCGCCATAAACTCTACACCGGAGAAGATCCTACTGCCACAGAGCACTACAGTGGCCCATGTTGCTGACTACGAGCCTGTATTTCTCATGCCACTTCAGGCCATCGCATCCAAAGACCGTTTCCTCGGTGAGCATGTTTCTTCCTCCGCCTTAAACACCGCTATCAATAGCAACTTGACAACTTCACAGACGCAGCTACTGCTTGCATTGTTACAGAAACACGCCAATTCTTTCAATATTTGCTCGTCCATGCTGGGCCGCACTACTACAACAGCACATCGAATTCAAACAGTTGGGACATTTATCGTACACCGCCGACTCTACCACGTGTCTCTAGCTGAAAGAAAGATTATAGAATAAAACATTGCTGACATGCTTAAACGGGAAGTCATCCGTCCATCATCTAGCCCTTGGTTGTCTCCTATTGTTTTGATCCACAAAAAGGATGGCTCTGTGCGTTTTTGCGTGGACTACCGGGCACTCGATAAGATCACATGCAAGGACGTGTACACTATGCCACGCATTGACGAGGCCCTTGATTTCCTACAAGGTGCAGAATTCTTTTCAAGCATCGACTTGCGTTCTGGGTACTGGCAGATTCCCATGCATGAAGACGATAAGGAGAAAACAGCGTTCGCAGCCCCCAATGGGCTATACGAATTTAACGTGATGCCTTTCGGGCTCTGCAATGCGCCCGCGACTTTTGAGCGTATGATAGGCACCGTGCTGCGCAGCCTGAAATGGAAAAGTTGCCTTTGCTTCCTCGATGGCATTGTCATCTTTTCGTCAACATTTCCTGATCACCCAGAATGATTGGATCAAGTTCTGATGTGCCTTGCCTGCACCGGTCTCCAAATAAACACTAAAAAATGCTCTTTCGCTTGCAAATCTATCAAAGTCTTGGGACACGTTGTTAGCAAAAATGGAATTCGGCAAGATTTTTGCAGTTCACTTTCCGCGTCCTGAAGACCGAAGGAGCTTTGCAGTTTTTTTGGCCTCGCCTCCTATTTTCGCCGGTTTATCAAGAACTTCGCCTTCATAGCTACTCTATTACACCAGCTACTTGCTTCCAATGTCCCCTTTCTGTGGTCTCAAGAATGTCAAACAGCATTCGACCTGTTAAAGGGTGCCCTCACGTCTGAACCTGTGCTCTGACACTTTGACGAAGCCGCACCATCTATCCTCCATACCGATGCTAGCGGCCTTCATATAGGAGCCGTCCTTCTGCCACATCTCAAGTCTTCCCTAGAGAAAGTTGTTGTGTATGCCAGTCGCGTACTCACCGCTGCCAAAAAGAACTACACGATAACTGAGCAAGAGTGTTTGGTTGTGGTTTGGTCAGTGCAGAAGTTCCGTCCCTATCCCCACGGCCGTCACTTCACAATCGTTACGGATCACCACGCCTTATGCTGGCTTTCTACACTGAAAAACTTGCCTGGACGCTTCGGTCGGTGGATACTAAACTTGCAGGAGTTCGACTTTGACATAACTTACAAGTCTGATAGAAAACATCAAGACGCCGACGTTTTGTCTCATTGCCCACTTCCTTCTCCCCATATCAGCATTGCTGAGAACTCTGTCGCAGTTCATACGCTCGCATCAATAGGCCAACCCTTTTATAACGACGAGCCAATATTTATCTCCCGCCAGCAGTCCAATT
This sequence comes from Rhipicephalus microplus, assembly GCF_013339725.1. Classification (NCBI taxonomy): domain Eukaryota; kingdom Metazoa; phylum Arthropoda; class Arachnida; order Ixodida; family Ixodidae; genus Rhipicephalus; species Rhipicephalus microplus. The sequence goes on from NC_051167.1 coordinate 120,716,760, forward strand.
CATACCGCAGACGCATTATGGACCACCTTTCGGGAGCTTCTCATCCACCTAATGCGCGACTTTGTCGTCAACTCCGGCACTTTAAGCTGGACAATGGGGTTCTCTACCGCCACATTTACCATCCTGACGGTCAGCGCTAGGTTCTTGTGCTGCCACGCTCTTTTCAAATTCAGGTGCTCGAAGCCTTCCACGATGGCTTGACTGCTGGCCACCTTGGTTTTCAAAAAACTTTTGACCGCATTGGGTTTCGCTATTACTGGCCTGGCCTTTTTTCTAGCGTAGCGTGGTATGTCGGTTCCTGCTGCTTCCCATGCTATCGTCGTAAACTCCCAACGTCTGCACTTGCTGGACCTCTAAAGCCGATTTCGTGCCCTTTAATGCCATTCGAAGTTGTAGTTGTCGACCTTTACGGGCCTCTCCCTGTCACATCTGCCAGCAAACGATGGATAGTGACCACCGTGGACCACCTGACACTCTACGCTGAGACGTCCTCTGTCATTACAGGCTCAGCTGCGGAAGTTGCTGACTTTTTTCTTCACGCCTTAATCTTGTGCCATGGGCCTCCTCGTGTACTGCTTAGTGATCGTGGCAAAGTGTTCCTGTCACAAATAATAAATGAAGTAAGACGGTAACTTGGGCCAGTTGGTTAGGATCCATTGTGAACTAGCGTCGTCTTTTCTTTCTCTTTTGCTCCTTCCCTGTCCTGTATTTTTTTCTGGTGTTGCGCTGTAAGTAAGTTCACGGTTAATAAATGAAGTACTGCGCGCTTCTGGAACTACTCACAAGACAGCTTAAAGCTACCACCCGCAGACAAATAGTCTCACAGAAAGATTTTATCGAACCCTTGCTGACATGATAGCTGTTTACGTCCAATACAACCACAAAAACTGGGATACTCTTCTACCATTCCTGACCTTCGCCTACAACACCGCCGTTCAGCGAACAACTGGCTACTCACCGTTTTACCTCGTGTGCGGACGTACCTCTACTACCTTTCTCGACGTCTCTTTCTTTAACAGCACCGGCAATTCATGTCAGTCGTTTAGCGAAGAATACATTTCCCGCATGGCTTAGTCTTGCCATCAGGCTCGCATCAAGACTGAAGCGAGACAGCATGAGCGGAAGATCATCAATGGCACATCCCATCACGTTGTGTCCTTCCGACCTGGAGACGAGCTGCTGCTTTTGACATTTATTCGCACTCCTGGTCTCTGTGACAAATTTCAGTCGCACTTCATCAGGCCATACATAGTTTTAGAACAGACTTCGCTGGTTGATTATCGTGTGATACCACTTGTTGCCCCGCCAGACGGCCGTTATTGCAGCACCGAGATTGTCCACGTTTCTCAGATGATACATTTCACGCGACGTTCCTCATCACTTTGACTTACGGTGGCCAGGGTGTCCACTTCCAAGTGGGGGGAATTAGTGTGGGAATTTGTTATTTACATCGTTCTCACCCCTGCATAATCATAATCAACATCATTCGCTTGTCTCTTTGTCCTCATGGCCACTCTGTGTCATCATCTTCGTCATCGTCTGTGTGCAGGTTCTGCCCTTTCATTTTGCGAGGTCTTCCCTTGAATAGACGCTGTCGCAACCAAGACATCATAATATGTATATTAGGTGTATTTGTCAAGCTTAAGTATGTATATTAGGTCTATTTGTCAAGCTTAAATAGGCAAAAACCTCTAAAGATTATAGTTAACAATCTTGATTGGGCAGATAAAATTAGTACACTCAAACCTCATAATAAAGTTGCATCTTACAGGAAAATAAGTTTGTTGTATGCAAAATTTGTTGTAAAGGTTTATTTCTAACACTATATCTAGACTATTTTTCATTTATTTCGTTATAACCAATATTTCTTTATATTCGGGTTGTTTACATCAAGGTTTGAGTTACATATATAGTATAGGTAAGTTGTCAGCATCAAAACTTGTAGAAAGTGCATTTTGGCAAATATTTTTTGAAATGATAGCAATTAAATTGAAGTGCAGTAATGTCAAAGATTGCAATGATAGCATAGAAGCATCTTCGCTATGCAAATGTAGACCAGCAAGTGATAAAAGGAGTGTATCATATCTGCAGTTAAGGATATTACTTGTGTATGTTTTGTGATGCACTTTGCGTAAACTGTGCAGAAACTATTTAAACTAGTACTACCAACTGTACATATGATATATTCAGCCAAGTATGGCAGCTACAGGTATGACTTTGCAAAAAGACAAAACAGTGAAAAACAAGCATGCCACTATACCGCTGTTATCTTATACTGCCTGTATTTCACTATTAAAGGTGCACAAAAATGGTAGATCAAATCAAGTTACATCAATAAATCATTTGATAGTGCTGATACCATTAATTTTGCAACTGTAGATTTATTATTGTAAGAGAAAATAAAAGCAAGAGTGCCATTTCTAGATTTTGCAGCAAAACTATAACAGCAGTACCATGTCATGTATTTCAATTTTTTTATTGTATTTCGGCTGCATTGACTGAATAATGGATCCTGAAAATTGTTTTGTTAACTCTGTGACTTCTTCGAATACAATGTAGTCAATTTTCACCAATGAATAGTCATATAAGCTCTGGCAGACACCATCACAATCTGAAACATTTGGTTAAACCAGTGCACGACTTTCAAGGCGATGCTGGCACCGGCATCCTTGCATTTTTTCTGGCTTATCATGTGTTAGATTAAAGTTGAGGGTTGTAGCTACCATAAACTGTAGTTTACTGATAAAAGTGACACCCTTTTTTTTCGCTAGTGTTTGTTTAATAATAGCATGATAAGCACGGATGGAATTGAAAAGTATACAACACAAAAACGCATAGTACCAATTTTGCCTATTTCACATTGTGATAGTATACTGACCATTTCCTCGCTAGGTCCAGATATCGCATCCTTCATTAACGAAAGTGCAATTGTCTGACTCATAACGTTTTTGCTATCATCTCCTTTTTTTCCGAAAACTTGACGCAGACTCGACCACGATGCACGACCTGGAGCTGCTGACCAACACTGCGGATCCCAGGAGCTCGGTGTCGCTTTTTGGCGTCCTGAACCACGCCAAGACGCCCGGCGGCTCACGGCTTCTGCGTGTGAACATGCTTCAGCCTCCGTGCGACCTAGAGACCATCGTGCTGCGTCAGAATGCCGTGCAGCAGATCCTTGACAGCGAAGAGTGTTTCTACAGTTTTCAGGTTTGTGTTTTTTTGTGCATGCTGGACATGATACTTGGGATCACCCTGTGGCCTGCCAAATTGTAGTGCTCTCAGCGCTACCTCATGGCCACGTCAAGTACGCTGCACAGTCAATGCTGCTCACACAAAAAATGGTGACGTCACGCACTTTGGCATTTTATCTGCTAGGAGCGCACGTGCAGTCAGTCTAGCTGTGTCTCTGATGAAGTAGACTAAAGCCCCTCCATGAGTTTTCTGCCGGCTAGGTTAAATAGTGCCAACTCGTTCTTACCCTCCGCCTTTAGCTCCGGCCTCGAGAAGGGGCCTCGTACTGCCAGTGAAACCCAACTCGTTCGCCAACACAGGATTTACCCTGCAGCAGCTCAGCGCAAAGTTAAGCGAGCAAATGCGGCTGTTCTTCTTAGGCGTCAAGTCCCTCTGTTCATCGGCGCATACGAAGTCGACCCACTGACTGCGTTGAGTTTCGTGGCTTGGAAAAGCATGAAACTCCACGCACTTTCCGTTTTTTCCACGCTTCGACGTGCAGGTTCTCACTGCGCAGCGGTTCTCCGACACTCTGGCACGTAATGTCACTGAATGATCGTAGTCACGCTGTGGAGCACATGTCAAATCAGTCGATGTGACACGATGAATCGCACGCACGCTTCAACACAGCAAGTAGAACCGTTAGGGAGAGCATGGCCGGGAGTCGGCTACAAACACACTCAGATTGTCGACGTCATTGTTATTAGCGTATCGTCACTCAGGATGGTATTTGTGGAATGTATCACACCGAACACGTAGCACTAGTGTCGATGTTGCAGGGCAGTCTATTTTAAGTTTTTTTTCCTTAGCTTTTCTGCGTTGTTGGACATCGAATTGAAATACAGTAAAACCTCATTCATTTGAAGTCACTCGGACCGGGAAAAATCTTTAAATTAAGCAGGTTTTTGAATTAACAGAACATACAAAATGTGGATTGCAAGGAACTTGAAATTATTCAAATTAATCAGGGGTAGTCATTTGCGGTGCCGGCTAGTTTGTGGCTCTAAGGGTCATGTTTTCCAGCAATACCTGGTCACAAATTCACCGCAAACAAGGTGTAATTCTCCGCCTAACTGCTGTCACCGAAAAAAAAAAAAAAGAAAAAACGTGACCAACTGAAGTTTGCGTTTGCGAAAAACAACACATCTTCACTGCAACACAGTAGTGACAAGCGGGCAGCATGTTGCCTGCTCCTCGCTGCGTCAGCACGTCATGATGCGACCATTCGCCCATTTTTTCTTGTAAAATGAATAATTTAATAATGGATACTGTGACGAAATTCGCGGTGGGTTCTGGCTGGAAAACATCACCATTGAAGCTTTCGACCCGAGTTTTCAAAGTAGGCGTCGCAGGCAAGAACTCCGCCAGCTGTGCAAATGCACGAATCGCTGGAGCAACCAGCACTCGGAGGTTTGCATACATTGCGGATTTCTCCAGACTTTCCTTTATTAATTTCTTTAAATTCCCAGAAAGAATGGATAAATCGTCAGGCGCTGACGTTGCGAGAAGCATGCGACTTGCTGCCCGCAGGTCACTGGTGTATTGCAGTGAAGCACATCTTTTCCACAGGTGCATAGTTTAGCTGATTACGAGACTGTTATTTGTTTTATATAATTTTATTTTATTCTAGTATCGCTAAAGTTTATTGCCTAGTGGCTCTTGACGTCCGTCGTTTTTGTGGATTTGCGGCGAAATCGGGATCAGGAATGGGCACACTTCACCCAATGTTTTCGAATTAACCAGACTTGTGCTGACCGCCGCGTCAGATTATCCGCTCCAACTAACATTGCGAAATACGGGCTTGCAGAAATACTTTGAATTAAGCAGGATTTTGATATAATTGAGTTCGATTTAACGAGCTTTTACTGCAACTTTCACGCGATGGATGCCATTCAAATTTGGCCAATAAGACCTATTCATAGCAAGCGATCGAACGGTGGGCACATCTCGATCTTGAAATTAGATGTCAGTGCTCCTTTGAGATCCCGCAATGTCTCTCCATCCATAAACTACCGATCGGTGCCTACAGCAGACAGGTGCATGTAAACAAACCGTAACATCTGTGAACAACAAAAAGGTTAACAAAAAGCTGTTAACAAGAACAAACAAAATAAAAGGCCTCAACAGGATAAAAACATAGGCATTTGATCACCTGTTATTCAAAGCATATGACAGAACAAAAGGTTGACAAAAACAAAGTAGGAGGCTCTTCACCAGAACAAAATAGAAGGCCACAACACCGTAAAAGCGGCAAAGCAACAACGCCAACAACAAGCTATCCTAGAGTTGAAGGTACAGCAAGCGACTGCTTGATTAACGCCATAAACGTTGTCTAAAGGAGGTGAAGGCTCATCTACATGCTCGAGTGGGTGATTTACAATAACACCGAATGATCCCCAGTGCCTTGCTCACTCGTCATGATTCACTTCGTGGAGATGCGTGGATTTTTTTTATTAGCAGTGTTCAATTCACTTCAGCTATCAACTAGTCAATAAGTTGTTTGGTTGCTCATCTTCTTTAAGTTGAGAGTCATTTTTCAGATAGTCAATCAGTCATTAAGACAGTTAGTTTCTCATTTAGTCTTCAGAAAGATAATTTGGCTAATAAATTCATTTATCAGACATTCGATCAGTCAAGCAGCCAACCTACTGATCGACCGATCCATCGATCAGACATTCGAACTCTGTCACAGTGCTTCTGCCTCGAAGGTCAGTGTCGGCTGTCCTCCTGTGCAGTTCCTACTGGCCAAGTTTGCAGACATGGAGGCCCTCCTGGCGGCGCTGGTGCAGGTGCCGCGCGTTGAGACCCTGCGCACCATGGAGGCAGCCGTGCACAACTGCGTCTGCCTCAAGCACATACTCGAGCACGTCGAGCCACTGCGCATTGTGCTCAACAAGTGCGAGGACTCCTTACTGGGGTCGTACGCGTCGGTGAGAAGACAAGTAACGCTGAGTTGATATGGCCGAGAGAAAGGGAAAAAAGATAAGAATGAGAGAAAGAATAAAAGCAAAGGTAGCGAAAGAAACTCTGAAGAGAGAGGATGAAAAAAAATAAATCAAGAGTGAGAGAAACAGAAGGGGAAAGAAAGCATATAGCATCACATACACAACAGTATAGCAAGGGAGCAGGAAAATAAAGTGAGGTTGAAGAGGAGAGAATAGAAAAGGGGAAGGGCACCAGCTACACTGTTTGCTTAGTCCTTGCACCACTAACGTCTAGCTTTTTTCTTTCATTTATTTTGTCATACCAAGCTCCAAACCATAAACTAAAATAGAATTTCAGTTAGGCTAAATCTGCTATGGGCTTCAGTATTTATGTATGGGTAACCCCAGGGACTCTAGGCATGCTACACAAGCTCAAGTAAGGAAATTGTAGATAAGATAGAGCGCACACTGTCTCTTTCCTGAGATCGAGAAGCTGATGTATAGGCACGCCTATCACAGGCACCATCCGCAGGCGTCCAACACCAATCTTTCAACGTAATCATCGCAAGGTGCCCACAGTGTAACCATAAAACATACACTACTTTTTTATGAAATGCAATGGTTATTTTTCTACGGAAGAAAATCATTGTACTGCTCATGCCTCGGCTTTTGCCTTTTTTTTTTTTTTTGCGTAATGCAGCATATTACAGATTCCCGGTACAGTGAAATGCACAAGGGCATATGCACAGTGGTAAGGGAAGACGTTGTTTACCAGAAAGGAGTGTGGAACCGTGTCTTGCAGCTCTGCTTCAGCATAAAGGTTGGTGTAACTATGTTGTAAACCCCTGAACAGGACTGATTGGTGTAGGTTCTTCAATGTATTGCACTTTTAAGGGACTGACTACCAATTTCAATGGCACCTAGCGCAACAAAAAGTAATGCAGAAAATGTTGCAAAACATTAAAAATAAAATTTTCTCATCTATGCAAGATGTTCAAGTCACATGCTATTGTACCATAGTTTCCACTTCTGATAAGTGTGGCGTTAGGGATATTGGTCTAACTTTTTTTTATATTTAAGCCAGATTGGCTTAATAGGACTTTCTGAAACATGCCTTAGTAAGTGGCAGCCTTAGGCCACAGGGCAGTTCATTTTTACTATCGATAAATAATTGTGTAGGCCCGCACAGATGTCGTCAAAATCTATCGCAGCATGCCAAGTTGAAAAAGGTAGTACTTACAACAGGCGTCAGCATCTGTATTTTCTTTTTTTAATTCTTCTGTTTGTCAATCATCTTACCGTGTTGGAAATGGTACTATTGTCACCGTGAAGTGGTTAGTTTATTTTGTACGAAAGAAATCATATTTTTTTGTTTAGCAACATTGAGGCGAATTTCACGTCAGCTGCCACATCACTGCTGCTTTTTACTTCAGCCTGAAGTCAACGGCCTTCTGGACATTGCCCGAAGAACGTACGCAGAAGTGCAAGATGACATTCACGGTGGGTGTGTGCTTCATTCACGTTTTTATTGTAAATGGGACCTTCATAATTTTTGCCACATTTATTCGTTTCGACCATTTCAACTTCTTGTTCACATTTGCCCTACATCATAAAGTAGGAATTTCGGACAGACACTTTGTCAGGAGCAAGATACAGTATTTGATGAACACAGTAGTTCATAGCCATAATACCATTGGCTACTACGTATAGTCACAACTGCCACTAACAGCCGTGAGGGCTGCTGAGAAATAGTTTTAACTCCCTTTCACAAAATGTTTATGCAAAAAATGTCTTGGGCAATAAAGAGGGACAGTCTGACATAGTTGAATGGATAATTCTTTTTTTACTCCCTACCAGCGCGGATTCCGAAAAAGTTACTCATGTGAAACCCAACTTCTTTATTTTACTAATGACATAGCATCGGCTTTAGATCGCGGCTCACTTGTGCATTGCATTTTTCTTGACTTTCAAAAAGCTTTCGATAAAGTACCTCACCAATTACTCCTCCTGAAAATTAGTGCCTTAAACATTGACCCGAACATTCTTAAATGGATTGAATGCTTTCTGACTAATCGCACTCAGTTTGTAACAACTAATGGCTATAACTCACCTCTTTCTAAAGTAACATCCGGCGTACCCCAAGGTTCCGTATTAGGCCCTTTACTTTTTCTTATATATATTAATGATCTCCCAGACAGCATTAACTCCGCTATAAGGTTATTTGCAGATGATTGTGTAATTTACTGCGAAATAAACAATGAATATGATAACCAATTTCTACGGTCAGACCTTGACACTGTCTCAACCTGGTGCAATAAATGGCTTATGACTCTCAACTCTAACAAATATAAATGCATGTCAATAACCCGGCGATCTATTTCTCCCCCCTGTACCTACAGAATTAACGCCGTTCCCCTCCAGCATGTCTCTTCATATAAGTACCTCGGCGTTTACATTACCAACAATCTATCTTGGCACACGCATGTTACCTACATCTGTAATAACGCTAACCGAACGCTAGGATACTTACGCCGCAACTTTTCTCGCGCTCCGCTGTCCCTCAAAATTCTATTATACCGATCACTAATTCGCCCAAAGCTTGAGTACGCGTCCGCTATATGGGATCCCGTGCAGCAAAATTTAATTAACACGTTAGAATCTGTTCAGAACCGCTCTGTTCGGTTCATTTGTTCTAATTATTCCCGTACTGCTAGCATATCAGAAATGAAATCTAACCTTGACCTACCCAATTTAACTGTCCGGAGGAAACTGGCGCGACTGCATTTTTTTCATAAGATATTTTTTCACAATCCATCAATGAAGCGAGACCTCATTTCACAACCGTCATACCACTCATCGCGCATTGATCATCAGCATAAGGTTGCCATTTCGTTTTGCCGCACCAAATTCTTTTCAGCAGCCTTCTTACCGAAAACAGCTGCCGATTGGAACCACCTTCCCTCTTCCGTTGTAACAATAACAGACCCTTTGTTATTCAAGACTGCAATTTCTCAGCAATGCTTGTAAATATACGCAGTTTCCATTATCTATCTTTGTCTTGTATGTGCTTGAATTCTTATACATTTTTAGTTGACTTATGTTGCCTTCCTGATTTGCGCATCTGACACTCGTTTCTTTATTTTGTCTTTTTTTTTTTCTTGTGTGTTATAAATGTTGTACCCACCCCCTCTGTAATGCCCTACGGGCCCTGAGGGTATTCTAATAAATAAATAACAAAATAATGTTACACGTTTTTGCTGCAATGTGTTTCTGGCGGCCTGTCAGTCGATCATAACGCGGCACATCGTTTGCTGCATTCTGCGACAGATTATTAATTACTGGATCGGCATTACCGGTCAGTTTCAGTTTGAAAGAGCTCAAAAAACGACAAGCCACCAAGTGCAACCTTCACCACCTAGCGGGTGCAACTCTCAGCTACGTCAGCACACACAAGTTTGAAGCACTTCCGCATGGTCCACAAGTCTTCTTGAACAGGAAACAGGAAAGCAGTGTCGCCAAAAACAAAACTTTCGACGGGTACACCACGGACTCGCGAGCAGCCTCCGCAAAGTAGTCTGCTGATGTAAAGTAGTCTGCTGGTGAAAAGCAATCTGCTGGTGCAAGCACAGCAAAAGAGAAATGGTGACCATGATGTCGTCATAGCTTTTTGTACCGGTGGCAGCATGGTGGCTTGAGGGAAGTAAGAAGGTAACCGTCAAGTCACTCTAAGTTGTGCCAATGCTTCGAGGTGTAGTGTGTACCACTGGATTGCGCATACAAACTTCAAAATTCATATAGAATATCTTCCAAGCCTTATTCGTTGTTTATATTTTGCAGATGATATATGCATGTTCTCAAAAATTGATCCCACAGGCTATCTCACCCGTGAAATTTTGTGTCAGTACCCCTTTAATTATTTGTGCAAGTAAGAGACATATCCAAATCTCATAACTAGTGTCAATTTCAGATGGAATGTTAGACGGCAGAGGTATAAGCTTTTAGGGAAAACGGTCAAGCATCATGAAGTTTTTGCTTCAGGGTAGAGTCTATAAAAGACATTCAAACTGATATGTCAGTTGCACTAGGAGTGAAGTGTCCTGGCCCTCTCCTTTCAATACATCATATTTTACCATCGAATATGAACCGCACAGTGGTTGCCCAACAATTTCGAGTGACCCAACAACAAGTTATGCTGTCCACAAGCTGATTCCTAATGCTATGCAAATATTTGCCAGAAAGACAGCCCAGTTCTTAGGAACCTGCTGGAAATGTCAGTTCTATTCGCACCAATATCCTGCAGATGCGCAAGCTTTAAGCAAAGTAGGTAACGAAATATTGTAACAGTGAACAATGAGCATTCACACACGTTCGAAGTTGTGGCTGCCAAAGGGAAGACCCTGGGTCTCCAATTAGCCCGCCATCGCTTTTGCTTTCTTCACCCGGTCACCTGGCCCTTTCAAACTACCACCTGTCTTCTAACATGAAGAAAAATTTGAAGGGGCATCATGACATCTATAATATCCAACATATTACTAAAGGCAGATTTGGCGACCTAACGCATGCTGTTTTTTAATGTTCTTAAAAAGATGAAACAACAGGGCATTTACTTGAGGACAGATTGTGTTGAATAATTGTTTAATTGCAAACCTGTGACTGTATACTACTTCTGCAAAGCCAGGGACTTTTCAGCACCGCCTCATATTTGTGGCCTCTTCAACTCAGAGATGGTCGAGAAGGACTTGGCGCTGGAGTGTGCACTGCCGCTCAAGGTGGCCTTCTCCCAGCTTCGGGGCTTCTACATCCAGATGAACTACACGGGCTGCATTCCCGACCTTCCCGACAAGTTCATCAAGGTTTCTGTCACCAAGACGACCATCTCGTTCACCACCGACAGCCTGGTGGGTATTTGAAAACACACTTGGTGCAGTGGTCGTTTAATACGATGTGTATAGGGTATCGTTACTTCACTCCTTGACGGGGGCTATACTATATCTGAGGTCTGCCTCAGTGGTATATTCTACAAGGCAGGTGGCGTGCAAACACAGGCACGAGGAAAAAGTTAAGATACCGCAAACACCGACTAACAACTAAAGAGGTGCACAGCGGCAGAAAAAAAAAACACAAAAACTTGTATGCATATGTCCGTGTAATAGGAGAACCTATCAATCCGGCACACATGGAGGTCTACGTGATAGATAACCTTCGATTTCTTCTTCGTGCAAGTTAATCGATGGTTGACTCGTGCATGCGCCATCAATATTTTCGATATAACAGTGGTTGTACAACAGTATTAGTAGTGGTACAACAGCGGTACAGTTGAAGAACACCAGGTGGTCAAAATTTCCAGAGTCCTCCGCTAGGGCCTCTCTCATAATCATAGCGGGGTTTTCGGACGTAATACCCTACTTATTAACAGTAATACAGTGGTTACAGTGCTCTGCTACTGACCCCAATGTCATGAGTTTGATCCCAGCTGCAACATTCACATTCCAATGGGGTGAAATTTTAGAGTCTCACTTGTACTGTGTGGTGTCAGTGCACTGGTTGAAATTTTTGGAGCCCTCTGCCATGTTGTGCCTCACAGTCATACTATGTTTCTGGCACACAAAATCCCAGATGTTACTAAGTTACACCCAAGTGTTGCATTTGTCACAAGAATATCTTCGTTAGTATATCTTTTGTGTGTTACAAGCATATGTTCATTGCACATCGATACTTGTGGGAAATGTGTTACTTAGAGTAACCGTATAGATGTGTGAGGGCTGCATTTTTAATGCAGAAATTTCGGTCTGTCTGTCACACGATTTAGCCACCCGACCGAGGTTTAACATTTGCTGAACGACCAGCCATGTTGAACTGGTGGCTGCATTCGTACTTGGGAACATTGTCGATCAAAAGGCAAATATTACGCATATTTTAGGCGCAACATCAATACATAAGTATTAGGTGGTGCGTTCCTTTACTAGAAAATCGTAGATATGTAATTCTAAAGACCCTAGTGTTTCTCAAGTTGCAATGAAAATGCAACGCTATGCACGAAAATGCCCTCTGCAGATGATATGGTGCTGCCACCTAGCAGTGGTCATGAGTTCTGCACAAGCTCGTCTTTCCTAGTGCCACTGCCAGCTGGCATTCATATCTCGCGCAGTGCCATGTCTCACGTGAATGAGACCAGGACTCGTGCAGCACATTGTAGTGACATGTATCCCGAAGGAGTACGGCCACTAGCGTGGGTCCGGTCTTAGCGAGTCATAGGGCACGCGTTTATTGTAGCCATGCCGAGAACACAGTACTGCTCAAGGTCGCAACACCTCATTGCCTGCGGCAACACCAAAAACGCAGTACAGAGCTCGTTGCAAAGATCCACGCCACGGGCGAGCCGTGGCGTGGATCACAGGTGTGCCGGGAGCACGTCTCCGTGGTAAAAGTGATTTGGAGACACCGGGACAAAGGCCTTGTTGCTCGAGCGAGGGCAAAGGCGCTCGCATTGGCTTCGGAGAGATACAGGTCGGCGCAGCCTGGCCACGCACTAGGACACCGCTTCACTCCTCAGCCTAGCGTTCAGAAGGGGGGCGACATAAGGTAAGCGTTCGCCGCGGGCGCTAGGCGCTGTTGGCGAAGTCCAAACGAGCCCCAATAGGAGTCGACGGACGGAAAAGAAAAGCATGCTTACCCCCATGTCGTCCCCGGAGAGGTCTCTCTCACTTCCGAAGTGTGCGTGCGAAACCTCTGGGGAGACTTTGCACGCGGTGCCACAGTCGACATCCGCTACCGGGTGAGAGGGATTAAGCATCACTCCTCGCTCTCCCAGTGCGGCAGACCATGGAGGAGGTGTGTCATGTTAGGACATGAGAACGGAGAAAGAGGCAACAAAACTTGCGCAAAGGCGGCGAGCTAGCCTCATGCGGCAGAAGACTATCATCTTTCAACGACATTTGCAGTGAAGCACATCGATACGTGACCCCCCTTTTTTTTTGCTTGATCACGATCGAGTGCAGTGCTTGGTCAAACTTTTCTGACTAGTACAAGTATGGAACGAACAGTAATCTGCCAAAACCGTCTTGTGATAATGCACCACCGAAAAAGTTTATCCTGTCCTTTCCATAAAGCATTTATATTCAGTTGTTACATGTCTTAGCAGTCGCTGCTACTGCTGCTTACGCCCGATTTGCCGGAAAATTTGTGAATTGCATCATTTTTCATGCCTCACGTGTAGTGTGGGAGATTCTTAGCTTAGAGTTCCTACCAGTTACATAGAATTTCTTGAATAAAATGTATGTTTACATAATTTGGATTGTGTTTTTATTTATTTATTTTTGTCAGTGTGGCAGAAAAGCAACTTCACCAGTATTTCATTCACTTTCTTTTCTTTTTATCTCGTAATTGCTGCACTTCAATTGGACAACTACAAATGGCATTCCCCACGCTTATTTTTAGTGTCATTATGTGTTGGATTGGTAGAATTGTGTCAAATAAAAAAACTGGCTCTTCAATCCATACCCCTTCCTTCATTCTGCTGATCCTATGATAGACGTGGGCAAAACCGACGAACTTGTGCGCCCGCCAACTTTTTTTCCTTTCTTTTTTTTCTTTTCATGTATTGCTGTTGCTGCATTTTCCGGGGGGCCAAGATTAAAATGAATGGTAAGAATGAAAGTACTTTTTGTTTGATCGCACACATGCTCCTAGAAAGTGTTCCTATTGTTCCATAAACGTGTGCTTCTTTCTTTTTCTTGCTCTTTTTTTCCCATATTCGCAGATAGAGCCAGAGAAGCCATGCACGAAATCGCTCGTTTAAGCTGGAGGTATGCCGTTTACTTTATGCTGATCGAGTTTAAAGTGTCTGAAAGCGGCGCCTAGCTGTGAAGTTTGCTGCAAGTTCACAGTGATGTAACACGTTAGATATAGCTCACCTAGTTTTACAGGGACATTGCTAGCTGAGCTTTGTTCCTCTTTAAAATTTCTATTGCATGCCTTTGTGTGAACAAGCTTTTTTTTATGCTAGTCTAAAACTCTTTGTTCATTATGTTTACTTTGTCTGTGGATGTATTTGTATGCTGCCTTGAGTATAGGACTTCATGCACCTTCAAGCTACCTTTGGCTACTTTTTGCTAAGGGTGACTCCCCAACTTTTCTATTGGAAATAAACTTTTTTTATTAATTTATTGGCTGATTGAAATAAGCATAAGCTGCTCTACACATAAAGCAGCTTTTATCTCGCATTTGTATGCTTGTACGCCTGGCAACAAAAATTTATAGGTCATAGATTCTATCGCGTATGTAAATTTTGCTAACCTATTAATGCACGACAAATATTACTTAAGATAGGTGACAAGAACTGCTGTAGGCTAAGTGTGTCATTATCTTTCTTGCAAATCTTGTGTCTTTTAAAGGTTTGCTGCTGTGTGTATATGTATGTGCACAGTGTTCAATGAAATGCACTATTAAGTAACAACGTAGGCATTGGCTTGTGCGACGTACAATTTGGTGAGCAGTTTCTGTGAGGTCACATGCTGTCACAATATGTCGCAAAGCTCTCACTTTCACTGTACAGTACAGTGCGTCAGCATTGCATTGTCAGTGACCATCGTATTCAAAAATGCAGCGACAGCCGCCAAATGCCTTAAACCTCAACTTTCAAAGCGGACGATTAGGCCAGTTGGCGATTCACGATCGATGAGTACTGCGCGGTGAAGAACGTGGACAACAAGCAGACAAGGACCGCGCTTGTCCTTGTCTGCTTGTTGTCCATGCTTTCTGTTGTGCAGTGTACGTTGCTCAACTTTCGGTCAAGCGCCATACTCGTTTGTACATATGCACCCGAACATGACTTTCCACGCTGACCGATTTCGCAGCGTCTTGACCTCTGTCCTCCACGACATTGTCGCAAGCATCGGCTGCCTCTACAAGCTTGCCGAAGTGGTCTCCAACATCGACTTCCTTCTTTCACTGGCAGAGGTTTGCACACTCTCCGACTACGGTGAGCAATTCTGTGTCGTGCATTTCGAGATGAGGTGACATTTCATTGGCTCACAGGTCAACAGCTTACTTACTTTAGATTAAAACACATAAGAGGTAAAGGTAGGCAGAGGCACTATCTGTTTGTCGTTTTGTGCAGTTTTTGAGACCGCTTGCGGTATCCAGTCAACCGACAACTGCTGCGAAAATCCGTGTATTGCTCGGACATGCATATAGTCCTTGGTGTACTTTGGGGATAGTGAACGGAAGAAAAAAAACATTTTTACCTGAGTATAGCCCTGGGAAAACAGAAACTGAACACATTTATTTACACACTTGTTGTCTGACGCACACTCTTCCAAAATTCCTTTGTCAGAGACATCCTCCCACAGCACCTCAACTTCGGTGCCATCAAGGGCATTCGAAATCGAGCACTTCTTGAAGGCATGACAAACGAGCACCTTGGAAATGCAAGTCTAAGCCTCGGTAATCCATGTGCATGGAATCGTTGGCAGGGCCCGTTTCAGACGTCCGGCAGGGGTCACTTGCGGCTCTCCAAACCTCATCCACTCGGTATACGAGTCCTTGGTGTGGTTCTTAAACGATTTATTTTGGCACACATCAAGTGGATGCAGCTGGGTTCTGCATGGGCATTGTGCAGCAGTTTCCTCCTTGAAGGCCACAGTGTAGCATGTTGACTACAAGTATCAATGGGAGCCCGAGCAGTGCTCCTTTGCTCATGAATGAAGTCTGGCGATTCTCGTGCAACATTGGGAAACTCTTCATTTTTCGGCCCCCGTAAACTTCTCAGGCTGCTGCACACAACAAGCACAGACTACCCCGCAGCACAGTTTCTGATTGTTTGAGCATTCCGATAGTTTCAGAAGCTTAGATCACCTATCTTTTAAAGGCAGCTGAATGCTGCTTTCACAGTCCTGACCTAGCATAAAATGATGGCTGCTGCTGTGAAGTGTATGAAGTGGTTGCAACGGTGACTGTTGCAAGTAGGAAAAAGGCTACTCAAGACAGAAGCTTGATGACAATGACAGGGCCACACAATGCCAAAATGAAAACTGTGAATTTGGGCTGAAAATTCTTGGGATTCGCATTTATAATGGGGCAGGAATTTTGTATCATAAAAACTAGAAAAGAGTCTTAGACTAATCACGTGTTTTTAGGGTATTTTCCGAAGACATAGCTTTACAAATAAATGTTGTCAGTACCACACATGCTAATGACCAAAATTGAAAAGATGCGTGCTTACTTCATACAGCTTGATTTTTTTTCTGATTATACTGATAACTTTGCTCTTTGGTTATTCATTATCATTGATTGATTGTCAGAACAAATATGTGTTGAGAGAAATCTGTGTTGTGGTAGAGCTATATTTATCACAACAAGGCTTTATGTTACCAATCTTTCTGGTGCCTCTGTATAGAGGGTTGTACTCGCTAAGGCATAGTTGTTTTTGATTGAAATAGTAGCTGACATACCTACATGTGACTCTTGGGAGACTGAGGAGATCACGGAACACATTATGAATTTTCACTCATAAGTCCCCACTCTGGATGGCAATAGCCCAACTTGGGTAAAGACTGTCTTCCTAACCAAGATTGTCAATCCATGGTGGTATGTGTTAGTGCCACCGAACGCAACAAATGCACTGATGGTTTAGCTAAGGTTGACTGGCCTTCTGCAACTACCGTTGAACTTCGTATGCTCCTCAGTGGGTGCAAGATTAATTTCTGACTATGATCACACAATCGGCTGTCACTCACTGTAAGCACCCACCACAAAGAAGATTCTTATCCTTTCTTTAACGGAGGGTTTTTTTTTTCATTCCTTCTTGCATCATGCTACCGTTTGCGTGGCCGCTGATTCTTGCTATTTCAAAGGCCACCGCTTGGCAAGGTCAGTTTACCAGCTACATTTATAATTAAGCCATCCACCGTGTCATCTATGGTATAGGAGCTGCCTTTCGTATTATTCGTGGTGTCAGTTTTGTTCGCAATTACTTGAAATTGTTCTTTGCTACCTTTCCTTAAGTTGTCATCTCTGTTGATTTCCTAATGTTGGGCTGCCAAGCTTGGGGTGCCACTATTAATTGAGTTTATTACATTGTATTCATTCCAGACACACTTTCCTGTTCGTTTTTTTTTTTTTTTTTCATGGTTTCTCTTTTCTTTTAACCCTTAGTAGTGTGAATGCAACAGCTGAAAGGAATGAGTGTTGAAACAACGCAGTGTATATGAGTACATTTGGTTTGTCGTACACAGTTCGTCCAGAGTTCACCGACACCCTGTGCATCGTCGAAGGCCGTCACCCCGTCCTGGAAAAAGTGGGCATGCGCACTTTCATCCCGAACGACACCGTAAGAGTGTTTCGTCATTTCCCTGCTAAACAGCAAGCCTCAGGCTTTTCTCACCTTTTTTTCGGCCAGAAACATTGGCTAGCTCAATGCAAGTATCCGCCTGGGCTATTGAAAATGTTTTTAATCGTTTCCAAGTACTACCAGCAAATTTTTTGAAATTTTGAAACACAAATTAAATAGCATTTTGTTTACAGCGGCACATGAGTAGAATATTTATAAGAAATACTAAGTATCGTTCGAGTATTTTTCTAATAATAAGCACCAAGCACCAATGAAAAAAAAAATCTGAAAGAAACAAAACGTTGGAACAGAGAAGGGCAACATTTCTTGTTTTATTTGTCAAATTAACAAGATGCATGCAGCCCATGTATTATGGGCATAGAGTTTTCTTAATATACACTAGAGGGAACTCTGGCGCTAGTGTCTACAGGAGCTGCAACGCATAGCGCTTCGATGAGCGTGAGAATCATGGGTACGACATGAATTTGCCTTGTCTTCGTACTTTACGTTCGTTCTGGCTTCGTGTGGCTTGAAGCTGCTTTGTCACAAAACAACAATCGGCAAATGTTCGGCAGTTACGCTTCAACACCTTCATCTTTTAGGCCTACCACTTCGAATCCGGTCACCAAGTGAAAAATGGTTTGTTCTTTCTTTCAAAACAAAAGCAAAACACAGCATTAAACAAGGCCACAAGTGTGTTCGCCGCCCACAAGCACGAAGACTAGGCAAATCCATGTCATACCCATCACTGCCATGGTCGCTGAACAATCGTAGCGCCAGTGTCCCCTCAAGTTAATTTAAGGAAACTCAATGCTTACGGGACTATCCATGTGTACTGAAGCTTATGCACCAATGTGTATGCGCCTTCGGAAGAGGTACTGTAATCGATACCCAGTACCTCCACCGAATGCGATGACCTTTATTGAACCTGAGAAGTTGCAACGAAGTCGCAACGGAAAAGAGCCGTACAGCAAGGCTGGCAAAAGCAGCACAGGCTCTCGCGCTATAGAGCGCGGGGATTTTAGTCCTCTTCCGAAGGTGCATGTATGTGTTGGTGCATATGCTCCACTACACATGCTATAATAGCTACTGATGCTATACTACGATGTTCTGTAGACTCACCAATGTTGTATTTCTTTCTGCTGATGCTGAGATAATGTTATTATTATTAAGATTATTATTGTTATTATTGGTTGTTGTTGTTGTTTCATATCTATCATAGGATGGAGGCTTTTAGGCTTAAATTTCCAGTTTTGCCATAGTGTCAGAATCATCAATATACTATATTTATCACGAAATTTATCATTGGATTGACCTACATGAACATTATTTAATATTTAAATATGAACATTACTAAAAAGCTATTGACAAAGCACGCCTTGAATACTCTAGCCACTCGTGTATCCCCTTCAGTCACGAATTAAGATGGACTGTCAAAAATGTGTGAAATTCGCGTCGCATAATGCCAAGGCACTCAGCATCACATTCCAAGAGAGAAATCCTGCAGTTACAAAGCATTTCTAAGGCTTTAATTGCTGCCATACACAAGCCTGCCTCATTTTGCCCAACAGTGTTTTTTTTTTTTTCCTGTTAAAAGTTATCACAATGTTTTCTTATTACACGATTCATCAAAACTTTTACCATGTACAGCTTTTTTGTATATGGCTAGGTTCTCTTAAAGCTAGTGAATATTTGTTTCAAATAAAATGTCGTGTAATTTTGAGGCTGTTTCGAAGATGGTTACATTACAATTTTATGGCTGCTTTGAAAATGGTTGCGTTACTGCATGTTCCAAACTACAAACTATTCAAAGAGTATTTCGTTCATATTCAATTCAATTCTAAAACTCACTATTTGCACACCCCTAGCAAATAGTACCCCTCGCTTTAATTTGCATTTCTTCTAGTTTGCAAGCTCGCACCACAACTGCAACATCATCACTGGTCCGAACATGGTGAGTTCCAAAAACACAGTTCCGAACACACCTTGATATTTACAACCATTTATTCACTCACGTCCATAATCATAGCAAAAACAGATAAGTGAAACATTCACCATTCATGTAAAACCTCATTCGCAAGGGCTCCTGATTGTATGTGCAATCTTCATGTACTGCTCACTGTGAACTTTCTGACATACTCTCTTGTGTGATGCCACAGCCATTGTAATTGGCGTTGCAAGGATGCCTTCATTCTTGACCAAGCTCATTGCTGAGAACCGTATTCGTTAATTTATTACACCCCTACGCATGTATCAGTTTCTGTTACTTCTATGACCCTGCTCTTATCTCTCATGCTGTTTTTTGCTGTACATTTGCCGTGGTAATCTTCTTTCATACAAACTCTAGAATCACAGGGCAAGATAACTTGCATCAGCTAATCTTGTCCTGTGTCTGAAAAACTTCACCTCATCAATCCACCAAAGCTTACTTCATCATTGGCTACATTTTACTTCTATTGACATTCATTCCACTAATCTCTAATTCACCTGTCACTATTCCAAACGTGCCAGATTTCATGATTTTCATTGTAGAATGGCCGGTACTTTAGGGGTCATTTATGATTGTCTCATGGATGCGAATAATTCTTAAAATTTTTCGCATGCGTCTTATTGAAAGCAAAAAATGCATTAAACAAATTCTAAAACAACCCTAATGTTTGACTTAGATGTCTGGTAGCGGCACTTGCATGTTGGTGTTTATGTGTCCTGGTGAATTCCTTATGTCAACTGTGTTTTGCGTGCTGCTAAAGTAGATCTCTGAGGCTGCGTAGAAAGAAATGTGTGGTTGAGACATGCTCCACCAGGTACTGCAAGAATCCCAGCTGTGAACACAGTCAATGAGTTTTCATTAATTATAATGGCATTTAATTGGCCTAATATCACATGTATCCAAACCACAACCATCAGTTTTCGTTTTTTTTAAATACTACTCTTTATGAGCATTCTTAAAACCGGAAGTTGCCCCATTGGATATGCATGGAAGAGAAACAGTAGTGTCACTCGGTGCTTGTGACACTAAAAAAAAATTTAACAATCTCATGCCCACCCACTATTGCAGAGTGGCAAGTCCACCTACTTGAAGCAGGTGGCTGCGTTACAGGTGATGGCTCAGCTGGGTTGCTTCGTGCCAGCCAAGTACGCATCATTCCGCATCGCCGACCAGATCTTCGCGCGCACGGGACACCGCGACGACATCGAGACCAACTGCTCCACTTTCCTCATGGAGGTATTCGTGCTGTTATATTATTGTGTTGCATGCTGGGATATGGAAACAGCTGCACCTGATGCATAGGGTGAATCATAGGGTATATCAAAGTAATTGCAAGCACTTGCCGACGTCTGCATGCAACAACAGGCGGCCAATATAAACCAAACTAAGTAAGACCAACTTACAAAATGGATATTTTTTAACGTAAAATGTTGTGCGAGAAAACATGAGAACTAAAGGAAACAGATGAGTGCAAGACTTTTGCTCGTCTGTTGCGAGCGTTCCTTCTAGCACTTGTGTTCTTTGCGCGATGTTTTACCGCCTGGTATGCCACACCACTTGCTCACACCAAGCTTCATCTGTATATTTCTTTTTACGGCTCACTTAGATTCATTCCCACCAAGTCTATCCTCAGCTGAGCTCACTCCAACTCGTTTCTTGGTCAGAGTCAAGCAGGTTTTCTAACCTATGCACGTAATGGAAATCATGCTGAAAACCATCATTCGAAGTCATGGTGGCTTCAATGGGAGATTTGGGTTTATCACAATGAAGTTTTATTGTAGCCCTGGTACCACTTGTGACGTTTTTTTGGCCTCCTGGGCATGCTCCATCGCAAATTGAGCGCGCGGCTCTAGTGTTGCCGGGACCCTAAAAAAATCTTCACAAAATCATTGACGGGGCAATGTGCGTGCAGAGCATGTGTTTGTCGTAAGCATACGTTGTTTGCAACAGGTCCCGAAAAAAAGAGATTTTTGGCCAGCAACCACACTTTAATCGGGTTATTGCTGTTAGGAAGCTGTTGCTCCGTGCAAGAGGCTTTTGCTCAATCTAAAATTTCCTGGATGTCACTGGCGCATCCCTCACAATATAACATTGCACTTTCAATGCGAGTGTTGCTATGGGTTCTCCGATGGACTTGAGCACTAGCATTACCTTGGAATTAGTACAATGCATACCTGTGTGTATATTTTTGCAGTTAATACGTACTGCTATATGTACATAAATGTACTATGATACATACACTTTGAGCTTGTGTAATGATTTCGTTCACCACTGTTGTATTTCAATTGTCGTGTATCTTTCAAGCACAAGTCCAAGCTTCAACTTTCCTTTACTCAGAGTTGTTACAAAGTTTTGTTCTTCAGTGATAGTACAGTGTGACAGTACTTTCTACGCGTAAACTGTGCCATTGCTGACGACCTTCCACTGTTGTTTTACTCACTCTCCAGATGCGGGAGATCAACTACATCCTGCAGAATTTCACTGACAGCTCACTCATCATCATTGACGAACTTGGGCGAGGTCAGTTTACAGCCCTGCTTTACAGCCATGCACCATGGCTACAGCATCGCACTATGGCATCAGCCACACACAATCCCAGCAAGTTGATGTAACCGTTTGATTTCGCTGCGCGTTTCTATTTTTTCTTAAGGTGGACTCAGTCATGAACACTCTGAACTTTTGCACTAAAAACGAGAAAAAAAAAGAGGTAGGGGGAAAACAGCTGAAGGTTTATTTCTGAAGAGCGACATGTCATTCTTGAAAGAAAAGCAACAAATACCATACGTTAGAGGGAATGCACTTAAGGTAAAGGTTGATTCTTTGGTTATTGTTTTGTATTGTTTGTCTGTTTAGGTTTTTTAACTACATGATGTGCTCTACTTTCATCACTGTCATGCTTTAGCACCTAATCTATTACATGAATCAATTCCAACTAGCTCGGTTCACCCTTCCTATTTACGTGAACACGTGTTCTTGGTAGTGTATTCTTCACACAAAATGTTTTCAATGTTCATACATGAAATATATCAATTAGCTCCTCATCTGGAACATTCAGTGATTTAAGTGGTAAAAAAAACAGAGAAAAACAAGCCAGACACCTTTTTACTAGATCTAAATGTGCTGGAGGAAACTACATTTTTGACTTACTGGTAAATTTGTGTTTTGCGGCGCAAGAGACAAATTACGTTTAGAGAACGTGTAGTAGGCCATATGAAACTCGAGAACATAAAGTAGGTGAAGATGTCACCTTGTAGTTTTCTGACCAGCCCGCTGTGATACCGAAAATCTGTTGGTATCCACCCAAACGTACTTCATTTCTTGGCCTGCTAGATGAATGACAATACGGTCTAATGAGGCCTGAGACGTAACTTGAGGGAGCTTAAGCATTAGCAAATATCAGTAAACATGAGCAGGAACACATCCCAGACAAAAAGGTTCTATTTACTGCTGAGTCATCGAACAGGAGATCTTCGCAGCTGTAGAGATGGTTTGATAATCATTTTGAAAACAGATAAGTATCTAGCTGGAATTTCATCAGTCCCCAGCTAAAATTTGGCCCTATTGCAGCTGGATATTCATTGCCTTTGAGCTGAATTATAGTTCTATGTAGCTGGTCTACTGAAACCAAAATCTTTCCTTCTGAAGGGGTTAAAGCCAGCTGCAAGTGGAACGTTTTTCATGTGGAATGTTAGTGCCAGTGTGTATTTAGAGTACTGCACACAATCGAGTGAGTATATTTATATAAACTGCAGAAGCATTGAGGAATAAATGTCAACTTATTTCATCAGCTTACGTGGAATTCTTCCTTATCTAATTGATTGATTGATATGTGGGGTTTAGCGTCCCAAAACCACTATATGATTATGAGAGACGCCGTAGTGGAGGACTCCGGAAATTAATTCTTCCTTATCTATCAAACAATATTTCGAAAGATATGATGAAATGTCTTTTTTTTTTAGTTAGAAAACCTAGTTTCTACATTTAGGTGAAGTTGTGTTAGGCCGAGTACAATACGATTTTGCACTTGCCTGTCGTTTCGTCCTTAGGTACAAGCGAAGAGGAAGGTTCTGCAATGTGTGTGGCAATCACCGAGAAACTTATCAACTCGGACGTGAGTTTGTTCTGATTTCATTTTGCACATCAGCAAACAGTGGGATTGCAATCCATTTCACTGTAGACGTGTTACCTCACAAAATTTCATAAGTGACCATGTGTGCTTGTATGAGAGCTGAAAGTCAAAGGCACAGCTTGGAAGTGCTTCGTGGCTTGCGGTATGTGCAACCAATAGCTTACATTCATTAACACGGCTGAGCTTTCTTTATCAATTATCATCACATGATAAGAAAGTCCTCCTAATTTACTTCAGTGCTAACGACTCTACAGTGAATGACACAAGACACGTAGTTTAGCTAATGGCATTGCAAAAGTTTTCAATGTCTGCTCCGAAATTTCGCCACGAAATACATGAGTGTTCCTGTTACCTCTTGGGTGAAAGGTGCAGAGAGATGGTTCCTAAACAATTGTAACAACATTCCATTTTTACTACGACTTACTAAACTTGTTCGATGTGGTTTTGGCAGCTTCGTTTTGTGAGTTGTGATATACACGCTATAGTAGCTAGACGAAAAGTGAATCAGCGAAAGTTTTTCATCTATCCATTACACATTTCTATTGGAGACATAGGTACGTTTCACCTTTCTGAATAATTAAGCTGTGCAAGCAAAGTTGCGCTACGTGTTACCGCGAACGTTTAAAATTTCTCTTAGCTACTATAACATGAAATGCAGCGCACCCTCTTTCGCTCACTGGTGCAAAGTGTACGATACCTCTCCTCATTTCTGCAGGCTTTTGTGATCGTCGCCACTCACTTCGACTTGATGACGCAGCTGGAATCCATGTACCCCAACGTGATAAAGCGAGTACCGCCGTTCTTTTAGTCTCTCCTATCCGCTAACCTGCTCTCGTAATACTGTGTACACGAGCTACACTACGACTTCTCGACATGAACTGTAGTGCTTGAAGGATCAAGGAAGTTAGTAATGGAAAGACATTGATGCTGTAAACACAAAGTATTTATATCGTGGAGCAGCTGTGCCGTGACGACATCTTGTGGCACAATGGAATGAACCACAATGTGCGGTGTTCCGCAGCTTCTTTCCCAGAAGACCAGGACCGAAGGCTGGCCATTGTGAGCAGCATGTCATCACTCCATTCTCATATTTGCATTCGTTGCAAAGCCTGAATTTTTAAAGACGATAGTCTTTCTTGGGACCTTCGATGCCAAAATTATAGTCTGTCTGTCTTTCTGTCTGTCTGTCTGTCTGTACATTTGTCTGTTTGTCTGCGGTAACAATTTTCTTTATGGCATCAAAGTGACCAAACGATACCTCAAACGGCCAACCCCATCCGTAGTGCCCAGCAATATTTCTCAAGTTTCAGCGTTTGTACTTGTGCAATTGTTCATTAAAAAGCAATTATTGCACATATCTGAGACACCATAACAACACGTCAATGTTTTGTATGTGTTTTGTAGAGAAGGCACACACACAAGGAATTCTAAAGACCGTAGCGTTTATCAATCTGCGCTGACAGTGCAACGCGATGCTCAAAAAAGCAAGTGTTTCCAATGCTTTGCTTATACGATATGGTGGTGGCACCTGCCCGTCGCTTTGCCTTGTACTCCTTATCGCCTCCGAAACAGGCACATGAACTTCCAGATGGCGCTCGTGTATAACGTGCCTCGATGGACTCGTTAGCCTTCGCTGCACTGATCGAGACTCCCTAATGCAGCGCTTCCAGAATACAATTTTCTCGCGCAGAACATCAAATAAACGTTTTGTTCACTTTCTCTACATACATGAATATAGTCTTTCGACGACATTTGCAGTGAAACATGCAGATACGGGGCCAATTTTTTTTTTCTATACATTAGTCCAATGGAAAGGGGAGGAGGACCACTCTTGGTGTCATAGCTATCAGACGCGTTACCCAAAGATTGTGGGTTTGGATCCCACAGAGAAAAAGGGTTATTTTATGTCAACTTTGATTCTTCTCAATTTATGCCATTGCTACCTCACCTCAGTTAAAGACAGCAATTAATGTCCCCCACACTTTTCTCGGCCTGGTTGTCCATCAGATTAATTTGGTTGTGTCTAAGAAAGAAACGAGCTTTTGGAGGAAGGAAAAAAAACCACTAAAATTTTTTGACAAACACACAGGAAGACGGACGACGACAAGCACTGTGTGCTTGCCAAGAAATTTTGCCACTGTTTTTCTCTTCTTTGCTCTATGTACCAACGCGCCCAAGCCTTAACCTTAGCAGGCTCTTGAAGAAGTTATCCTTCTGTTGTTCAGACATGTGGAAGGGTAGGCCCGAGATGCATATACCTGTTGAGTGTAGGTGCCCAGCCAGATTTAAAGTTCTGATCCCGCAGCTACCACATGGAAGTGGAGACGGAGGACGAAGGTGACGACAGGCCCAACGACAGTCCTGATGGTAGCAGCACCAGACTACGCTACACGCACAGGCTCGCCAGAGGGACATGCTCCGAGCTTAACTACGGTAAGTGTGCAGTCAGGCTTTGAGTATGGCCCCAGCTGCAGTGTCCATTTCGAAAAGAAATTGCATTTGTCCTCCTAGCTGCGAAAATTGCCATATGCTTCTTTCACGTTGAACCTGTAGGTCTAACATTGCTTGCACTGCTGTTACATACAAAGCGCATCAGTTGCAACAATCTTATACAAGTTACGGCAAAAATATTTTACCGATAGTAATTATAATCACTTTTTTCAAATGATTACAATGCAACTGATTACAGTAGCCTATTACAGCCCTGAGAAATTAACTGAGAATTCACTGAAAACGGACGAAAAGTTAACTTGCCTCAGGTGGGAACCGAAACTGCGACCTTTGAATTCGAAGTTGGCATTTTGGTCCCTGCCATTGGCAGGATGTCTTTTTCATTCGCCGCACTTTCTTAACATTTACATCACCATCACTATAAAATAACATCTCCTATACTTTACTTAGCTTTCTCATCTGTTAGTCCTAATTAATGTGGTGCTTTAAAAGTAAAAAAATGGCAACATATTCACGGAGTGAATGATGGAGAGTGGGGCGAAGCATCCGACCGTCCATTCGTTCTTGCTTCGTCCGTCCATGCGTGCATCTGTGTGGCCGCCCGTGCGTCCATCCGTGTGTGCGTCTGTTCGTGCGTCCGCACGTCCATCTGTGTGTCTGTACCTGCGTTTGTCCATTGCATCTGCTCCTGCATCCGTTCGTGCAGCCATCCGTGCGTCCGTCCATGCATCTGTCTGCGTGTCCGTTCGTCCACCTATTCAACACTCCAAGTACCACCATCTCGCATCTTTTCATCATATATTCCTCATATAGAAGCACTACCATTCAACGGACATTCCAAGGACTGAACGAGAGAAGGCACACGCACACTTTCTAACAGCTTGCGCTTCGTGTCTACTTCCCACCTTTAACCACTTCGAGTTCATGGTATATACTAGTTCACTGTATTCATGACACTGCGGCCCAACGCTCACTAAACCTTTCTAAAACCATTGCAAGGAGGTTATTCCCAGTGAGTATAACCTAGCAACTCTTTCTTGTCAGATAGTGCTCAATGTACATGCCAATGGCTGCTAATTGGGAATGAGACACAGGAGAATTCGGCTTTTAGTTAACGCGCACGCTGCGAATTTTTTATTGTTCAACAACGCACAGAAGAAATCTCCCTCTGGCACCACCTTGGAGGTCAAAATGTGAGACTGGTTACTCACTACTACTACGACTGTGAGGGACGAACGGGTGCCGCTATAAGGAGCTTTACCCCTAAAACAAGTCCTTAAAATTCCTGTTAATGGTCCACTGACATTAATCAGTTATAAGCACCATGCTCTCTATTTTTAGAAATAGCATCCACCCAGCTTTCTCGAGATCGGTGACAGGCTGCTTTTTTTTTACTGACTTCTCCCAAAAGCATGAGCATAGCTTGACTAATAAGCAAAGCAATAAAACATTTAATCAGAAACCATGACACATTTATTTAGTCAGGGATGGTAGTATGGCACTCAGTTTTTGACAGTTGGCATTAACATTGGAAATGGCATATCTTACTTTTTTTATTTGCATCCTCACATACTTGTAAATCGGTATTACTGCCTCAGTGTTTATACACTTTACAGCGAGAACAGTCATAAGATAGCAAGAACAGGCAATCTAGGTGGCGTAACTGCCCACATCTATGGCAGATGCCGTGTTGGGCAACGAATTGTGTTAACAAATGTAGTATAGCATAGTAGAAGAGTAAAGTAACAGCCAGGCGTCACACAACATGAATTGCGTAACAAGTGAGCAGTTTGAGGTTTCCCACCCATTACAAAGGGCTCAGCCATTATTCATCATCTTCATCAGCAAAGTGCACGTAGTGCCCAACTGATGCATGATGGGTACCTGGCTTTTCCACGGAACTAATGAATAATGATGTAATTGGTAACGTTCCTTCTTTGCAAAATGATTATAGTTCATGGAATAGTCTCTTGCAACTGTACTTGTACAACTCACCCCCGGATAGTTAAAAACTGACTCTAGAAAGGCCGCTCCTCCAGGTTTTGCTATGATCGTGCTGTGTTCCACACAGGCCTGGCGTTGTTGTTTTTTTGTGGTGCATAATGAAATCAATTATCGAAATAAAAATTATTTGTGCTTTAGTTGAACACAGAAAAATTATTTGCACTTTAGTTGAACATCAGCCCTCGTGCCCATGTTTACACTGTCCAGCATTTTGAACTCGCATATACAATAATAAGACCAACTACCAAACCTCTCTACTACAGACACATGCAGATTTATGAAGCACACTTACTATGCTGGCCTTTTTTATTTATTTGTTGCTTTGCTATTGCTGTGTTTCTTTTTCAGGTCTGAAACTGGCTGAAGTGTCACACATACCTGCTGATGTCCTGAGGAGAGCGTACGAAGTGTCAAACCTAATTGCGGATGGACTCTTTGAAAACGAAAATGTAATTATGCTCTATATGCTCTACACACATGCCGTTTATGGTGCATGTAACTGCCCCCCCCCCCCCCTCCTTGGCCTTTCCTTCTGGCATGAATAATTTCATATCCTGAAGCATCAGGGATCTTGGATTTTCCTACATGCCTGTAGTGTGCAAGTTACCTGTCAATCAGTAACACGATCACATCAGTGCAACTAATTTAACCGCATTTGCTATTTCACTTGTCAGGTGCAACACCTTGAAATAAGAATTCTCCCATAACGCCGTGGAAGTTACGGAAGAATTTCAGACGGCAAAATGTACACTTGGATTTCGTCGTAAACGTGACCGCTATGATTGGCTGCGGCTATGCACTAGTAGAACTAATCGCAGAGGCTGCGATAGGAAATAAGGCAGATACCAAGTGATTCAGAATAACTTGTTTACAACCATATAAATAATGGAGCTTGTTTATTTCTAAGTCATTAAGTACCTTAATTTATTATTCAGTCTAAAAAATTATGGGGTCTACGCACTAGCGGTGCCAGACATAAAAAAATAACAGAGCTTGGTGGCCTTTCTTTTAATTTTTTAACTTCCTTCTTTTTTGTTCTGTTTCTTGTATCTTTTCTTTTTTTGTACCTGTTTGTTTCCAGTTATTTCTTTCTCTTTCTTCCCTCTCTCTCTTTTTCTCTGCTTCTTTCTATCGCTTTCATTATTTCTCTTTATTTCTTTGTTCCTGTTTTTCTTTTTTTTCTATCGCTCTTTCATGCCTGTTTCTTTCTGCCTTTCTTTGTCTACTTTTTTCTTTTATTTCTCTATTTTTTTTCTATGGCTTTCTATCTCTCACTCTCTATTTTATTTCTTTCTATGTCTCCCTTTCTCTCTCTTTCACGTGCTCCACTTCGCCAAGCCGAGCTTTAATTTAATGCTCGCTCGTGCTGTGCGCGGTAGTGGGGCCTGCATAATTCTCAAGGTGCATACCTAGTTGTAGAATTTGGCACGATGGCGCACAAGTTACCGATAGCCTCTGTTAAAAAAAGTGTATGGCGTGTGTTGATCTCATTTAACTATTTTCCGGTCCGAACACACGTACTGCAAGCAGTCTGGATAGCTTCCACTGTGTCCTGCCTGATGTATGAAACGGATTATAGGTTTCTGCCTTTCCGTCAGCAGCTTTAACGCATGCATATGCACGTGCTGCAAGCTTCTGTTTCGAATATAATGTGGCTTGCGCGTCGGCACTTGGCATGCACATTTATTCTTTCATTCCTGTTTCTGTGAGCCCTGCACGATGTAGAATAAATTCACAACAAACAGCTCAGTTTGAGAATTTTAATGAGGTCACATGACTACTTTCAACTCACAGAGTCCGCTCTTCTATATTGATGTGGAGAGGAAGCTGCGCAGAGCTGAGGTCGAACTCGCCGGCACGCTGCGAGTCATCGCACTTCACTCAAAGATGGAAGGCGAAGAGCTTAGACTCAGACTGCTCGAGGAGCAGGAGAAGGCACGGGGTCTGATGGACTTGCACCGGTCCCTCACCCAAATGGACCAAGAATGACTTGCTACTTTTAAATGTCAGCCACATCTACTTCAACTGTTACGCAGCTGCCCCAATAAATCTTGTGGTACGCGCTATTATGGCAGAGAAGTGTCCGTCTGGGCCCAAACTGCTTACCAGGGTACATTCGACTCTCACTTCTTCGTGTTCAGCTTGTACACATGACCAGCATGTTGGACATGTTGCATCATTGCATTACTGTGACATGTTGGCTGTATGTCACTATGACATGTGACACATGGCCGACACATTGATATTGTGTCAAAGTTACTCAGCTACTACAAAAGGTGGCACTATTGTCCAATTGCAAGTGCCCTGTCCATCAAGGACATAATTGAAATGGGCTATAGCATTTCTGTTGTGTTGCGAATGACCTTTTATTATAGTAACTTGAACATGAAGTGAAACTTTTTTTTTCTCTTCTAACTACTTTCAGTCACACTTGCAGTTTTTCGAATATTCAAAAAATTCTTGTAAAAAATGAACCTGGTACGAAATTAACGGTTTCGGTCCAAGATGAGAGTTATGTTGGATATGCATGGCATCGGACCATAAGCTAACTTAAGCAATAATTAACTGTAAGGATAATTAATTACAATTAATTGAGTGAGTTCATTGATAGAACACACTTTTTTTGTGAACATGTGGGATCGCTGCGGCATCTGGCAGGGCTGATCTCAACCCTAAACTCCCTTCTACATGGCCTCAGAGATCCTCTTCAACAATGCGACGAAACAGTTAACCCAAGGAATACACCAGGGCACACGAATGTCGGTGTGAAAGTGTTGCTACCAGACACAACTGCCTTAACAAGCCAAGGAATATGGTCACCTTCAATTATAAAGGAACTTTATCACCTTCAGTCACTAACGCTTGGACCGGACTAGAGAAAACTGTAGCCATTGAAATTAAATAAGATTGCATTTCAAATGAAAGCATCTTTTTTTAATTTGTGTCAAGTGTGATTTAGCACTCTTTAACAAATTTCTTGAGTGCTAAAAAGTGTATAAATATGTCATAATGTGTTATAAAAGGCTATTAAACTCCAGCCTAACAGATATTAGAACAAAAAAAGAAATTGTGGCTAGTTTTTGTGGAGGGCATACCGTTCCAATAGTAGCAAAAGCTTGTCAGGTGTGCTACTATTTCTGGCACTTACACCAGAAAGCTATAACACGCTGTGCTCTCCGAAGCACTAGTCTAAATGCTAAAGAAGGGATATTGCTTTAGTGGTTTGTTTCTTTGTTAAGACACAACCAAGTGAAACCAACCAAGGAAATCAAGCCAAGAAAACTGCTATAGCCAGGAGGTGGCTCAACGAACCCATGCCCCTTTCCCTGAAGTTTTTTTTTTTCACAATAGCACAAATTGACCATTTGCCAGCCTGGTCAATGCCTCAGATCAAAGTGTTGCCCCCCCACCCCACACCATCATCATCAGCCTGACTACGTCCACTGCAGGACAAAGGCCTCTCCCATGTTCCGCCAGTTAACCCGGTCCTGTGCTTGCTGCTGCCAATTTATGCCCACAAACTTCTTAATTTCATCTGCCCACCTAACCTTCTGTCTCCCCCTAACTCGCTTGCCTTCTCTGGGAATCCAGTTAGTTACCCTTAATGACCAGCGGTTATCCTGTCTACGCGCTACGTGCCCGGCCCATGTCCATTTTCTCTTCTTGATTTCAACTACGATATCCTTAACCCCCTGTTTGTTCCCTAATCCACTCTGCTCTCTCTTTGTCTCATAAGGTTACACCTACCATTTTTCTTTCCATTGCTCGCTGCGTCGTCCTTAATTTAAGCTGAACCCTCTTTGTAAGTCTCCAGGTTTCTGCTCCGTAGCTAAGTACCGGCAAGATACAGCTGTTATATACCTTCCTCTTGAGGGATAGTGGCAATCTACCTGTCATAATTTGAGAGTGCTTGCCAAATGTACCTCACCCCATTCTTATTCTTCTAGTTACTTCAATCTCGTGGTTCGGCTCCGCGGTTATTACCTGCCCTAAGTAGACATAGTCTTTTACAACTTGAAGTGCACTATTACTTATCTCAAAGCGCTGCTCTCTTCCGAGGTTGTACGTTACGTTCGTTTTCTGCAGATTAATTTTAAGACCAACCTTTCTGCTCTCCTTGTCCACCCCACACACACACACACACACACACAAATAAATAATTTCTGCCTACACCCCTGCACCAAAGTGATCGTCTACAGTCATACACAGTGCACTGAAGTTAAATTAGCTCTTGTGCGCTATGCAGAAGGCCGTCGTTTACTCTATGCTCAATGTACCTTACACTTTCTTGGTCATTATAGCCCAGAGAACCGGCAAGTACAATGTCCACATATGTTGATAGTGCGCATAAATGGGTTAGCTTGGCGAGGGTAGTGTGCAACATATGCAGGAGGGGCAATGGGATATAAAATGCGTCGCAGGGTGATGGGAGGGTGAGGCAAGCACGGAAAGTTAGGGCAAAGTCAGAATTTTTTTCGTGGGGGGGGGGGGGTCACTTTCTTGAAATGGTTATTTCTTGCTCTGGTATTCCATGGCGATAAAAATCACCGCCATACCCACAAAGTGAATGACATTAGAAGAGCTTGCTTTCAGATGATCGGGTTAACCGTGGAATCTCCGTACACATCCCCTACCATCATATATAGACGTGACAACGTTATGTGTCCCGGGCTGTAACGCAGGGTCTTAGCGGTGAGCCCGAGCTGCTCATTGCAAGCCCGCTGCCCTGCTGTCTTGGCTTCTGAGGTGTTCATGCGGCCGAGCAGTAATGAAAAGTGTTCATTACATGAGCTCCCGGAGAAGACAAAGGATGGATGGATGGATGGACGTGACTGTACCCTTTAGATCGGGCTGCGGCTAAAGCCACCTAGCCGTAATACTTAGTGAACTAACCACTAGATTTATCTTTTTTTTTTTCCTTTAAATTGTGAGGTTGAGGATTCGTACTTTGCAGTGAAGGGTTTAATTTTCACTCATGCCTTGACTTTAGCCACCAATCAGATAACCTCCTTCTAGTTAATTCTACCCGCTTAAAGTCTATTTTGCCGTCCCTGTCCCTAAACCCCAGTGCTTTGAAAAACTCTGCGCCATCATCCTGTACTATAGGGTGAAGCCCTTTACAGAACATTATCAAGTGTTCGGCAGTTTCTTCTTCCTCTCCACACGCACTGCATACTGTGTCTACCCCTTCGTATTTGGCCCGATATGTCTTGTATCGCAATACTCCCGTCCTGGCCTAAAACAGTAGAGAACTACCCCGAGTATTATCATAGATCCTTTCCTTGGCAATTTCCTGCTTAAAAGTTCGATAGATTTCTAGTGCGGACTTCTTAATCATGCCAATTCTCCACATGTCAGTCTCCGTTTCCTTCACTTTCTTCTTAAACCGATAGTTCTTTTTGGTTTGGCCACCTGCTGTTTTCTAAGTATTTACCAGTCAATATCCTGGTTCGCTTCCTCCATTTTGTATTGACATTCTTCACGTACAAGTAGCTGAAAACCTTCCTTGCCCAACGCTCCTCCCCCATTTCTCTCAATGGCTTCTCAAATTTCATCTTGCTGCTAGCTTCCCTGCCCTCAAATGATGTCCATCCCATATCACCTTGTACTCCCTGATTTGGTGTATTCCCGTGAGCTCCTAAAGCAAGCCTACCTATTCCACGTTGCTTAATTTCTAATCTTGCTTGAACTTCTGATCTCATGCACAAGACCGCATTGCCGAACGTCAGCCCAGGAACCATGACCCATTTCCATATTCCTCTCACAACATCATACCTATTGTAATTCCACATTGCCCTATTTTTCATCACTGCTGCATTCGTGTTACCTTTAGTCATCACGTATATTTCGTGTTCTCTTAGGTACTCGGTCCCATTGCTTATCCATACGCCCAGATATTTGTATTTATCTGTTATCTCTACTGTATTCTAAGCTCATTACCTTCATTATCATTAAAAATCATGACTGCTGATTTTTTCTTACTGAATCTAAAATCTAACCTATCTCCCTCATTACTGCAGATGTTCATCAATCTCTGCAAATCTTCCTTGCTGTCGGCCATTAGCACTGTATCATCTGCGTACATTAATGCTGGTAGTGCCTGATCAATGAGTTTTCCTTGTTTGACTAAAGAGAGGTTGAAGCCAAGTCCACTTCCCTCTAATTTGGCCTCTAATCCTTGTAGGTACATCATGAATAACAAGGGTGACAGAGGATACCCCTGCCTAAGTCCCCGTTTCACCTCTGTGGGCTTGGATACTTGTTTTTCCCACTTTATAACTACCTTGTTACTTTTTATAGATTTCCTTTAAAAGATTAGTGACTCCATCTTCCACATTCAGTGTGTCTAGTATCCTCACAAGTCCTCTTGAACCACGCTATCGTACGCTCCCTTGATATCCAAAAATGCTAGTCACAGGGGCCTGAGTTTTTTTTTCTGCTATTTCGATGCACTGCATCAGTGAGAACAGATTGTCTTCCAACCTCCTGCGTTTCTGAAACCCATTCTGTAGTTCCCCCAGCACCCCCCCATCCTCTATTCATGCCTGCAGTCTTTCCTTTATAATCTGCATCGCCAGCCTGTAGACCACCGATGTCATTGTTATAGGACGGTAGTTGTTTATGTCATCTTTGTCCCCCTTTCCTTTATAAATCGTGCTCATGCTGCTAAGTTTCCATCCATCAGGGACTTCAACCATCTATTATTATTTTGCTCACTGCCTCTCTCAAAGCCTGCTTAGACTTCGGACCTAATGTCTTTATCAGCATAATTGGAATGCCGTCTGGGCCTGTTGATGTACTACTTGGAACCCTCTTCTCAGCCCTTTCCCACTCTCGTTGTGAAAATGGAGCCCTTGCGCCACTTGATCCATCGTTGTGAAAATGGAGCCATTGCACCACTTGATCCATCCTTGTCTATTGTGATGCATAAGGCACTTCTTTGTTGAAATTTTTCTGTCACCCTTGTTCTTATATATACAATAGCTTCGTCCCCTTCTAGCCTAGCACCTTGAGCTGTAGTTATAAACCTCTCCTCTAGGTTAGTTTCATTTCTTAGGGAGTTTAGATGGTTCCAAAATTTCGCAGCTGCCTTTCTGCCCTTTTTTATGCACTTCTGCCAGCCACTGAGCCCCCTTTCTTCTAATCTTTTCATTAATCAGAAGGGATTCTTTCCTTCTAAAGCTTAGAAAGATGTCCCATTTTCTTTCAACATCATCTGTCGGTTCACCCCGCTGCTTAGCATGTCTGTGTTCCCTAGAGGCTTCCTGAGGTTTTGCTATGGTTCTCTTAACTTCCTCATCCCACCAACTCTTGGGCTTGTGTCTTCTTTTCCGGAGTGACTTGTCAGGTGCCTTAGCAAGCTCTAGCCCAAACAGTCTAATTAGATTTATGTGTGTCCACACAGTTTTATTATCCTCAGTGATTACTTTCTCAATTTGTTTAGTATCAATTTCTATTTGCCTTTCAGAATGAAAATTTTCCTGTAGTTGCTCATCTTCTCTCCTTCCCACTTTCGCTGCTCTTCCAAAACTTAGCTTGATACATTTGTGATCACTACCCAGACTTCTGGAGCCACCTTCATGTGCATTCCCCTGAGCTTATCATACATCCTATGTGACATCAGTGCGTAATCTATCGTTGACTGCAGCCTTCCTACCTCCCATGTTATTTGCCCTTCACACTTCTCGGTACTGCTGCAAATGATCAAATCATGCCTTTCACACATATCCATGATCATTTTGCCTGTTGAGTCAGTATACCCATCTATATCTTCTATGTGTGCATTCATATCTCCTAGTATAATTATCTCGCACTCGCCTCCTAACTCCTGAATGTCGTTCGATATACACTCTACCATTATCTGGTTTTCCTCTCTGGCCTTTGCTCCCGTCCACAAGTACACGAAACCAAGGAGTGTCATTTGCCCTGCCACTTTCCCTTTTAGCCATAAATGTTCCTTGCATCCCTGCTTGACTCTTTGCCAACCCATTCTCTTATGTATAAATGCACCAACAAAGCGCATGTGCGCCGCCATCTAGTGAGCAATCTTGAAATCACCGGAATATAACAGACTAATGATTTGATTGATATGTGGGGTTTAACGTCCCAAAACCACCATGTGATTATGAGAGACGCCGTAGTGGAGTGCTCCGAAAATTTATACCACCTGGGGTTCTTTAACGTGCACAGTCGGAGCACATCATGCACATGGGCCTACAGCATTGCCGCCTCCATCGGAAGCGAATATAACAGACTGTAATGAAAATATTATTCTTTATCGGGCTAAGGTTCGTCAACGCTTGTTTTGCGTGTCGTACGAGGATAAATGGACTTGGAGACGACGCGGTAACAACACACACGACGTTTATGACAGAGCACGAAAGATAAAAATAGAACATAGAACCAGACAAACCACGAAGGCGAATAAGTAACAAACTGTTTGATCGAATGAGAAAACTATAGAACGCCAGTTCAATTAAGGCGGAAAGTTCCAAAACCTCACGATGAGATTGGGGGCCCGACGAACGCCGAGGTGAAGTGCAGAAGGCGGTGACAGGCGATCGGAAGCGGGGTGCGTCTCGATGTGTGACGCTGACGATGACGCTTGGCAATCAACCCGCATCGGAGACGCGATGCTTCATGCGTGTAAATGGCCAGCCCGTCCAGCGAACAGCTTGCGTCGAGACGCGAGGCTCGGCGCAACCGTGACCATTAGCCAGGCCACGTACGTCGCTGTGCCGAACGTCTGACCACGGAGACGCCTCGCCGAGATCCGCGATGCCCTCGGCAAAGAGAACAGCAGGCCAGGCCGCGCCCCGAGATTCGGTACTCGTGCCTAAGGTCCCTAAAACAAAAACTTGTTTCATCTAGGGACCTTACTCGTGCCGGCAATGCCGCCCCAGCTGGTGGTGGGACGGCAGCAGCGGGGACGGCCGCGTTCCCTGGCCGGAACCTGGATCGTCTGCGTCCGACGCTTCGGCCCGCTGTCTTCCGTCTGACGCTGCTTCGGCTCGTCCCCAGCAACGAAGCTTACCGCCACGTAATGGTCGCACGTGGCCCAATTGTGGCATGCCACCTAAATGGGCCACCGCAAGTAATCAGTTGATTGGCTGACCTCACGTTCACAGTTGGCTCGCGCCTTGCCCCGCATTTCCGTCGTTGTCTTCGCTTATCACACAGACTATATTAACCCTATGGGTCTATGGCATTTCTGAAATGACCGGAGTTCTATACGCCGCCGCCGTGTACAAGTATAAGTGTACACGCTGCCGCCGCCGGACAAGGCGCGAGCATAAGAAGCTTGCCACAGAAGTTCCTAAAAATTTTTTTTTTTTTCGGGGATGGGGAAGCATGAGACCGGTATTCCAAATCCTGGCTCCTACCTGGAAGGGGAAGCTAGGGCACGTCAAAGCAGTGGGCTCGTGCGTTTCCTGCACTGCACGGCGTGGCAGGGTCGTTTCCGAGCGCAGCATCGGTCGGAGGACACGGCGTAAAAGACGGGGCTGTGCACTTGCAAGGCAACGTCGCCGCGTGTGCCAAGCCGCCAGAATTAGCAACATTTTTTTTTTTTTTTTTCAGAGAACGGGGCGCGATGCGATGCATTTGCTCACGCCTCTTTGAGCTGTTCGTACAAAACAGCGCTGTGAAAGCCGGTGATATGTCTGTACTCGCCTGCGGGTGCTGCGCGTGACCCCATGCTGTCGTTTATTGGCAAGGGGTTGTGTATGTACCTAATACGAAGATTTGATTGATTGATTTGTGGGGTTCAACGTCCCAAAACCACGATATGATTATGAGAGACGCCGTAGTGGAGGGCTCCGGAAATTTAGACCACCTGGGGTTCTTTAACGTGCACCCAAATCTGAGCAGACGGGCCTACACGACATTTCCGCCTCCATCGGAAATGCAGCCGCCGCAGCCGGGATTCGAACCCGCGCCCTGCGGGTCAGCAGCCGAGTACCTTAGCCACTAGACCACCGCGGCGGGGCATACGAAGATTTGTGCGGATGTCCAATGCTTAATGTAGTCTTTTTTTTTTTTCTTTTTTTTTTTTTGCGAGCAGTGCCGTGGGGGTTCAACCGACCATATGCATGTTCCTGCGCGTGTTTGTGTCTGTGTGCAAACTTAAAAATTTCTTGTGGAGGGCGGCAAACCCCCCTCCCAACCCTACCTGGCTACGTCGATGATCCAATGCATTGCTGTAGCGGTTCTGCCGTTAGGGCGAAAGAGGACATCCAAGTTTGGCTCTTTAAGTTTAGCGCCAAAAATCTCCACCTTGTCCTCTCATGGTCCTCTTTTTATGTGACGTCACGTTTGCAATGAAAGCTTCAGAAATTGTGTGCTTAGTTAATGGTTCCTTCACCACACAGTAATTTTTTGTTTATTGTTTTTACGGACAGACTGTTAGTTATATAAACCAGATCAAAAGAGCCAAAATTTATGACGTCATGGTGAGAGTTGCAGCGGGAGTTTCAAAAAGGCGTCGCCAGTGATTTTTAAATTTTTTGTGGGTCGCATAACATATCCTATTTGGTGCGATATAAAGCTAGCTTTTTTTTTTTCAACAAGTGAAATCTCAAGTCAAGCTTGCACTATTTATACGGCAGAATTTCTAAGAAATTATGAGCATAGAAAGAATATGTCAACAGCAGAACTGATTTGGCGGCTCCTCCTCAAGTCAAGAAAGTACTTTTATTTCTTTTAGATGCAACGTGTCAGCCATCATATACCTTTAGTTCTTTTATTTTTCTCGAGGCAATATAAGGGATAAAAAGTTAAGACACATCCGCGCCGCGGTGTGTGTTAAAGATCGTGCTGGTTTCTACGCTCTAAAACGGGGTTTCGATTCCGGCGGCCGCACATCGATCAAATGAAGTACGAAAAAAAAAAAAATCTCTGTACGGTGCGGCACACTGTCAAAAGGAGCGTTCCAATGAGCACAGTTCATACTGCTGGCTCCGAACACTAGTACACGTGTAAATATTATTGATGCACGG
Organism: Rhipicephalus microplus; assembly: GCF_013339725.1. NCBI lineage: Eukaryota > Metazoa > Arthropoda > Arachnida > Ixodida > Ixodidae > Rhipicephalus > Rhipicephalus microplus. The sequence goes on from NC_051167.1 coordinate 120,755,815, forward strand.
CACTACTTTGTCAAAAAGGACTAACAGTCAACCACCAGTAGTCTTGTGCAAGTCCAAGTCTCTGACTTTTGGGCCGTTCCACGCGCTTCCCGCACAGCCGCAACGCATGTGTCGGGACCCCTACCGCACGCAAGCGGGAAACAAATAAGCCAATTGGTGACGCTGCGGAGGGTGAAAGAGCGTCGCCAATTGGCTTATTTGTTTCCCGCTTGCATGCGGTAGAGGTCCTGGCACGTGCGTTGCGGCTGTGCGGGAAGCGCGTGGAACGGCCCTTAGCAAGAGTGGGGCGTATCGACATTCCCTGCATGCAATTGCTCCCTTTAATGGCAGAGACGTCTTTACATTAAAAAAAAAAAAAACTTGTTTCTCGGTCCGCGCTAAGAATGACAAAACAACAAATGTGTTTATCTTCCCTGAGATACCACGACGATCGGCGTGCGAATCCGCTCAGTGTACATTGGCGGACAACACACCGAAAGCGATAGATTACTCATCTTGTAATCTGCATCAACCGAGAACCGACCGATATCTATGTATACCATGCGCTGCACTTTTGTCTAATCGGTGTTTGAGCAAGATATCATCGCCTTCCCAATGTCGCGATGCTCGACTGCAGACCCGAAGGTCGCGGGATCGAACACCGGCCGCTGCTCTGCATTTCAATGGCGGCTAACTGTTTGAGGCCCGCGTAGTTAGATTTAGGTGAAACTTTAAGAACATCTGCAGATGGTCGAAATTTTCGGAGCCCTCCACTACAGCGTTTCTCATAATAATGTCGTGATTTTGGACCAATAACCACGATAATTATTTGCAATGCTGTTGACAAATGATAAAGGCACGACGTTGTATGTGTTTAGTATGCTTGTTGCACAGCTACGCTGTCACTTTTTTTTTTATATACAGTCTGCAATGACATTGCGACTGAACTGACCGGACTGCACATGGACTGCTCGTATGCATGACACCTGAACTCGTGCATTTGCGCAAGCCATGCAGTGTCAAATTTTTGGTGGTGTTGCAAGTGTGAAACCAATTAATCCCAGCCTTGGAACGAGTGTATGGTTTTTCTTCAGTAAAACTCTATTGCTTGCATTCTATTGAATCGTACCAGTGATGCAGGGGCGGAGTCTGGAATTTCGTTCGGGGAGAGGCAGATAGGGGGTTAGACCATACTTTCTATGCTTGTGCGCGCGTTTATGTGTGTAATATACGAAAGCGAAATTGAAAATTGTTTTTATTTGGGGGAGGGGGGTGACCCTTCCACTCACCCCCCAACCCCGTTTGCTATGCCACTGCAGTAATGACTGGCACAATTTGGACAGTGTCGGCACTTTATTTGTTACGCACACATGTCGCTGGAGAGTGCTCCAGTAAAAAGGCGGAAACAAGTTTGTGCATATGTCGATGGCCTAAGGTGAAACAAGTTTGATGAAACAAGTAAGACGAAACAAGTTTCTAGGGACCTTATGATGTCCAAATGCACAATGCCACTTCGATTAAGAGATCGCAGGTGAATTAAAGCTTGTATTCGAAGATTCCACGAAGATTTCGGTCAGAAACCGACCTCTTTCGTGCGGGAATTACGCATGCCGCATTGAAGAACTATAGATAGCTTCTGTTATTGGAAAATTAGGTAGTTAATGGCATGATGGGGCGATATCGTCTTGTGTTCCTGTGATTTGAGCTGTTTGAGCACTTCGTTAATGAGGACTCAACCATGCACAGTGAAATGGAACCCCGCTTTATACGTTTTTCCCGCGTTTAACGTTTCTGGAGTTTGAGCAAGGAATATACATACACACTGCACTGAAGTTAGGAGCTTATCAAGAATTTCGTTTATTTATTTTTATGGACGAGGTGGGGGGGGGGGAGGCATAAGTGCAAGTATGGAAGACATGACTCGTGCGTGGAATGTTTTTTTTTTTTTTTTCCCTGTTGAACATATATCTTTTTCGCACGACGTTCCCGTAACGTTGCTAACTCTCACTACAGCTACTCTGGTTATGCTGAAGGCACAGAGTTTCCCAATATTAACATTAAGAAACTCTATGGCTAAAGGGGGTATAGCCCATTGACATATAATGTCAATGGGCTAGATGATGTGGCCATTCAAGATCCCGGAAACGCTTTGGTGCTGGCGAAGACGCAAAAAAAAAAAAAAGGCAGATTTTCACAAATAATTTATTCTGAGGTGGAGCTCTACAGTGCGTTTGTTTTATTTAGTAGAACTGCCCTATTTCAACAGTATGTTTGAATAATACGTTTCTCTCTCCGGATACGGCGTTCTTTTTTTCGCGGTCCAGTCTAAACCTTATCAGAGGGGATCCACATATAGCGCATTCCGATCATGCATGGGATAGACTTATTACACAGCATGTTACAAGAAGTTAACTCTTGCAGACACGTTCCACAAAAGCAGACGGCACGATTAAACCTTGGCATACCTACAAGAAGAAGAGCTTCCTGCTACGTCATCACTACACGTGCCCGGCTGTCGAAACGTCACGCCAGCGTCCGCGGCATGTCGCTAGCGGCGCGAACAGCGTAGCCGCACCACACTCCTTGGACAATGTCGGCGTGAAAATTAGTCGCACGCGTTCCTTTATACGTACTACACGCGCCGCAAGAAAAAGCACCAGGCGCGCGCACTTTGCATAAATCGATAAGAGAGCCCTTCGCAACACCGCTCGTGCTTTTCGGTCTAGCGCTCGTTGCCGTGCCGTCTTAATGAAACGACACAAACGTAAACAACGAACAAAACTGTGCAAAGTACGCGTTGCGCCGTTTCGCTTATCCGCTGCAACCCCCGCCCCGCCGTCCAGTTTCCGCTGCCGTATCACGTCGCGGCCCTTTTGCAACCGACGCGATCTTAACGCAATCTTGATAGTCCGTACAAACGCGTTAAACTCCTTTTTCTGGTAGTGTCTCTGGGCGTACTGAAAAGGCTGAAAACGAGTCGCACACCTAGGGCTAGCCGCGGTGTATTTCCTCCCGGTGCCTGTCCGATATTCGCTTGAATGCGTTCTCAGCTAGCTCCGCAACTAGGGCAGGCTGCACGCTTCGCACCGCGTCGGCTAATGGCTTGAAGCGAAGGTTCATCCCTTGAAAAGAGCGTTTTTTGCCAGGGTGCGCGGGAGAAGGAAAGAGAAAAAAAAAAGAGTAGGGGCTGCTCCTTCTCTGAAAGTACGAGACAAAAGCAGATACCACCGAACACAGCGATCCTTGCATCCCCACGGACTCTTCTTGACGCTTCTGCGAGGTGTGGAGGGGAGTGAGTGAGCCTGCCGTGTGCTTCTCCCGTACGCAACTCCGGAACCGGAAACAGCGTGAAAAAACCCCCCCGTGTCGCCATTTCGTCCGTGTGTGTGTGTCTTCTTGTGGATGTTTTGTCAACAGTGTCGGAATCCCGAGCGTTTTCTGGCATCGTTAGGCGCTTCGTGGAACGCCAGCGAGCCTCGGAATGGCAGGCCCAGGCACTCGCTCGTAAGTACGGGTCCAGCGCGCGAGTAGCCCAGCGCGCCGCTCGTACGGCAACCCTCCGTACCGACCGGCCCGACCGTAGGGTTAGTGCGGTCTCTCGCTTGGTTGGTCCTCCTATTCACAATGGGGGCTTTTAATGCGGTGGCTCTGTGTGCGTGCTTTCGCGATTGACGTTTAACCTTTCGTATCGGGTTAGCGGACCCTTTAGACGCCGACGATGGACTTGTCCCTCGTAGCAGGTGAGTACCCGAGATCTCAGGATTAGAGCCGCTTTTTTTTTTTCTTTTTTTTCTCTCTGCGTTTGACCGGGAACCGTTTAGTAGGTGGTGGTGCTGGGGCTGCTGCTTCACTTGTCATCCGGCGCGACTGCACTTTCGGCCAGTCGTCGCCGGGCAAAAAACATCGGCGAGATAACACGCCCGAGTTTTGACGGCTCCCCCCAGCTAACGCCTCGGTTTGCCCTCGCCCGAGAAAAAAAGAGAAAGAAAAGCAACATCTCGTGACGGAAAGTTGAGTGATCCGACTTTTAACTCGTACACGCGTCAAGGCCGCCGTAAAAAGATGTGGTGGATTTTCGAGAAACCGAAGGTGTATTGCTATTCTCTGTTCCTGATCCTCGGTTTACACACTACGCGGATGGGCGCCAAGTTGACGGTACAGCTGCGGTTCTCCGCGTTTAGGTTGCGCCTCACTTCGAAGCCGACAGCTAGCTCATTCTTTTCTTCCTCGTCTTTTCCTCGTATTTATTCGCGTTCGGTGGTCGTGCTGCGAGCCTCGCAAAGCCGCCGCCGTCTGGCAAAGGTCTTCCATAGTCCTCTATATGACGCGCGCACGGTGGTTACAATGGATGGTGCACTCCGGCCATGGTGCAAACCTGAGCCTTGGCTTCGACTGTTGTGTAGCGCGACAGATTTACCGGGGCAACGTTACGATGGGCGCCGCTTTCTCGGCCATTTAGTAAGCGTTTACGAAACGTGGTGTTTGTTGTATGTAGCATCTTCTACGGGAAAGAGGTGATCTGCTTTTAACCGAGGCCGTGCGACCGTGACTGGCGTTTGCCGCGTTCACCGTTTCGCTTGACCGCAGGTTTCTACGATGGCGTTGAGGTGTGATGGACATCAAGGATCTGGTCTTTCCGGACCCGCGCTTGGACACCATGAAGGCATGGACTGGAGGGTTAGGTCAGTTAGAAAGTGAGTACCACCGCCTTTGAAGCTCTTGATGTTTGAACAAACAAACGCAACCAGTGTCTTAGCAGTCCCCTCTTACCTGTAGTAAACATTCGACAGTTTGACGCTTGCTCGGCTATGCAGAGCTCGCTGTTATGTGTGTCCTATCAGTTGTGTGACCTTAACGGTAGCTTTTACAATAGTTAATAACCGAAGCCCTTTGGGACGTTGTTTCTGTTTGGTTATGATTGTAAATGTTGCGGTTCATTCTGATTTGCGCTACACGGATTGTATTTGCTCGTTATTGCTGTGTTTTGACATACGCCGTGAGCAAGTACCGATGTGATTTACCCTCAGCAACTTGGTTGAATGAGTGCTTTTGTCCTATATAAGCTTGGAGTTTAATGGGTGCGCTCACTGTTTCATCAAAACCAGTGTGTCGCGTGAGTGATTGACTGTACTGCATCTCTAGCCCACCTAAACATTGTGGACTAAGTTTTCTTTCAAAATGTTCAGCATCGTGCCAACTGTCATTAGTGTTGAACGTGAAGTCTTGTTTTCATTATGACTGTACATGGTGATATTTAGGGTTCATTGTGTTGCATCTATGGACAACTCATATAAGCTAGCTACAGTTGAGGTTCTAAGTAGGACATTTCTACGCAATGTGTTAGCAAACGACCTCTCCACACACACAAAAAAAAAATGATAGGTGGCCGGCGGCGTGGAAGTTCCAGAATTTTCTGGGCTAGACCACTGATATGTCCTGGGTTCTTTGGCACATGCTTTGACTTATTTAGTCATTTATCAGTACAACTGGGCTGCAGTGTATGTTGAAGCAGCTTCTAAAGGTTGTCGCACCACAATGGCCAACAAAAGAATACTAAGGAAGTTCCAGAAGTTTCCATGCTAGTCCATTGATTCTGATGAAACAGGCTTTGCCTGATTTGTTCATCAGTAAGGCGGTGCTACATTGTATTTTTAAGGAGCGAAAGATAGGTAATCTTCGAAATTCTGGTTACACCGCGATGGCCTGCAATGGAATAATAATGACATTTGGGTCGTCGCGCAGACATGCCATCGCTGGGGTTTGGTGCAAGAGGAGCTGTGAATGTCCTTTTTATTTATGGTAAATGATCTACTGCTGCAATATTAATGAAAATAAAGTATTGAGATGACTCCTTATTAAGCCAAAGCATTTGTTAGTGAACCGACCTTGTGTGCATAAAGCTAGTTAGACCGCCTGCAACTTTGTGCTCTCGGGGCCGTTTTGTGAACGTGATCTATACGAAAGTTCGTATGGTGTTACGTGAGTTGATCAAACGTGACAGGTTGGAATACGGAGATAATGACATGCATGTCATGTACGGCATGGTTTACAGGCCGCTATCTGAGTGTTCTCGCAGTCGTTATAAAGGACAAAACTTGCTGCTCGGAGAACACCTCTTATAAAGAGGTTTAACTGTAACCAAAATTGGTATGGGTTGTCAAGAGTGCACAATGAACATAAATTTACCAATGTATAGTTTCTCATCAGTGTTTTTTTGAATCCTATTGCAAGGCTGCATTTGTTGATTACAATTGTTTACTGTTAGCATCATATAAGACTTTGTCAGCCTTAGAAAGAGCGCAAATATGGAAGATGGCCAACCCTGATGCTGGTAACTGCATTTGTCAGGTTGCTAATGGGCTTATTGATCCTTGCATTAAAAAAGCTTTCTAAGAAAGGACCACATCGCACTCTAAAAAAAAAATAGTAAGAAACAAGTACTCAATGTAATGAATTTTCAGGGCTTTAAGTGTGATGGAATCTATATCGTTGCACTTTTTTTATAAATATCAGTAGTGTGAACTCTGGTGCTACGGTATGCAGAAGGTGCCCAATAATTGTTTCATCAGCATGGGATTCACCAGGTGGCAGCTAAAGGAGTGCGGACATGAATTTTCAGCCTTCTTTTTGTATATATATATATAAGCACTGGTGCCGAGAACCTTAAAAAGTGTATCATGGTGCCTGCGAACGCATTGTATATATTTTTGATACCGCTGCCTTAAAGAAACGCTTTGCTTTGATATTGAAGGTACAGCTTCTCTGTGAGGTGTCATCGTAGTGTAATGTCAAGGTATAGACAGCAACTCGCGACATATTAGGGGTTTATCCGGCGTCTGCTCGTGGCGCACGTAAACGAGTGATTGGTCACCCAGTGTGACCCAGACCGCGATTTCTGCGACTTGGGCTGCATGCGGGACGCAGAGTTCGCAAACTTAGTGGAACTGTGTTGACTCGTTGGGATAATTTCCACTGCAGTGGAGCTGGTTTGCTAAGGCTTTGGGGGGGGGGGGGGGGGCAAGAACTTCGAAATTGAAGTAAAATAAAGATTTACCCGTGTTGTCTGACTCTGGTATGTAGAGAGCATTAACGCTGCATACCGAGTAACCGGAAAATGTCTCTTTTACGGATGTCTCGAAATCTTGTCGGTTTTTCCTTTTAAACTTTCCTAAACTGCATTGCAGCTACCGGCACGTGTGTCGACTTTGCTGGCTTGTAGCATAAAATTTAATACTGCATTGGAAGACTCTACGACGATTGTATATGAGAATAAAGTAAATGGGGGTGGTGGTGGTGGGGGGATGGGATGACCACCACAGTAGCTCAGTGAGTAGATAATCGGGCGCTTTGTTCGATAGTAACAGGCTCAGTTTGTGCCAGTTGGTGAGTTATCATTTTGTTCACTTTACTTTTTTCACATTTATATGATAATTACTGCAGATAACATCCCCTATACTTTCTTAGGTATCATTGTCTATTCTCGTTAATATTGTGAAATTTTTTCACTATATTTCTTGGTCTGTCTCTCTATTCCCTGGTCTGTCTCTCTATTCCCGCTCGGATCTGAAAATCTACTGGCCAGTTGTCAGTCCTGTTGAATTTTGCAGAAAAGTTTGGTGGCTCCCCTTAGTGTTTGCATCTAAGAAACTTTCTGTAGGAGAATATAACGAAGGAGTTACTATTTTTGAGTTACAGACAAATATCTCTTGTAATGGATAATATTTTTTTATGTTCGTGGGATATCACTCATGCGTTTTGCATCAACTCATCAAATAGACATAGGTTTCCAAGGGCATATTTGTGCAATTGTGCACAAATGCAGTATATTACGCTCCTATGTACGTCGAAGTGACGTACAGTGAAGTGACGCGAAGTGACGTCAACACTTCGTTGAGACTGCTCATGCGCAAATGTGCTGCCACTCACTGATCGTTACCAGATCATCCGAACGAGCGTCTGCGGGAAACAGTCCCCGATATGACTTTTCGTCTTCCGGCTAAAATCAGCCGAAGACATGCTAATATACTGCACCTGATTCGCCTGGGCGTCGTCTTCACTGGTCCCTACACCCACCTTATCGGCCGTGCGGGCAGCCCGAATTGTGAGCGCTGCCAAGTGCGCGATACCTTAGCTCACACATTTTGTGACTGCTCATTATACGTGGTGCAAAGAAAAATGCTAACTGCAACGTTGGCAAGCATCGGACGAACGCCATTGAGTGAAAGCCACATGTTGTCAGCAATGAACGACCAAACAGTGTCAAAAACTGCTACAAAGGCTGTTTTAGACTTCATCAAAAGCGCTGGACTAGATACTAGACTGTAGGGTGCTATGCTAAGTGGCTACTGTATATACGCATCACCTCTTCTTGTCCTCATTATCATACTTAATCTCTCTTTCCTTCCTTTATTCCCTGTGTAGAGTAGCAAGCTAGAGCGAACTAGCTCAGACCGACCTCTCTGCCTTCTAATAAATTCTCACTCCCTCTCTCGGTGCAATTATGAAATACCGCAACCAGAGCACAGATAGTATGCTTGCCTTGTACCTATCAAAACATCTCATTGGACAAGTTGTTCAGAACATCTCTTCGTGGAATGATTGAAGGCTACTCACTCTTGCACTGCATGTGTATGCCTCGTTTTACCTATCTTCAACGTCCTGGAAGCACATCCTCGTTGGTGTTTCTTACTCCTATTGTAAAGCAAGCAGGTCAATATATTGAAATTGGAAATTAGTGTTTTTTCCTACTTGTCCTCGTTGTGGCTGCACGCTTGTGGGTTGCAAAACAATTCAAGTATCTTAGAGTAAGGTTGAATCCTTCATTGGTACATATAGCTGAATGAATTAATTAATGAAAAGGACAAAGCTTACAGGAGAGAAGAGGCACACACAATGATAGCCATTTTTGTGTCGGTGCTGTGTTTTGAGTAATTGAGTGCGCCGCTTCTCTCATTTCGAACTTCATCCTTGATACTGGTTCATTCTTCCAGTATATTGGTTTGCCAATATTTTGCTGTCAAATGTGTCCCAAGAGTGGTATGCAGTAGAGCTTGTTCTCACAGTGCAAGAACCAAACTTGGTCTCTCTGCTTCATGCAGGATTCCTTGAGAGCAGCTGCGGCCGGAGCACCGAACCGGCGCCCTCCGACATGTTCCCGGGTTTTCCGAGCTCCGGCTCATCCCAGGGCATGCCGGGATCCGCCCCGTTGAACCCCGGCGCAGCCGCCAACCCCTGGTTCCACCAGTCGGCCTTCTCGATGGCCACCGACATTCATTCCGGGGCCTCGGGGACTGCCTCTTCCTCGATGGCAGGGTCCCCTTACTGGCTTCCTCCGCACCAGTATGCGCCTACGTCCGCTGCCGACCCGCACCAGTCGCGCTACAGTGCAGGCAATGACCTGTACTCTGCGTCTACCTCTGCGGCGGCGACACCATGGTGGTTTGGGCACAACACGTCGACCGCGGGTAGCGGACTTCACTCGTCGCAGTATTTCCAGCAGCACGTGCCTCGCAGCGACCCCATGTCGAACCCTTTCCACACGCCGGTCCCTGCGACCACTTCAAAGACCCCAGGCTACCTCCAGCACGGGCTTGCGACTCAACAGCACCTACAGCAGCAGCAGCAGTCCGCTGCCCCGTCCCCCACCACTCAGCAGCATAACCTCCATCATTCATCAGTGCAGCAGCAACAGCAGCAGCAGACGTACCATCACCACTCGCCAGTCACATCTCAGCACGAGACCATGTCGACCCCTGCCGCCAGCACCTCCATTCATCCCATCATTCCGTCGAGCCAGCACCAGTCTATTGGCATCTCCAGCCATCATCAGCGCTCGCTGATGTCGTCCTCGTCGTCGCAGCAGCTGGGTTCGCCAACCTCGATGATGGGCCAGCAGCACGATGGCATGGGCGGCCAGACAAGTCGGCCCCATCAGCAGCATCAGCAACAACATCATCAACAGCAGCAACACCAACAACACCAGCAGCAGCAACACCAACAACACCAGCAGCAGCAACATCAACAGCAGCAACAGCACCACCAGCATCACCAAATTCAAAGGCCCGTGGCGCCGAGAGCACAACAGCAGCAGCAGACGCAGCAGCAGAAGGGAAGTTATGGTGGCATGACACAGCAGCATGTTCAGTCTGCACCAGCACAGCAGCGCATCAACCACCAGAGCATGATGGCACCAATATCGTCAAGCTCTCAAATGATGGCGCCGCCACAGTCGCAGCCACTCAACAGCATAGCTTCCGGAGGTCTGGACACCAACATCCAGCCGATCTTCGAACTTTACGGACACGACCCGCTTGCCTCAGTCCAGGGTGGGCAGCAGTTCCACCATCAGCTGCCGAGGTTTGATGTGCCTGCGGCGAGCTCCGCGAGCGGGCAGGGCTTCACGCAGCTGCAGTCGCAGACGACGTGGATACCCCCGGAGGCTCTGAGCGGTGCAGATGCGTCAAAGACCAAGTGGGCCAAGCCCGAGGTTGGTGCCGAGGCGGCGGCTGAGAATGATGCCAAAGAGGGTGCTGCCAAGCCTGACGCGGCGGCTGGTTCGCCCACCAAGAAAGGCAGGGGGAGGAGGAAAAAGGAGGAAAGCGCGAAGAAGAAGCAGAAACAGGACCTTCTCGCTGAAGCCAAGAAAGGGTTCCAGAGAAAAAACATCCGGTGAGTCAAATTGTCACGTTTCTTTTTTTTTTCTCCACCTGGGTCACCTTTGAGCCTAGCTGGGTGGGCTCTATTTTCAGCCATAGGAGCCGAATCAGCACGATGAGTATGCACCAACTCAGCCTGCAATATTCATAGAAAAATTGACTGCATGAGCACTGCATATTATAGTAGCAAGTTGCATGCTTTTTTTATTTTTTTTTTTACTGTGTGTGCGTTTTTATACTAATATATTGTTACGAGTAACTTATTTATTAAATTATATACGATGGACCGTGCTCGGCGAACAAGATGGCGACAGTTCATTAACAACCAGCAAGCGACGTCGTCTTTCTCTTTCATGCAGCAACGCTGTGCCGGCTGTTGTGTATCATAACCACCTGGCGGTAGAAGCACCGTCTCGTCTCGGTGCTTGAGCTACTCGGATGCGGTAGAAGGAGGAGGATAAGGCTTAGGTCGAGCTATGTGCACGTTGTTGCTCGAAGCTGACGATGGTGACGTTGGATCGGCTGGAACGATCTCGTATGTAACGTCAGTCACCTGGCGAATGACGAGGTATGGTCCAGTCTAGCGTGACAGCAGTTCTTCAGAAAGACCTACACGACGAGTGGGGGACCAGAGAAGGGCGAGGGAACCCGGTGAAAAGTGCACGCTTCGATGATGAGAATTGTAGAGCTGTCTTTGGTGCTCCTGTGAGGCCTTCAGACGACTGCGGGCGAGTTGGCGTGCGTGGTCGGCTCGCGCGATGGCTTCGCCGGCATACTCAGTGACCGAGGGCAGCAAGGTGTCAAAGGGTAAGGCGGGTTCTCAGCCGTATAGAAGATAGAATGGCGAATAGCCGGCAGTGTCGTGACGTGACGAGTTATATGCGAACGTCACAAATGGCAAATGAACGTCCCAGTCCTGGTGGTCGGCCGCTACGTATTTAGAAAGCATGTCGGTTATGGTGTGGTTGAGGCGCTCCGTAAGACCGTTCATTTGCGGATGGTACGCAGTGGCAAACGTGTGCTTGGTAGAGCAAGAGCGCAGGATTTCATCGACAGCTGATAGGAAGGTCCGGCCCCGGTCAGTGAGAAGTTGGCGTGGAGCTCCATGTACTAAAATAATATCGTATACCAGAAAGTCCGCCACATCGGTTGCGCAACTCATCGGAAGTGCTCGTGTGATAGCGTACCGTGTTGCATAGTCAGTGTCGACAGCAATCTCTTTGTTGCCTGAGCTGGAGATCGGAAATGGGCCATGCAGGTCGAGGCCAACTCAAAAAAAAAGGTTCAGTGGGAATGTCGATTGGCTGAAGGAATCCAGCTGGTAGGGAGGATGGCTTTTTGCGGTGCTGGCAGGGCTCACAAGCGGCGACGTAGCGTTGAACAAAACGGGCAAGACCACGCCAAAAGAAACGACGAAGCACATGGTCGTATGTGCGAGGCATGCCCAAGTGGCCCGTCAAAGGAGCGTCATGAAGTTGTTTGAGGACAGTCGCACGAAGATGTGCTGGTATAACAGGGAGTAAGTCCTGGCCATATGGATCGAGGTTACGGCGATACAGGATCCCGTCTTTGACCAGGAACATTTGTAGAGATGCGCGTCGCGATGAATTGACTCAAGCTTGTCAATGATGGTTCACAGGGAAGCATCCCGGCGTTTTTCGTGGCCAAGGTTGAGTAGCTGCGTCACAGACAGAAGGTCTGGAAAGATGTCAGTATGGGCAGCTTCTTCTACAGGGTAGCGTGATAAATAATTCGCATCCTGATGCAACCGCCCTGTTTTGTACGTTACGGCGAACATGTATTCTTGTAAACGTAGGGACCAACGAGCGAGGCGTCCTGTGGGATCCTTGAGTGAGGCCAGCCACCAGAGCGCGTGGTGATCGGTGACTACTCGGAATGGACGCCCGTATAAGTATGGGCAAAACTTGGCGACTGCCCACACAAGAGCGAAACACTCGCGCTCCGTGATTGAATAGTTGCGCTCGGCGGTAGATAGCAGTCGGCTTGTATATGCTATAATACCCGTGCCACACGGCCGAGAAAATTGCATTTACCTCCTAATGCCTTCAGATTGAAGGTCATTCGCGTGTTGCCACACGGATGAACGAAATGGCATTCGCCCAAATGCCATTCGTCACCTTATGTCATCGCCAGAACTCATTCGACTGAGAAATGAGTACTCTCGACGGCACAGCTGATGAAATAATTGTATGAAACGACATTTGATTCGACTGGTAGGAAACTTTATGCGTATTTTATTTACACTAATCACTTAAACAACTGCTCAAAAACTTCTCTTCGGCAGGTAGGCGCTGTAAAATAAATGAGCCAGGCACCATTTTCTTTTTACGCTGCGGATCTGACTAGCTTTGGCTTAAGTTGCTACACGGCCGGTTGCAATGTCTTGAAACAAAGTAACGAACGAAATCGAACGGCAGCGTAATATGCTTACTTATACCCTTAATTATTATCGGATGTGTATGAAGCTTGTAAATGCTTGTTTATTTTTCTATTGCTACTCACCCGATGCTCACGAGGAAGGTGCTGTGGTCAACATCAAGTTAAATGTCATTCGCTTTGGACGTGTAGCAGCGCCGCCGAAAAAAATGTCATTCGGGAACTGAATGCCTTCGCTACCGAATGTCATTTTGTATGCCCGCGTTGGTGTTGCAATAGCATTGCTTCTATGCCGTGCCCACTAGTTCAGTGCGAACCTCGGTTGAAGCGGATGGATCGAAATGAGCTAAAATTAGCAGTGTTGTAAGGAGGGTCGTGAGCTGGGAAAAAGATGAGGCTTGATCAGCGCCCCAGAAAAACGGAGTGTCCTTCTTTAGGAAGTTTGTAAGTGGGCGTGCAATGATCGCGAAGTCTTTAACAAAGCGTTGAAAATAGGAGCACAAGCCCACAAAGCTGCGAACGTCCTTTGTTGACTTCGGAACAGGAAAGTCCGTGACTGCGCGAATTTTCTCGGGATCCGGGCGAACTCCTGCGGCATCGACAAGGTGGCCAAGTGCGGTTATTTGACGATGAGCGAAGTGGCAGTTCGAAGAGTTCAATTGAAGTCCGGCTCGACGAAAAACTTCAAGAATCGCCGATAAACGATCGAGACGGGAGTCGAATGTGGGCGAGAAAACGATAACGTCGTCTAAATAACATAAGCAGGTGGACCACTTAAACCCTTGGAGCAATGAGTCCATCATTCTTTCGAATGTGGCCGGCGCATTACAGAGACCGAAGGGCATAACTTTGAAGTGATAAAGACTGTCAGGAGTGAAGAATGCGGTCTTCTCAATGTCTACAAGTTATCTTGGCTTAAAGTTTTTGGTGTACTTACTTCCTTAGTATTATAAATGTGATTTTGAGAATGTGTCCCAAATAAACTTTGGGTTTCTTTAATTGCTCAAGGGAGCAAATGTGGCGCTGAAGTAAAACAGCTAGTTCAGGTTGGTGCATCTTCTAAGGAAGGTTTGACAGCGTTGACGATCCAGTAAAAACTAAAAGTGAGTACGACGAGGACAGAAAAAAGATTTGAGTTGCACGAGCGATCTCGCTTCTCTGTTCTCATCCCATGTGCTTTTAGTTTCGTTCATGTCTCAAGATGCCAAAGCAGTCGCCTCAGTGATGACACGGAACAGTGTGATATAAAGAGACGTGCCAAAGGGCTTTGTTTATTTTTGTCTATTTGACGTTATTACTGTTAATTTCTTTTTGATGCATACAGTCGAACCCTTTTATAAGAGGCACTGATGTAATAGACAAATGGGTGTGAGAGACACCAGTGGACATACATTAAAATAGTGGTTGATCAGAAAATGCGTATGTGATACCCTGCGTATTAGAGACACGAAATAATATAAGAGACAAGAATCGCTCCTCTGAGCATGTCTCTTATAAAGGGGTTCAACTGTATATGGCCCTGCCATTGCATCAGGGCTGTGGTGGATGATTGACTGACCTTGTCTCGCGCATGCAGTGACATCAAAAATGAGTCGGACCTGGACGAGGTGACACTGAACGCCCAGAAGGAGGAGCAGGAGCGCATGAAGCGTCTCCAGGAGGCTCGGCTCCGAGCGCTCCAGAGCCAGGGCATAGCGACGGGCCCCGCCCCACCCTCTGCGATAGCCCCGATCGCCCTGGAAAGCAGCAGCAGTAGCAGTGATGACAGCTCGTCGGAGTCCGAGGATGAAGCGTTGCCAACTGTTGTACCACGGAGAACAGGTGAATGTACTGCCTCACAGTTTTGGGGGCTTTTGCTTGCAGCCAGTTACACGTGGTCTAGAGAGAGGGCATAAACATTTCAGCACTTTCTAGAAGGGCTCCTAAGCCACCCATTAGTACAAATATAGCTGTGATATTGCAATGTTATATGAGTGCAAGAAATACATGTCCATTGAAATCTTTAGAAATGGTGCCGTAATAGCTGAGTTACGTTTGTTTGATGTGGCTTGATGTGAAATGTGGCTCTCACTCATATCGCCGTTTCCTTCGCTATGCACATCCTGTGACAATAGTGGTAATGGGTGTGTATGAGTGTGGAGTTTGCTGCAGCGGGACACGACGGCCGCCTGTGTGTAATGTGTCAACATTGTTATTAAAATCGTAGGCTCTTGCGTTACATATGGTTCAGATATTTTTAATTTGTGGGAAGTTGAACGATTCATGCCTTTGCTAGAAAGTTACGCACGAATCTCTTTCTCTCTGTTCTTGTGTAAGGGTCATTCGCACAATGAGATTCTTGGCTATATTTTAAACCGTTGAAATGTTAATAGGCTCTTCCATCCCATTACGTGGGTGCGAAATTAATGGTAATGTTTTGCCACTTGTCTTAGACAACTGTAACAACAGGGAAGTCTTTTGGCACTAGAGCTCAGAGCGGGACAATTGTGGTTCTGTAACTGAATGGCTATAAATGAATAGACAGCTTTTTTTTATCATTATCTCGTTACAGAAGTATAAACGTGTGGCTGCCCCGCCGCGGTGGTCTAGTGGCTAAGGTACTCGGCTGCTGACCCGCAGGTCGCGGCATCGAATCTCAGCTGCGCCGGCGGCATTTCCGATGGAGGCGGAAATGCTGTAGGCCCGTGTGCTTAGATTTGGGTGCACATTAAAGAACCCCAGGGGGTTGAAATTTCGGGAGTCCTCCACTATGGCATCTCTGATAATCATATGCTGGTTTGGGACGTTAAACCCCGCATATCAATGAATCAATTAAACATGTGTGGCTGGGATGCTGGTGCAAAGCTGAATTGGGTGAATGCAGCTGTGATTGAGGCAACTTTGAGCATGGCTATTTGACTGCTGGTGTAAATACTTAACTGCAACAAAGGCACAAAGTGTTGCCTTTTGAAATATTTTGTTCTGGCAAGAGCACTCAGCGAGCAAAAAGGAAAACTTGCTTGCAATTGTAGTTAGGCATAGAATCACATTGCTATCGTTGCACATCAGTATCGTCCCACGTCTGGTAGAGTCGCACGTCACTATTGTCACATTTATTTTGGTAACACAGTACTGTTATGAATTTAAATGTACTGACCTTCACCATGCACGACAGAGCATTGGAATGACTCTGTTCTAACTCCAGGTGGAGACGTGATAGACATCTCGTCATCCGATGAAGCCAAGATACCCGAGGAGGAGGACGATGACGTCGTGATGGTGGTGAGTGACGGAGACGACGCCGATGACGAAAAGGGCGACGATCTTAACGACGGGGCTCACATCAATGATGCGGTCAACCAACCAGATTCTATGGGTCGGGTCCTGGTCAATGTAGGGCATCCACCTGAAGACTCTGACGTCTTCTTAGCGCCGCAGTTGGCGCCCATTGTCAAGCCTCATCAGGTATGTTGTTTGTGTGTTTAATTTGTTTAATTAATCTCGTCAAATATGTTTGCTTGCTCTTATGTCGATATATTGAGGGATTAACTTGAATATATATCACCCATTGAACTAAGTAAATTAAGAATAGCCTCGCAATAGATGTAGTGTTAGAAATATACCCTTACTGCAAATTTTTGGGTATAACAACCTCCCTGTCCTTCCTCTTTCAATTCTCCTCCTTTGGGTATAACAAACTTATTTTTGTGTAAAGTGCAGCTTCGTTATAATGAAGTCTGATGGTTCAAATCCAACAGCATGAGATTGAATCCCGGCTGCGGTGGCTGCATTTCGATAAATGCTGGAAGCCCGCGTACCATGTGATGTGACTACACGTTGCATAATATGTTCTGGAGCCCTCCACTATGGTATATGTCACGAAAATTTCAGTTTTGGATTGTGAAACTTTAGCAATTTAGTAAATTCATCAGTAAAGTGCACCAGTGAGGTGAAGCACACTGTTCCTACAACTGTTTTCTCAATCTTTGTTTCTTTTTTTTTTCGTTGCCCTTTTAGGTGTTTTTATCAATTGCATAGGCACATAATGTGCATCATGTGTGTGTTTATGTGAGGCAAAGTATGAAAGACCCATGTAGTTATGCTGAGGTGTGTGGTCAGCAACACCGAGGGATGTAAATAATCTGGAATATGAGCGCAAATCAGTGCGATCGACTGGAGGGGACAGAAGAGAGGACACAGAGGGCTGAGCTTCCAACAATTTCTGACAACATTTGTGACAAATCCAACATCGATTTGAAAAATATATAGACTCTCAATAATGAAAAAAAAAAAGGACTTGCAAAATATGTTGCAAAAAACTTGATATAAAAAAGCCTTGCTCTAGTAATGCAAGGCTGGACTAACAAGTAGAGTTTCTGGCCAAACCAGGTTGTTTGCATGGTATTAATTAGTATTTTATTCATTAGCAAGTAGTCTTTTCTTTATTAGTTATCATAAGTATGTGTTGTTAGCACGACTTTTTGTCGGTAGCACCGGTTAGCTCTCATAATCATTTCGTATCAACGCGCCCAATCTCACAGAGTTGCCCATTAAAGTGCACCTTGTAATCGTATTCTGGCTCAGATTCGCAAAGCCCCAGAATATTTTTTTTTATGATTACAATACGTGGGGCTCAGTCATGTCCTTTTCGCACCATCATGTCCCATATGGCGCAAAACAGATTGGTGGCATTCGGTTCCTGTTCGACAACGTGGTGGAAAGCGTGAGCCGCTTCAACACGTCGAGCGGCTTTGGCTGCATCCTGGCTCACAGCATGGGCCTGGGCAAGACCATTCAGGTGATCTCCTTCGTGGACGTCCTGCTGCGGCACACGGCTGCACGCAAGGTCCTTTGCATCACCCCCATCAACACAATCCAGGTGATTAGGGGGCAAGCCATTTATTTGTCTCTAGTGAAAGCATAGGCTCTGTCCTCTGCTCTTCTTAACGTTACCTAAAGGGACTGTCACTTTTCTGCTTCTTCTGTTTGTTTTCTTATGGCATTTTATTTGGATTCATTTTTTTTTTTTTTTGGCTGATGATGAGTCAGAGTCGTTAGATTGTGAGTTGTGGAGCAAGAGATTAGCTATTCCTGAATCGGATCTGGAACACTTGAACAGTGCCAAGCTTAAACACTTGCTGAGAAAGATTTGTGCGTGTGTTTCACTTCTCAGAATCTTGTATCTTTGGCTAGCTGTCGAACTTTTGTATTCCAACATTTTATTTTCAAATGGAGGGAATATAAGGTAGCGGTGGTGCCACTACTGGTAAATGCGAGCAGCTCTGAATTATGGCATGATGCTTACATTCAAACGTTTTTCATGGTTGTGGACTCACAGGGAACATATTTCAGTGCCTGTTACTTCCAGTTATTTTCTTCACTGAGTCGAGAATAGAACCTGTCAACCCTAATGGGCAACCAAGAATATCTTGCACTGCAAAGGAAACCTGGTGATGGTGTTGAATTTAGTGGGAGGGGAGGTGCAGTATTTTTTGTTAGACTACAACCAGAAACATTACAAAAAAGTTGCAGTTAGCTGTCCTAATAGCGAAATCGGAGAAATGACTTTGCTTTTACCGCTTGCTGGTTCCATGAAAGCTGTGTCAGTGCGAGATGCGTTGCTCTGTGATGCAGAACTGGCTCGCGGAATTCGACAAGTGGGTGCCGGCGCCCGAGGCTATTCCGCAGAACCTTGTGGATTCGGGCCAAGTGAGGCCCCGCTCGTACCACGTCTACCTCCTCAACGACATATACCGCTCCACTCCAGCCAGGGCAGAGTTGATCTGTAAGTATGATAGCCAATGCTTGTGACTAACTACTTAGGGCATTGCCTCACGTTATGACCACAACATGCTCCTTTATTAACTTTTTGAGTCTTCAGAGGTACTTCGTTACGTTGTGTTCGTGGTCATTTTATATTGGCGCATGCGTGACAGATTTGCCGTCATATGCTTAAGGCAAAATATTCTCCACAAAGTTTTTATTGGACGACAAGCGAGCTATCATTCAGGTTTGTTATGCATTAACCTGCCTGGTACGGTATCACCAATATGAAACAGGGAGAGAGTGGGAACGGACTGGTATCTGGAACCAAATTTGGTACCACCAACTTGGTAGTTCACTCATGATGATGCTCGGGTGCCTAGTTTGTAGCGGGTACTCGGTACCATTTTTGTTGTTGGTGCTTGGTGTCATGCCTGGGTAATGCGTTTGTGCTTGGAAATTGGTACCAATTCTTCTATTGATGCTTAGTACCACTTTCATGTTGTACCACTTTCACTCATGTTGTACCACTTTCACTCATGTTGTACCACTTTCCACAAGCGCAGGACTGGGTTGACTAGCGGAGCATGGAAGAGGCCTTTGCCCTGTAATAGGTGTAATCAGACTGATGATGATGATGATGATGACCACTTTTACGAGAAAAAGCAGTAGCTAGCAACTCGCTTATTCACTGCCTAGTAAGTACTGTGCTTAGAAATGTACCACCTCAGCACCAAACTTTTAATTGGTCACCATTTTGATTTGTGGGGTTTAACGTCCCAAAACCACCATATGATTATGAGAGACGCCGTAGTGGAGGGCTCCGGAAATTTTGACCACCTGGGGTTCTTTAACGTGCACCCAAATCTGAGCACACGGGCCTACAACATTTCCGCCTCCATCGGAAATGATTGGTCACCATTTTGTAGTTGGTACTTGGTGCCATCTGGGTACTAAGTCTGTGCTTTGCACTTGGTACTAATTTTATCAGCCGATGCTTGGTACCACTTTCACGAGGGAGAAAGTTGTGGCAATTGACTTTCTTATTCGCTCCAAGTATCCACTGCACAGAAACATGTTCTCGCCTTAGTATCAATCTTGAAGTTATTTGGTGCTTGGTACTAATTTCATCACAGGGAAAGCAGTGGCTTATGACTTCTTATTTATTGCTAAGTAAACATTGTACAACCCTAGTACCAATTCCTTGGTTCTAGCTTGCATGCTTGTACTGTAATTTTCATTTATCATCGCATGAACGAACATGCTCATGGCGCTCGGCTTGTTGCAGTGGACTGGCACAAGAAAGGCGGTGTCCTGCTGATGGGCTATGAGATGTACCGGATGTTGGCGCTCAAGAAGGTAGTGCGTCCCAGCAAGCGCCGGAGAAGTCCTAAAAAGGAGGACCTCTCGGCGCCGGAGGACGAATCTCGTCACTCGCAGCTCCTGGATGGTATGTTCAGCATTTCCCTTATTCAGGTGGTGCGGCTGAATGCGCTCAATGACATAATAAATCATTAGCTATAGACTATTTTACCTAATACATGGCGGCGACGCCATATCGGGCTCTTGAGGTGATGTTTTCTTGCTTTTGTACATCGCAGCGTGAATTAATATAATAAGGCCGTGAAACATCGCATGCATCAAGTCAAAACCGTTCTCATGCGTTTGCGTCTGCCGTTACACTGTTCGTTTAGTTGTTTTTGATGCAAACCACAAAGGTTAAGCACTGTTACGACCAGGGCTTGCAGGCACCGGAGGTCCGGGATGAAGATGTCGAGGCAGGAGAAAGTTGACTTATTAGACAGTCCCCCAAGATGAAAGACTGGTTATAATGCGGTTGCCGGAAATTGTTTGACAAACGTGGTAGCAAATAGCGCTGTGTGCGCCGCTGGGGAGCAAATGACGAGGTCGTTACGGAGGAGGAGGAGGCAGACACGGAGTGAACAAACGAAGGGCGGAGAAAAGAAAAAGAAAATGAAAAAAAAAAAAAAACGCGGGACCCTGCGCGGGCTCATCGAGTAAGGGAGGAGGATGGTTGCCTCGGTGACCGATAAGCATTTGCGCCAGTGTTGACGCGGCTGCAGCGTACTACGTCGCTAGCGTGACTCCGGCCGCGCGCCGCTCAAGGTGGCACGTACGGGGCATGTGCTTAACAGTTTTCTGTCGGGGTAGACGTCATCGTTATCACGCTTGCAACAAATATCGCGTTTGCTTCCTCGTCCGTAAATTGAAAACTTTTACGGTTTTATGACACGAGCTTTCACTTTTGCTGCCAGTGTGCTGTCGTACCTAAGCTTGGTGAGTTGTTGACCGTCTTTGCTGATCTCCCGGCCGCGAACGCGAGCTACGTATCACGCATGCAGTTGTTGGTTCATTGTTAGTGCGATCTTTTTTTCGCCGAATACTCATGTTTTGGACAAGCTTTCCACAACCAAACGGCAAGCTAGGCCTAATCTGTGTGTGTTGCGCTTCGATCGGTAGCGGTCGCATGAATCAAAGTTGCAGTTTTGTACCGAATCAACGAAACTCTTTGCAGTGGCCGCACGTGACGGGGAGAGATACAAATCGTTAAATGAAAACGAGGGCGGCTCGTGTAGCGCCCAAATAGTGGTTCACAATTCGATTGGGATGTCTTAAATGGGGTGCGTGCCCGTGAAATCAAATGGTTGGCGTCTTTTAACGCGTGAAATTCTGGACGTGATTCCACATAGTTTCTGTGTAATGCGTATAATCAAGACGGTCTTTGGACGTTCAATTCTTTTAACATTGTGGGGTCTCGGCATGGCAAGCGCCCCAGGCTTTTGGAGTGAATGGACACAGCAGACACGGTCGGAACAAACCAACCAATAAACACATTTATTTAGCTACTTTTAGAACTACGATATCATCAGCCGAATCATTTAACATCACTCGTGATCAACACGCTAGGACATCCTTACACAATACTCAGTACGTAGCAACATAACAAACACAAGAGCACACATAAGGCGGCATCGCCAACACTTGACTCAATGCGCGAGCCCCCACCCCCCACCCCCGGCAGATGGACCGCGGTGACCGGAGACTCGCCGCAGACACGCATCGCATGTTTGATTCTCGGACACGCGAAGCTGCATGTTCAACGCGTTTTGCACAAGTGCTGCCCTTGAAGAAGGTTGTTTTGGTTATAGTGTGAATATTGGGGACTCCTGCGACTTACGTTATAAGCGGTCTATACTGTAGCAAAGAAGCAGTTGGCAATTCACGATTTCTATAAAAGTTCTAATCAGCAGTAAATGGCGAGTAAACTTGTAGACCTTACACCCCTGCTTTGTAAAAGTTTATTGGATGCAGTTAAGGCTTAAAAATACTTCAAAAATGTTTAAATGTGATAATATCAATGTGTCAGATTGCCCATAGTCATATATATGAGAACTTCTTGATAATTCAAACAAAATTCAAAGGTTTCTTTGAGTTTGAATTAACGAGAGTCGACTCTAGTCTGTAACAAAGCAACCGAAAAAAATAATGTCCTCAAAGATGCAGTTTTGCAAATGTGTTGTTATAATGAAGAAGAATAATGTTATAATGAAGTTTTGCAAATGTGTTGTTATTATATAAGAGTAATTTTAGTATCAGATGTGACTTCTTTATAGAGAGTATTTAGTGTATATAAGCTAGGCCTGTGCAGATATCACTCTCTTGTTTCAAGTTGAAGTGTATGGTAATTAGCATCAAATATAAGTTATAAGTGGTAAAATGTGTGACATTTCAAATGTTGTCATGCTTAGCCTTTACAAACCTGCACAAAGTACCTGTAAACTTTGATTAGAAATAATGTGCAGGTAATAAGCTCACATAATCATAAAGCAGGTCTTCACAACAGTGCAGATTTTTTTCTGCATAACTGTTTTCACAGCATATCACCAACATACTGCTGTGAAGCAACCTTTTTAGTTTAGTTATGTGCAGTAATGTATGTCCGTCCGTTCGTACTCAATTTTTTGAATTGTCGGGAATTGAAAGTCCATGCGGAGGCTAATTTGAATGATGTAACAGTTGTTTGAATATCCGAACTTCTCGAAACATTTGCACATGCCTACTCAATTTGTGGAGTTGCCACAATGAGTAGTATTGCGATGTGCATAATGCTGTGAATCTGTAGGAGATAGCTGGTGGTTTTTGACATTTTGTTTTTCTTCCCATTGTTACCAGACATCTACCAGGCCATTGTGAACCCGGGCCCCGATCTCGTCATCTGCGACGAAGGGCATCGCATCAAGAACTGCAATGCAAGCACTTCCACTGCACTCAAGAGCATACGAACTAAGTGAGTGGACAATCAAGTCGTTGCTTGCAGGCTTGAATGCCTTCTCGTGCCATAGTTTATGCATAATCATTTCAGGAGTTTGTTTGGAAAGGACACTTTATGATTATTGGGCAATGTGTACTGCATAAGCCTTTGCGCACTTTAGACGTATCTGCTTTAGTGATTGCCATCTTATGCAGTGTTACAGTATATCCCGGATAACTCAGACTCGAAGGGGATCACGAAATAGTTCAATATGTTGATAATTGGAAATACCGAATATGTAAATTGAAGGCCTGAATTAAAGCATTCCAGGCCTCAAAACAGTTTTTGGAAATCGCAACAAGCGATAATGCAAACATTCGCTCACAGAATAATTTAAAAAAAAAGGTGTCAACTACTTCTGCAAGTTAGCGCACTTTATTTCGCAGGGAAATTGTTCGTTAACTTGTCTGGCTTGTTGCGCACCATCATGTTCCAGTCATCCTCGTTATCATTGAAGCTTTCCACCTAAGCGAATTCAGCTCCTTCAGCCACCGTGGCATTGAACAACTCAGAACGCTGATGCACGGTCAAAGGTTGGTTAGCAGCAAAGGTTCTGGCGTCTTCATAATCATACAGGCACGCTTCCTCTGCACGGGCAACGTCAGTCAAGATCTGTTCATTGGTACAGTCAGAAACGGCTAATACGTCATCTGCACCGAGGTCGCTTGCTGTCCGAGATGCTGCCTTGAAACTCTAATAAGTCGGGAAATTCACTGAGGTGCCGTACGCTCTAGTCGGCAGTCATGACGTACCCGAAGTTGTCACCTGGCACCTTAGTCGCCAGGAAATGGTTTACGACGGTGCTTTACTTAACGTCGCTCCAAACTTCAGTCATAATTTTTATGGCTAAGAGCGAGTCAATGTTTAGTACAATTCCCGATCGATGGTTAATCAGGAACGAAGCAAGAAATTCACATGTCCGCTACCTGCAAAAGACAACGCTGCCCACAAACAACAATGAGCAAGCTGCCACTGTCGACATGTTGGCAATATTGACATCACTTGTAGCTTTGTAGCTGGCAGCCGCTGCTCTCAGCTGCTCTGGCACGAAAAGCTAGGAAAACCGTAGCCTCCAATATATGCGTTCTAAAAACCGAAAACACATAAAATATATCATGAGGTTGCAGATCTCGAAGGCCATGCTTTTCGGGCCCGTATGTCACTGTGCTCCAACAAACGAGAAAGGGAACGCAAACTTTAGAACGAGATTGCTGAGTCACTCCACATTCTTATTTTGGTGCCCTCGGCAATCGGTATTTCTGCAAAACACTATGCCTGCGCGCATTAGAACCTGTAGATTGTGATGAACCAGATGAATGCGATGGAATAAGCCGCCTTTCTGTCACCTGCATGCTTAGAGAGATTGGAACTTGTTAGAACACAACCAAATAATGACCAATATTCGCTAGGAAAAATGCACTTTCTGGACTTCGGCGCGGCGCAGCGTTTGATATAGCGGATGCTCCGCTGTGCGGGAGTTCGATATATGTGTGCACCAGTCCCATACTTTTGCGTGGGAAATTCAAAGGGATTTCTTAACTGTTTGATATAGTCAATAATTCAATATATCTGAGTTTGATATGTGCAGAATCGACTGTACTAAGATTAAAGCTTTCAATGAATGAATTGGTATAGAATGCTAACGGGCTTGATTTTGTGCAAGTGTTGTTGCAAGTGAGAAAGTTCAAAATGGTAAACGCATGAGGTAAAGGTTTGTTGGGAAAAGTTCTATTAACCTGCTTCTACAAGATTTGAAGGAAGCTGTCCAGAATGACAATGCTAACAACACAAAATGAGCAATTTTTGTCGATCGCTGATAGTTGCGCTGATCCATCTGCACTACCGTAACTATATACTCACAGACAACTTTTCCTGGCAATGAAGGGAAGGTATCGATGCCGAACTGGGCATGTGCAACTGCTGAAGAATATAGTTCCACAATTGCGTCCGTGTTTTCCACGTGGAAATCATAAAAAACATTATTTTATTTTTGGTGGGATGGTGTTTATAATGAGACACTCCAGACACTGATGACATATTTATAATTCTTTTACTTCACGTGTTGCCATTTCGCATTCTTGCACTTGTGAAAACACTGCTCGTTTTACGTACACCTCACTGTCAAAATGTCATTTTTTTCTTTGGGTGAGCGCTCTTCGCCATCCATCTATTACGACGACTCGTCAAAGAAGACGAATTTCACTCACGAATGGCTGTAAATGCAGCATTATTATTTGAACACGGTCGTCATTCGAAGCACGAGCCGAACCGGTCTACTAGGCGGAGGATTACATGTGCAGTAGCTCTGCCCCCGTAGCTGTCCTGTCATTGCCAAGAAAAGTTGTCCGCGAGCATAGTGCCTTCCGGCAAACTTCTCATCGTGCGATGGTAATGTATTTGACATAGCCGATGTCTGCGATCACGTTGCAGACACGCGCTCAAGTTGGATGCTTGGCTGACGCATGTTTTGCTCTCCTCGACGCAGGCGGCGCATCGTGCTGACGGGCTACCCGCTGCAGAACAACCTGCTAGAGTATTGGTGCATGGTGGACTTTGTGCGGCCCTCGTACCTGGGCACGCGCTCCGAGTTCTGCAACATGTTTGAGCGGCCCATCCAGAACGGACAGTGCCTGGACAGCACGCCCAAGGACCGGCAGCTCATGCGCTTCCGTGCGCACGTCCTGCACAGCCTGCTCCAGGGATTTGTACAGAGGTACCCTCCGGGCTTTGTTGTGGTCGTAGGGTTTCATAGCACACTTGAGGGAAGTTTGTAAAATTGCACTCACACTGAAAATCAAGTTAGAATGAAAGCATGAATACAAACAGAATGCCACAGTATCAAAGACATGGCAATTCTCCTTTCTTTCTTCATTTTTTTTCTTTACTTAAAGTCTCTGAATCCAAAAGCGCTGCATTTCTACCCTTTTACATAGACATGCTAGTGTATTCACAACATGACAAAAACTTTGGGCATGGCATCACGCTATGAATTTGTTAACATTAACTGCAAATAAGCCGCTCATATGCATGTCCCAGACCCTTCTGGGAATAGTAATTACAGCATTTAGCAATAAACTTTTTGTTGTACTGATTTCAAACGGTATTCTTTTCTGCATAACGTCTCGTGCGTATTGTGCGTAGCATAATCGCAGGGTGGTGTTTGAGCATTTTCGACTCCTCGATTATCTTTCATTTCTCTCTAATTCTGTGAGTAATAACTATTAGATGTGTACGCTGCGTAAAACTGGATCATTATTCGGAAGTTTTGAATGTTCACGCATTTGCTGTTCTTAATACTGCTTCAAGAACACTCGCAAGTGATCACTCGATTCTTGGATCTGCAGCTACTTGCTTAGGTAGGGATCCATTGATGGTTTCTTTGCGATTGCTTACCCGTTTTTTCGTTTTTCTCTCGTTCTTGAAATTTTCGTTTTTTTGTTGTTGTTGTCTTATGAATTATATGTGCACAGCTATCAAAGCTTACAGTCATTCGTAGCCATTTTTGAAGTGAGTGATTCGAGACAAATTTCCTCTGCAGGCGAGGCCATGCGGTGCTCCGGGATGCCCTGCCCCGAAAGGAGGAGCACGTGCTGCTTATTCGGATGACGCCCATCCAGCGGACGCTGTACCGGGAGTTTGTCAAGGAGTTTCTTCACAACTACAGGGTCACAAACCCCCTCAAGTTCTTTGCAGTCTGCTGCAAGGTCAGGGTCATTCTTTCTCGGAACTGAATGATACGTGTCGTGGGCGTTCGATCCTAAAACGTGCTTCGAGCTGAAATTGACTGGAATTAATGGGCGAGGTAAAAGAGCACTGGCTTCACATAGCACTTATGTGCTAGGTGAAGACGTCAACTTTCTCACCGAGGCGCAGCCAAGATTGTTTATCAAAGCTTGTCAACCTGCCTAGCAGGGGGGATGTCTGGGAAGTTGTTAACCCCCTATCAAGTGCTGTCCTAATGCGATCATTGATAGAAATATGCACGTGTTTTTCATCAGTAATTATGTAAAAAAGAGAACCTTTGTTGGATTTTTGTTCTTAGTGCGACATTATCAAGGCTCTCAATGACCTTGAAGCATGAGCGAACAGAACAAAAGACCTTGACCATTTTTTGGTGTTCACTTTCTCTCACCTCTGTCTTGATCTTGTCAAATGCTCTCCTATTCTCTATTAATGCCTATTCTCTTTCTGCAGTGCTCTCAAAAAGTTTGGTTCAGCCTGATCTTTCAGTTTTTCTACCGTAACAGTCATACCTGTCGCGGTCAATGTTGATACAGAATTTGTACAGATCCTTGAAATCCTTAAAAACCCTTGAATTTCAAAAGTGCATTTTCAAGGCCATTGAAAGTCCTGTAATTTTTTGCCATCCTTGAAAGTCCTTGAATTTCCTGAGCAGTGCACTCTAATACCGACATCGCGACTTCCTAAATATGGTACATCGGTGTGTGAACCTGTCAAACTCCTCATGAGGTATTAACGCGGCATGGTTGCACATGGTCCCATTTTGCCAAAGTGCATGTGAAAAAAAGGTAGTTTCTGGCAAGGGTAAAGCAATGAATGTGACAGCAAGAAATTAGAATGTCATACGAAGAAGGTCAAGCAACCCCATACATGCGACGCACCCATACATGCGAGGCACGAAAAGCAAACGCACAGGACGAGTGCTGACGAACGACTGTCGTAGCTCGACACTGGAAGCGTGCTGCTTAAACAAACCAAAAACGGTCCAGAAAAAAACACACGTATATCCACAGGATGAGTGTAAATTAACCACTGTACCAGTTGTTACTTCTTAGTTGTTGAGCAATGTGTTAAGAGTGTCAACTGTGCACAAGCTGACATTCTTGATGGTATGATGCCATCAAATTTTAAGGGTATAGCATGCACCATCTGTGTTTAACAATATATCTAAGTCACTTCCCAAGTGTACCTAAATGATCCTTCTCCTAAACGAGACCTATCGCGAGCACGTCCAACACTTACCTAGCTCTACAGGAAGGGCGAAAAAAGTTCTAGTGATGTCACACAAGATCTGTAGTCAGCTGAATGACCTCCGGACTTCCGCCCCGTACATACTGGCAAAGCATCACGGCTGCTTCAGGTAGCGACAAGTTTGTTTTGCAAGTGCTTGTGTCGTACATGTGTGCGAGAGCTGACAATACTCAGCATGAAATGCGCAAAGCTTTGTGATCATGTGACTAAGTCAGCTACACTGCTATGTAGCTGCACAACTCGATCTCCACAGACAGGAACTGAAAATTGTCCATACCAAAAAGGCGACAAATTATATAGAGAATAAATGAATGTTGGTGCGTGTATTGTGCTTATTGGAGCTATAATTGAAGCTTGCAACAAAGAGCGTGCAAGCCACAAATATCGTGGCACGACCCCTGACTACACACATGCGCGTTGAAGCCCATCAGTGCGTAACCTTTCGACTTGACATCGTGCCCTGTCCAATGGAGAGGGTGTGAGAAGTTATAAAGACTTCGCTCTTTTTTTATAAATGCTATATCCATATATTATAAGTGCAATAAAATTGGTAATTTATGGAAGTTTTAGAGTTAAAAATTCAAACTTAGCATGCTGATTTGAGTCCTTGAAAAACTTGCAACAAGTCCTTGAATATCCTTGAATTTTCGCTTTTTGAGCCTGTACGAACGCTGTGATATCACAAGCCTGAATTGTGAGATGTGCCCCTTAATCTTTATAATGAAGGAAAAGGAATTGATTAAGAACTTGTTTTCTTTGTTATGTACGACCTGACAAAACCAGCAGACAATGAAGCTCGGGAATATATTTGTAGTCCTTAAAGGGTCCATGACCCCAATTTTCGATGACCTGTATTACATGGGTTAATCCTTGTGCGTACATCAAACAAGCTGGTGAAATTTCAGCACATTTGGTCGAGCACCTAATTTATAATTGAATATTTTATAAACATGTGGGCGTCCTTAGAGTCAGGCTGCACTGTTACACTCGTGAGCCGCGACGTAACGAGTGACTAGCTGTGCAAGTGCTGCATTGTAGCGAACGATACTGTTTTGTGGTCAGCCGCGCATGAAATCGAGATAGCTTGGTCTTTTTCAGCTTGGCACTGAAATTGAACGATTTTCAGCGGCTGAAACTTTCTTGGAGGTTGACGCTCCTTCCAGCTCATGACGTCACACCCGCCATAGCGAAAATGGCAGTCGCCGGCGCTGGGCAGAGCTTATGGCCGGCAAATTCTATGACTTGTCTTGCGCTGAAACATGCCTTTACTGCGCTCCTTTCATATCTTTGTAGGTCTGTCCTCTACTTCTAGTCAGTTTTCTAGAAACTTCTAGTCTGTGCTGAAAACTAGGAATAGTTAGGCGAACGCGTCATGCCCCCGTTGACTGAATGTGGTAATTATGGTGTGAATGTAAAGAAATTGGAGTGGATGAAAGGACGACTTGCCTCTGGTAGATACCGAACCTACGACTTTTGGATAATGCATGCGATACTCTACAACTTGAGCTACCTTGGTAATCACCCTTCAGTCAACTTTATTGGGTATTTCCCTGCATGTAAGTCTGGGAGTGTTGGGCAGCATTGCTCGTAGCCTTGACGGCGAGCGTGGAAGGCTTTTTTTTGAGTGCATAGCACTTCAAGGGACCCAGCAATACAGAAACAAAACGAGGCTAATGCTCAAAACCAGTACAAAATAAGCTGGAAAGGACTAAAGTAATTTAACCTATAAAAATAGCCAAGGATTAATTGCAGTAATTTACCAGAGATTGCTAAAAAAGCTTCTGAAACACCAGGTTTAGTTGGGCACCATGCAAGAGAGGGTGCCACCTCCTTGGCTAGCGCGCGATTTCTAAGGGGATGGCTGGGTTGGCTGT
This sequence comes from Rhipicephalus microplus, assembly GCF_013339725.1. Classification (NCBI taxonomy): domain Eukaryota; kingdom Metazoa; phylum Arthropoda; class Arachnida; order Ixodida; family Ixodidae; genus Rhipicephalus; species Rhipicephalus microplus. The sequence goes on from NC_051167.1 coordinate 120,785,787, forward strand.
GCTGCACGCTTCCTTATGTCTCACAGTTGTGCAACTTGCCATAGCAAGGACAGGTGTGCAACTACTCTCAGTTATTTTTAAAGCAAACTCCACAAAATGTTTCAAGCTGCTTGAATTGAGATTTCACTTGGTGCTTTGTGAATTTTGCAAGAAAACACAAATCCATTCTAAAAATACTAATAAATCAATCATTTTACTGTTTTGATTTTTGAAGGAACACTTGCGAACAAGATTTTGTTTGTGGAATGATGAAATATGTACTGGTTGTTACATTTGCCCAGGGTATCCTTCTGAACCAAAATAATAATTATAGACATGACCATTCTTTAATCAAAAATTTAGATGTGTGATGACTAGAATTTTATGGATTTTTTTTTTTCTTGGGGAAAAGAACATTCCTAAAAAATACAATTCTGGTGACAACACATTTCCTTTGCTTCAGTAAGGGCGATATTACATAGAAAGAAATCACAAAAGTTTTCACTTGATAGCTGGAGTGGTTACAGAGAAAATGTTACTTTTCTGATGAAAAGTAGTGTTAGAAGAAAAAGCCGTTTGAAATTCAAGTTGCCACAGTGAAGCCACGGTTCCAGGCGTGTTTTGGGCCATTTTTAAATGCTTTACACTGCGTGTAAAATCGCGCCATTTTGTCAAAGCAATTGTCGGTAATGCTGGAATATTGTGTTATAAAAGTTAGAAAATTTAATTTTTAGTCGAATTTGCCCTCCATCTCACCCCCCTGAAGGGGGGGTGTTGCAATGAAAATTACCTTTGTTATTTATGAAGCTAAAGGGATGACTTTTGCCATGCAGATGTCATTTGTTGTGCTGATATCATGACTCAAATTGGTTTTAAGCTATTTAATAGAACTTTTGAGTTACAACACTTGATAGACTCTCATTGTCATTCCAAAATTAATTAGCTAATTTGACACAAGTTCATCAAAATTTTTGCATAAGTATATTTACAAGGGTCCATTTTGTGCTGTAATGCTATTGGTTTATTTTCAATATTTAATTAAGCACACAAAATCTTTTTCTGAAATGTCCTGGACATATTGTCGTACCAACAACTTTTACAAAAAGCCAATTACAAAAGTCTGTATGATGGGCACACATGTATGAACTGCTTTACGGCGCTCACCAATGTCTCAGAATCCAAGTGCAGGAAACGGAATGGCTATAGCTTAATTTGTTGTGAAATGGCACAGGGATGACTGACAGCAACTGGTCAAAAAATAAAATCTGAGGAAATGGAGCTCGAAGAAATTGAAGCTAGGAGCTGATAAAACTGAACTCGGAAGGAAGCTGGCTTTATTTTTTATTGGACAAATGCATCTTTGTGGCTATCTTGAGCGCCAGTCTGTCCTCTTTATGATGATGCCAGTATCGTGGCACTTTGCTAAGGGAAGGCTGCAAATTTGCATTTTGTTATGCCCAATTTATTCATAGCTTTTGACGACAGCCCACCAGTAAAATGCTTCTTTCTCAACTTCTACTACTTATTTTGATATAAAATCACACTATGGTGTAAAACATGGTGTCAGGATTACAGAAAAAAAAATTAATTGAAAAACTGAACATTTTCACCAAATTTACTATTCCTATCGCCATGTCCCCCCTTAATTGATCATTTAGAACTCTACACCAAGACCTGCACAAGAAACGCATTTCTTTGCATCAATTTGTCTGCGTGGCAGGGGGATGGATGAACAGTGCGGGAATTGAGGCTAGCCTGCTGTCTTTGCGCAGGCTTTGCCACCTTTTCTGCCGTTCTCATGTCCCGACATGTCTCCCCTCCTCCGCTGTCTGCCGCGCAGGGAGAGCGGAGTGACGTTTAACCTCCTCACCAGGTAGCGAATGTTGACTGTGGCACTGCGCACGGAGTCTCCCAAGAGGTTTTGCGCGCGTGCGTCGGGAGCGGGCAGATACTCTGTGGGACAGCTGACGATGAGCCATGCAATCTTTTTCGTCCGTCGACTCCCATCGCTCGGGGCTCGTCAGACTTTGCTGACGGCGCCTCGCACCCGAGGCGAATGCTCACCTTTTGTCGCCCCTCTGCGTACGCTCGGCCGAAGGGTGGTACGGTGTCCTAGTGCGTGGCCTAGCTACGCCGACTCGTCTCCCTTTGAAACCAACACGAGCGCCTTTGCCCTCGCTCGAGCAACCGGGCCTTGGTCCTAATATCTCCGTGAATCTCGTGGCACCCTGTGTAGTACTTTTATGCCCGTGGCGTGGATAAGCCCATTTGCTTTCCCGCCGGTCCTTTGCAACGGGCTGTACTACGTTTGGTCTTGCCACAGACAATAAGGTGGTGCGACCTTGAGCAGTATCGTGTTCTCGCCATGGCGACGGTTAACGCGTTCCCTGCGGCTCGCTAAGACCGGACCCAAGCTAGTGGCCGTACTCCTTCGGTAAATGTGTCACTACAACAGGAAGTTTTAAGAGGGAAGCTCCTTAGGACCTCACAACGTCCATTCAACTTCAATCCGTCTGGGCGCTGCGCATAGTTGAAGCACTTGTGCAAAACATTTGTGCGCAATGCCGTCTACAAAGCATACATGGGGTGCATATGGTTTAAAAAACTAAAAGGCAGCAACAGCGTAAGAAACACCGACATTTAAGAGGAGACGCTCCTCGAAAGAACTTTTTTTTATTTCTAGTCATAGACACTTGAAAATTTTGTTATTAATATAATTTTTCATGGAGATTTTAAATATGCAATCATTTTTTGTGTAGCTGCTATAGTTATTCAGTTATGTTGTGCACAATAGCAAAAAGTTACATGCTTTACGGGTACTCTTTTATGTACTTAGTTAAAGCATTGTGTCTAGTCTTATTTGACTCTTGGTAGATTTTGAAGTGCAAATATCTATCCAGATATGTCACATAAATATTAAAACGAAGAAAAAAAATCGTATTGAATGACTAATTATTTTCGATTCCACTTGAAACAATAACCTAATATTTTTACAACTAAAGCTGGTAGGCATTGCAATTTCAAGTAGATATTTGCATTCTGCATGTGTTGAAGAATATGCATGCCAAGTTTTGTTACTATACAATAAGTATAAGTGCCTATATGGCTGCCCTGAAAACGTGAGATTGTAAAAAAAATGAAAATGAGAAAAACAAGTATGAAAGTCTGGAAAGTTGGCATTTATTAGGAAACCATTTCTTTTTCTTTTTCATGGACACAATGAAAAGCAGCTTGCACTGAATGCTCGAAAGACCGAGAATCGCACAGAATCGTGAAAGTTGGTCACGGCCTGCGCCTATAGCGTGTAATGCCAGAACTGCCATCATATTTACAGCAAAGGTATCACGAAAGCTGCCGCTGTCTAAACGAGCGCATGTCCCTTGGTCCCTGGCCGAAGTAGTACGTCTCGACGCGTGTGTGAATGAAAGTGTAGATTCAGGACAATCGGTATTTTCGCAGCACAGTTCGAGGAATGCCGAAAGCCCTTTGCACTTTCCAGCTACCTCTCGGATGCCGAGTTTCCGTTCGCGGCAGGTTAGACATTGCGTACCTGCTACAAGGGCAGTCAGCGCATCGATTTCCCAAAGTAGCGTGTTGGCAGTAGCAGCACCTACTGGTCTACGTTCACACTCGAAGAATCCGCTCTTCATTTGGGATGCACTGACGAATTCCACGGCAGCGGCTGTTTCACAACCACTGTCGCCGCGGAGTTTGGTGTCGGTGTTAGGCCTATTTGAAGTCGGAGCGTCGGGGCGTTGGTCGGCGGTGACATCGGCGTTCAATGTCGCTTTGGGAAGCGTCCGATGCAGTTTCCTTCAATAATTGTGGCGAGTTCCGAACTTTCGATTATCTAGACTGTGCTTCTTGGGGCTTGCCATGACACAAAACTGCAGAGAAACGCCGAGCAACTCGATTGTGACGTCCGAGGCTTCGCTCTTTTGCCGGAAAGATAGGGAGGGGGAGGAGGCGGAGCGCACCGTCGACCAATGGCGGCCTCACGCTGCTTGCCGCGATATTCAAAACGCATGGCGTATGCATTGTTTTTCTTGTTTTTTGTTTATTCTTCGTGACGATACGAGACTGGCTACTTGTGGATTGTGAAGGGGAAGACCTCAGCATGCGTGCACGATTGAAAATGGCGGTCAACGCATCATTTTCGCGACAACGGGAACTACGCCATTTTTGGTGACTTTCGCGCATTTCTCACGTCACCGCTCCCCACTTGGAAGCATTAGGTCATTTCTCGTGCGAATTTCAGCTTGATATTTTTAGAGGTAAAAGATTATAGTCCAAGGATGCCAATACAACCGAAAAAAAAAAAGCGAAAATTTTCCGGAAACCCGCGTCTCCCCTTAACCACCGATCAAAGTGTACAACAGAGCAAAAGGTTTACAAGAACAAAATAGAAGGTTCTTAACCAGAACAAAGTAGCAAGCCACAACACCATAAAAGAAGCAGTGCCAGCAACATGTGAGCAAACCGAAACATTTATGAACAACTAGAAGGTTAGCAAAAGGGTGTTCACCAGAACAAACAAAAGGCCACAACACCGTAAAAAGAGACATTTGACCGTCCATCAGTCAAAGCATACAACAGAACAAAAGGTTAACAAGAACAAAATAAAAGGCTGTTGACCAGAACAAAATAAAAGGGCACAACTCATGAACCGATACACACCACTTCGCCACATCGTCAGCATTCACTTCGTGGATCTGCCTGTATTTCTTTAGCGCATTTACGATCACAGCAGTGCGACAAAAAGGTTTTAACGAGTGACTCGGATGTTTTGTCAGGTGTGGAACCACCCCGACATCCTGTTCCACCTGGTGCAAGATAAGAAGAACGAGGTGGGCCTAGACATCGACTTGGACATCGACCTGATAGGCCCACCCGCAGTCAAGGAGACGCACGCCAAGAAGCACCACCACCACCATCACCACCACACCAACGCAGCAGGTCAGGCAGGCGACTTGTTACATTTAGGAGCAGGAGGGGTTTCTAGGTAGACTATAAGGAGTGCTAAACATGTTAGCAATTGCACGAGCCCTAGTGAATTTTTATTCCAAAATACCAAAAGCTTCACTTGTGCAGCCTAAATGGCTTTTATTTCCTCCCCCCCCCCCCAAAAAAAAAAAAATTTGGAAATAAGAAAAGTGAACTGTGCATTAAAGTTCGCACACCAAGTTAGGGCAATTTCATTGATTTTGCTGGTGTCTGCCATGGGTCACACAGTTCTTTAGAAGTAAAATGAATTGCCCCATGCTTTAAGCGAGCCGGAGACTTTTCGTAGTAAGTTTGAAGAAATGTTATTGTGTGGAATTATCTGAAATAAAAAAGAAAAAAAAACTTTAAAATTCTTGGCATTAAGCTGATACATGGTAGGGGTTCCGGCGTGAAATTCATGAGGTAGAGCATCTTAATTTTTTTTTTTTTTTTTTTTTTTTTCGGAGAGTCTCGCTAATCTCTGGCAAACAAATGCCGAAGGTCGCGGCATTGAATTCAACCCATGGCTGCTGCAATTTCGATGGTGGTGAAAATGCTTTAGGCCTGTACAGTTGGATTTACGTGCATGATAAAAACGTCTGAAGCATTCCTCATAATCGTTTTGTGGTTTTGGGACATTTAACCCCAACGGTTGATATTAGTATGGGATGAACAAGGCCCGGTTTCGATGTTCTGGTGTTTTGTGTCATCTCAAGCATTGTTTATTCGCTCGTAATATTTATCTTGAAATCCTGTCAGCCAATGCCTGGCCAAACCAAGAGAAAAAATACTAATGCAGAATGAACACGAATTTTAACTGTACACAAGAGAAAGAAAAAATACACAAAAAAACCTTCAAGCCTCCACTGAACATGCAGCGCAGTCAGAGCGAACGCTGGGAGAGCGGCCTTACAGAGCGGTTTTTTTTTAACACTATTTGGGTAACTGCTACAAGCACACTTGCAGGGTGCCCATTATGCCATTAATCGTCGTAATATTTAGTAGTGGGGAGGCATTCACAATGCCATCTTTCGTCATTCTTCATAGAAGTGGGGTACCCACTACACCCTTATAAGCAATTTCTGGATGCGGTGGCTGACGACAATGAAGAATAATGCCTGAAGCTTTTGTTATAGGTTTGCAGCGTTTGAAGACCTACTCGTTAGGCAATTTTTGTTGTGAGATGTGTGGTTCCTTTGCTGGATCAAGATGCTTTATTAGTCATATTAGTGGGATTCCTTTGCCCGCAACAAGCCTGCCCAAGCCCAGTTTGCAACGGAGGTGCAAGCAGAGGTGTGGCTCTGCGGTAGACTACTGGGCTAGCACGCAAGGGACTCCGGTTCGAATGTCGTTGTGTCCTGGGTGTTTTTCATTTACCAAGTTTTTTTGTTGTTGTTTTGCGCTATTGTGGTTACAGACACTGGCGGTGGTGGCGGACAAGCACGGCGCACGGGGCCCTTGTTGTGGTCTCATAACAGCTTTTGCTGTAAAACATACGTAAACACACGCATCGTGCACGCAGGCCTCCCAGACTCCGTAGTTGCGGAAAACAGCTGCCTGGGGCCGGATGGCAGCCTGGTCGGGTGCCTGGACCCCCTGGGTCAGCCGCAGGACTCCCCATACAACGCCTACGGGGCCAACTGTGACGGCACCTCAACGGCAGTGTCCGGCATGAGCCTGAACAAGCCCAAGTACACGCAGGAGCAAGGTGTCATCGCGCCTTTTCGGGAGAAGTCAGACAACAACATCAGCTACGAATGGGTGAGTTTAGAGAACGTTGCAATGTTAAAATTGACTGCACGTGCAAAAACGCACGTGCACTTTGCAGGTCTTCTTCTTTGTATGAAGGGATCTCGTATAAGGGGGTTGCCACATTCTTGTATAACTCATGAACCCCTTTTTCAATGTAGGGGCGTTAGTTGATTGGTCTGTTACATTAGGGCCTCTTATAAAGGAGTTCCACTGTATTTGCAAGTGCTAATACTAGGAATTCAAAAGTGAAGTGAAAATCTTCTATTTGAATTCCAGACTAATATGGTAGTGTTAAAGGTTCATGGGGTTCCTTCTGAAATTGCCTAAGGTGAAAGCAGTCTTCTTTTTTCTTTTGAGTCTATGTATTGTTCCCTTTTCCCTTTGGAACCTTTCTGTATTTAACACAGTTTTGCAGTGCCTCTAGGATTGCAGGCGTTGTAACCTTTGTGCATCTCACCTGGTTTTGCGCTGCCTCCATGATTGGCCAAACTTTGATGAAGCAGCGATGTCATGTGGTGACGTCGTCATGTGTTGTTGCAGTTATGTCGTATGGTGAAGTCATCACGTGTTGGTTTTTTTTTTTTCTTTTTTTTTTTTTTTTTTTTTTTTGCATCACTCGCGTTGCCGCTGCCGGCGGTCGATTTTCGCGTTTGATGAGGCGTCTAAGGCTGAAAGGTCGTGTCCACACCCTCTCCCTGGGCGGTGGCAGGCATACCCGCTGATGGAGAAGTACCTGCCTGACATGCTGGACAACAGCTACAAGTTCCTCGTGCTCATGACAATCGTGGAGCAGACGCTGGGCGTGGGCGACAAGCTGCTCGTCTTCAGCCAGTCTCTGTCCACGCTGGACCTCGTCGAGCGGTTTTTGAGCCGCCGAGAGGTGCCCCTCCGGCCGGGGCTCCCCCACGGGGAGAAGTGGATGCGAGGGAAAAACTACTTTCGTGAGTACATACTGCACCATCAACGGCAGCATCGTTCATCATCGGCATATTCTTACTTTTCCCGCATACGAAAACCATGTTCCGTGAAGCCAGCTATAAACTAACTCACCTTATAGTCTCCTAGAAAGGGGCCTTGAACCACCTTTCCAAGTAATCGTTCAATGACCTCTGTATCAAGGTCTACTGCCTTATGAGTAGAGCTGTGCAAATAGCAAAATTTTGAGTCCGAGGTGGATTCCAATATTGAAGTTCAAGTGTGAATTGAATTAAATATTTTTCTTACATTTCTAGAATATTTTTCTGATACTTTGAAGTTCCGGATACTTCGAAGTGAAGATACAGGAAAAAAAAAGGTTGTAGAGGATTCTTAGGCATATTTTTAGACATATGAGAGGGCAACATGAAAGTGTTTCTTTTTGCTAGGCTGATGAAACGCTGGCGGGTTGTTGTTTCAGAGCTATTTTGTCAAGATTGAGGCAATGCAGAGGCTGAATTGTATTTATGTACATAATTTGGTACTAAAGTGTTGCCGACAACGCTACACATGAATGGTGAGCTCGCCACGGTGGTCTAGTGGCTAAGGTACTGGGCTGCTGAGCCGCAGGTTGCAGGATCGAATCTTGGCTGCGGTGACTGCATTTTCGCCTCCATCGAAAATGCTGTAAGGCCGTGTGCTGAAATTTGAGTGCACGTTTAAGAACCCCAGGTGGTCGAAGTTGCCGGAGCCCTCCACTACGGCATCTCTCATAATCATATGGTTGTTTTGGGATGTTAAACCACAGATATCAATCATCACTCAACCTTAATGGTGAGGATGCTATTTCAACTTCTGGGGAAGCCCAACTGATGTGGCAGACAACAGGGTTCTAGTCTGGAGTTCCGAATCTGCCTTTTAGATGTCAATTTATTATAACACCTGAAATTTTGGATGCTATAAATCTTTGTAGTTTAATTTTTCATGCGTTCTGCCCAAATGTCAGCTCCAAAACAGCATTGAGCCCACCTCTGCCACATCTATCATCTCCATGTTGGAACCAGCGTTTTCTCGATGCCATGCATTTGAAACTGTAGCAGTCCCCGAAAGGGGGGGGGGGGGGGGCAGCTTTGCCATAATGCGATAGTGTGATCGGGTGAAGCATGGTGAAAGTTTGAAGGCGCCTTTGTTAATCTGGCGGCTGTATTTGTCGTCGAGAAGTTCGAATGGTTTTGAATAGTAATATTTCAGTGCACATTAAATTGAATAACAAGTGCTACAGTCAAATCTCGCTACAACGAAATTGGCGAGCTGGGGGAAAAAATTCGTCGCGGAATCTCGTTGTAGCGAAATCCACAAAGTTTGGCAAGATATGATGATTGTGACTCGTTTTTTAGTCCCAGCAAGCGGCTGACTCTCGCTTAGTCAGCCGTGCGTGGCCGAACACTGAGTGAGCGTATTTTCTCTCGTATAACGTGATCAAAACATACAGAAGAGTTGAAGTCTGGGTGCGGGTTATTTGAGAATTTTGGTGGGCAAGTCAGCTTCACGGCAATGCAAAGAAGGCGGCCTTGCGTCAATATTCGGGTAGTTTTTTCTTCCTCCCGCGGTTTGCGGTCGGGTGTTTACAACCCCTCTAGTAGCGGCACGTTGTGTCACTGAGCGTGGCAAATGTTTTTCGCTGTCATCAGGCCTGGACGGGAGCACATCGGCGCAGGAGCGCGAGAAGCTCATCAACGAGTACAACTGCAACCAGATGGTGAGCCTGTTCCTGCTGTCGACGCGGGCGGGCTGTTTGGGCATCAACCTGACCGGCGCCAACCGCATCGTGGTGCTCGACGCCTCGTGGAACCCCTGCCACGACGCCCAGGCCGTGTGCCGCATCTACCGGTACGGCCAGGCCAAGCAGTGCCACATCTACCGCCTGGTGTGCGACAACTGCCTCGAGAAGCGCATCTACGACCGGCAGGTCAACAAGCAGGGCATGTCAGGTCAGTTCCCATTTGGCATTTCAGCGATACTGACTGTGGGCTACAGTTGGTACTGCATATACAGTCAAATCTCATTGTAGCAAACCTCAGAATAATGACTCATTCAAAAATCCCCCTCCAAATGACCATCGGTTTAATATGAAAATGTTTCACTACTACGAATTTCAAAATACCGAAGGTATCAGAATTAGGTATCGAATTTTGTTCCCCGTATATCTCCACAAATCAAAATAATGAATAGCGATTTCAAAAATTTACTCGCAACTGTGAAAATAATGGCCAGCTCTGTACCTGCCACTATCATCATCATCAGAATGCCCGTGTATTTCTTTATCTGCCGGCCCTATTCAAATGTGCGACAGTCCTATCCCCATCAACATTGCTTGGTAACTTGTTTTTCGCGTCAGGCTTTACCCCGTTGAATTTGTTTTGTCGTCGGGCAGCTTTGCCTGCACGCTTGTTACACGGCTGTTTTCTAGCCTTTTGGCTGGTGGTTGAATGTTCCAAGATGAGCTCCAGAAACAGCTTGAAAGGAATGCTACGACAAGGAAAAATACGATACGAGTGGCCTGTGGGTTGAAGTTGCCCATGATTACCCGTACATGTTCCACTAACGCTCAAACACTACGCACCACAGTACGACAACGAAGCATGCGCGTAAGCATAACTGATGACTGATAAGATCCATCCCATTTTTTTTTAATAAGGAAAAGGCAACAAGAGCAAACACGACGTTGAAACGTCTGCATTTACAATTTTTGATGAATTTTAATGATTTCACTAGAACGACTTTTTAAAGTAACGAATTATTCTTAGCAGTCCCTTGAGATTCGTTGTATCGAGATTTCACTGTATTGAGGTTTAGTGCAACGAAGGGATGTAGGGCAATGAGCACATGAGGAAGAACGTTCTGTCTTTGTCATCGTACCATGTCCTTTATAAATCCTACAATGTCACGTTGCGGAACGAACAGCAGAGGACAGGAGGACACAGGATTTTTTACGTGGCATAGAAATGGAACTTGATGCTGTGTCCTCTCTTCTGTGATAAGACATGATTTGTTAGTGCAAAACCCTAAAGAAAAAATTTCATCGCTCCTCCTCTCACAGCAGAAGTCTGTACTGCCTCTGGTGACTGTCCGAAAGTCTATATAGTTTATGAATGTGTGGTTGTATCTTGAGGTTTTACCAATCTTATGTCCAGTTGATTGAAAAGTTAGTTCTGTTCTCTGCTAAAATAGGGAGCCTCGCTTATATATGTGTGTTGGTAATTTCCAGTGCGTGGTACAGCTGCTCTTGTTGCTTTGCAGATGTGTTGTTGGTCTGCTGCTTAGCATAGGGAGAGAGGGGGCGGGGGGGGTGGGCAGGTTCGATTCCGAGCCACATTCAAAATGTGCCGGTGTACCTTCATTTTGGTGCACATTAAAGAACCCCCAGTGGTCAGAATTAATGTGAACCTAATCTTCATTGTGAAATAAGTGTGGGGATCTTGCCGTGTGATGCAGACCGTGTGGTGGACGAGATGAACCCGGAGGCCAACCTGACCTGGAAGGACGTCAGCACCCTGGTGCAGGACAACGAGGACGACCCTCCTGTGCAGGACCTCTCGGCCGTCGCCGGTGGGTTCTCCGACTCGGTGCTGCGCACGCTCACCATGGAGTACTCGCACTGCCTCACCAAGGTGAGTGTCGTGTCACATTATACTCTCGCATCCTAACAAACTGGGAGTGAATATGGCACACTTCATTCCACTCGGTTCCTTCAAATAAGTGGAGATTGATGTCCAGTCGCAGGATTCGCATGCATGGGTGTTCAGTACAGGTGTTCAGCGCTCGAGGCAGGCAAGTGTTTTTGGGTTCAAGAGATGAACGTTGAGGTGTTCTGTGCTATAGATGCGTGTTCAGGTTTTCTGTGCAAGAGGGAGGCAGACTGCTGGTATTCAGTCGCAAGGGTTGTGCATTCAGGTGTTTGGTGCTAGAGGCAGGCAGGTTTTTCAACGGTTATATGTTCAGATGTTGTGTAAGATACAAGTGTGGGTGTTCAGCTGCAACAGTTGAATGTCCAGGTTATCGTATGAAGATTTATTCAGGTAACAAGTGTGCAGATGTCTGGATGCCCACATGTGCTCTTGTTGGTCGCATCTACCAGCCTGCGCCATTCCCGTGTCCCTTCTTGTCCCTTGTGTATATTTTTCCTCATATAGACATTGCAGCCAAAAATTGCCAACTGCTGCGACCTACTGAATTAACAAATTAGACATTGCCAGCTGAACTAATGAGGTTTTACTGTACATTTGGTGGTTATGATATTATGTGTGTTGTACAGGCACTCTCTTCTTAATAGTAATGTTGCGGCATCATCACTTTTTCCTTTTCCATGCGTTATGTGTAGGAACCGTTTGAGCACGAGTCTCTCCTGCTCGACCGCAAGGACCTGAAGCTGACCAAATTTGAGAAGCGGCTGGCCAAGCAGAGCTACGAACTGGAAAAGAGGGCCACCCTCCACGGAGGTCGTGCGTACATGCACGCGGCCAACTACTCTAACGGGTGAGTCTTAATGAAACGAGTTTTAAAGTCCCGTTGCGAATTTTTGGCTGCGCACTGGAAATGTGAAACCAATGGTGCCACTTACGAAGGGCCCTCTACCCTAAACATCACTCAAATCAGTTGGTTAATGGACAAGTGAGAGAAATTTGAACTATTCGTTTGCCCTGCCTTCAGGCAGGATGCACAGAAAAACACATACAATGTTTTGCACATTACCGATGATTAAAACAATGCCCCGCCACGGTGGTGTAGTGACTGAGGCACTCAGCTGCTGACCTGCAGGTCGCAGGATCGAATCCCGGCTGCGGCGGCTGCTCTTTCGATGGAGGCGAAAATGTTGTAGGCCCGTGCGTTCAGATTTGGGTGCACGTTAAAGAACCCCAGGGGGTCGAAATTTCTGGAGCCCTCCACTACGGCGTCTCTCGTAATCGTATGGTGGTTTTGGGACGTCAAATCCCACTTATGAATCAATTAATGATTAAAGCAGTAATTAATGTGTAATCAGGGCTACATTGTTGGTTCACTACTATGGGTTCAATGGGGATGAGGCAGAAAGGTGGTCAGTGCACTAGTGAAACACTTATGGTTAACTCGGGGATGAGGCAGAAAGGTGGTCAGTGCACTAGTGAAACATTTATGGTTAACTCTCAGTAAACGGAAATGTGTTAAACGAAACTGCTACTTAAATGGAACAACTGCCTCTGATATGGTTGGTTTCATACTTGAATGCTGCGACCCACCTCACCTTTCAGTAAGTGGAACTCCTGGTAAGTGGAACACATTTTCCTGGTCCTTTCAGGTTTCGTTGAATGAAAGTCTGCTGTATTAGCCTTTTAACGAGGAATATGCTGCCGGGGCCTGCATTGTAGAAACACAAACACATAGGTAGCGCCCATTGCGAAAAGAGTTAGTATGCCACTTTTCTAAATGATCCTTGAAATGTCACAAAAAACGAGTCTCATTTTAAGTGGTTTAATAGGTTAGGTTAGGTTAGGTTAGGCCAGTCTTTCACGACTTCTCAGAATTTGGTTTCTGTTACCAAAGCCTCTGAGTGGAATGCAGCATCTCATTGCATAGAAAAGGGGGTAGAATAGATTTGCATAGAATAAACCATAGTCCAACATTGTGGGTGGTTACTATTGGGAGTGATTGTGAAATGCAAAAGTCCGTTGTTTTTATCTTCGTTGCCCTTGTTCCATCACTATTTTCACTTCGATGAACACTCCGTGCGTTGACAGCATAGTGGTACTTTCTCACAACACAGGTACCAGACGTGGCAGAACCGGCAGGGCACGGTGACTTTCCTGGGGCCTGGCCCGACGCAGACCACGCCTTCGCCGATGCAGCCTGGCTCGCAGAACGGGGACATGCCCGTCTGGGGCACGCCGAACGTCATGCAGTCCCTGCTGCGACAGGGCATGACTGTACAGAGGATGCGGGTGCCTGCAAGTGAGTTCTTCGTCGCTCTGTGCGTGAGGGACTCCAGACAGTTTTCTTGGTCCGTTCCCTAAGAAATAGAATTTTCGTTAATTTTCAGGTTGTTTTTGTCTAATTCTTCAGTTTGACATGCCTGATTTGCTTGACTGTGTGACTTGCCTCAGATTTTATAACCAGAAAGAAAAAAAAGAACGTGGTGTGCCTCTGATTTTTACAGTCAAAGGCATTACCTGCAGAATTTGTGAAGTCATTTGTTCCCAGTGTTGTCAGGGTCAGTTATTTGTTGCTGACAATGGCTCTCTGCCATTCTTTACAAATTGGGTAGCTGCTCACACTTTGGCTAACCAAGTTGTCGAGCTGTGCGAATAGCTAAATTATGGGTGCTAAGCAGATATGATTATTGAAGAGTAAGCGTGATTTGAATTGAATATTTTTTGAATAGTTCTAAATGTTATTGAGGGGGAGAAAAGTTAGAGGGGGATTTCCAAGCATATTTTTACGCAACATAGAAGCATGAAAATGTTTCTGCTAGGTTGACGAAACGCTGGCGGGGCAGTATTTCATAGTTTTGTTATCAAGTAGGCAGTTGCAAAAGCCGAGTTGAATCGGTGCATGATTCGGTGCAACCAAGGTGTTGCCGACAACGCTTCACCTGTGAAAGGCAAAGGTGCAACTTTCTCTGCTTCTCGTCCTCTTTCGATTTCTGTGGAAGCCCAACCGATGGGGCAGACAAGGTGTTGCTCCCTTCTAGTATGGAGTTCCAAATCATCCTTGTAGACGTCAGCATACATTTTTGGCATCCGATTTCTGGACTTTCTGTCCGAATTTAAGGCCCAAAACAGCATTGTTTGAGCCCCACATCCATCATCTCCATGTTGGAACCAATGCTTTCTTGAGTAAATACATTTGCAGCCGTAACTGAGCCTGAAGGGCAGCTCTGTTGCAATACGGAAGTGTGACGAGGTGATATGTTTGAAAAATTTGAAGGGGCCACCTTTATTCGTATGACTGTATTTAAAAAGATTCGACTGTCGCAGAGCTTGAAAGGCAGCTTTGCTGCAATACAAGTGTGAAAAGTGTGATAAGGTGAAGCATATTAAAGATCTGAAGGAGTCAGTTTTAATCGGACATTGACTCCATTTGTCATGGCAAAGTTTTAATAGTGAAAATTCCAGTGCAAATCGAATCGCAAACACTATTCGAAAAAATATTCGAGATTTTGAATATTCGCACACCCCTACCAATTTGGTAATTCGTACAGTGACAATAACATGGCGACAATAACAAGATGTGGCTTTGTTTTTGAAGCCATAACTAATTTTTAAAGCTATGTTTTCATAATCAAGGTCAAAAAAAGAGAGAGAAAGAGAACGTTTTCTTCATTGTCGCCAACGTGCACATAAACTGGTTTCGTCACAATCTCATGACAGTGATGTCTTCAACACGTCTCTTTACTACCAAGTGCGCCTCTTACACTCTTCAGGTTGTCTGTTCATTTGGCACACATGTTACTTTTCGACTGATTTTGAGCGAAGCCTCTATGCATTACATACATTGGTGATGGCAGCGTAATCGTCGCACTATGCTGCAGCCACCTCGTAGTTTGCGGGCGTACTCCGGTGGGCCCTCGTGGGTCACCATCGCGTGTGTATTCGCATGCGCCTTTTTGATGCTCTCTTGATCGCGAGCTTGTTGGTGACCAGCCATTTCCCATTTGGCGGTCTGACATTTTTAGAGGTGGGAATTGTAATTTATTTGCAACATTTTGCTATTACCTCAATATGAACGCGTAAACGTTGCTGTAGCCTGTGAGAACTCTAGTGTTGGGCTGCTAAACCTCGTGGACAAGGGTCAAATTCCTGGCAAAGAGAAAGGAAACACTTGGCAGGGAGCACTCCACAGTACAACAGACAGATAGAAAAAAAAAACAATAGTATGTGAAGCATGCACATTGCAAGCTTCAGTTGCCCCAACTTTTCCGACAGGGCAATGACTTCTGAATTTCTATTTATTTTTTATTTATTTTTACAGTCGACTCTTGTTAATTCAAACTTGAAGGGACCTCTGAATTTGATTTGATTTGAATTATCAAGAAGTTTGAATTATTAGAAGTTCTCAGATAGATGACTCTGGGCGGGGTGACACCATGCATTATGATGAGGCACTGATTTTATCACATATAAGCATTTTTCCAAGTGTTTTTAGGTCCTAACTGCACGCAGTGAACAGAAAACAGAGGTGTAAAGTTCACAAGTTTATTGATTTACTGCTGATCAGACCTGACCTTTTAAATAAATCGTGGACTGCCAACTGCTTTGTATGTGCCTTCAGCACAAAGCTCTCTATACCAGTTAAGGGGAGACGCTCCTCGAAAGCACTTTTTTTTTGTTATTCAACTTAGAGCTTCAGAAATTGGACCACTGATGCAGTTTTTCCTCCTGATTCCAAATCTGTAATCAGTTTTTACATAAGTGCAATAGTTTGGGAGTTGTGTTTCAAGTAATGGTGAAACTTGATAAGTTTTCCGGGAACTTTCGCGCATACTAAATGTTCATGCAGAGAGTTGTTCAATGGCTCCTTTTGCTCCCTATTAGCCATAGAGTGCCGATATCTAGCTAGAAATTGTGCTCCAACTTTGAAACTATGAAAAAAACATCTGTGTAGCAAACTACCCTTTTTTTTCCACTCGACCACCATTAAATTTATTAATAGATATTTACAGCTGATAGGTTGTGCTGATTCAAGTAGATATCGGCACCCTACGCACTCTCCTCAATGTGTGTGCCAAATTTCGTCGTCGTATGACCATTCTAAGTGCCCGAAACACTTCCCGCAAAAAATGCAAATTGGCCAAAATTGCGAAATGAGAAAAACGCGTTTGAAAGTTTGAAAGTCTGTATTTACAAAAATGAAAAACGCAGTAGCACGAAACTTGTGCTGAACACATACACACATGTCCAGAGGGAATATCAGTTGTCTAAAACTCTCCAGCACCGTAGGTTTTCCCTTCCCGGCTGGTGCGGCAGGACTCTTCCACCCGGGCCCTCTTGGCTGCACTGCGACGGTGTGCCCTCGCCTCAGCGGTCTGACGCACATTCATCTTGTGCATGCGCATGCTGTCTCGGCGGTCGCTGAGGGTAACCAGGGCCTCCGAAGGAAGCACCCCAAGCTCTTCCAGCACCTTTTCAAAGCTCGCGTGGCCCCGGTTGAACCACAGGACTGCAATGGCTGTGGCTGTTTCCACAGCAGTCCGGGAAGCAAACCGGGTCTTTGGACACAGCAGCCATATTTTGCTGTTCAGGGACTCGGCCGCGTTCTGTGTCTTGCCGTGGAGGCACCGGGCAAGCAGCTTCGCATCTGTGAGACGCTTGTAGATTGGGAGGACTGCCAAACCCTGGGCCTTGGTCAGGAGGGGGGTGTGGCACGGTGCAGGCTGGCCCTGCGCCTCAGCACGTCGGTGCTTGCACCACGAGTCTGGGCCTGCAGGACAGAACTTGTGACTTCCAGCACCGTCTGTTGAGCACGAGTGCAAACATGAGGCCCATATGGCAGTGTACATCTTGTGGACATTTCCCCGATTGTTCACAATGGCCACCTGAAAGTAAGTTTGAAGCTTCTGGATGGTGGTCTCCTTCAGCTTCTCCCCTCGTGGAAGTGGCGTTGGCAGCTTCCGCAGGCCGGTGCCCAGACGTTTCGCCACGTGGTTGGTGCACTCCTCTTTTTCAATTGGAGTGTCAGGGTACACGTTGGCATCACAGACCCCGTTGTAGGCCTTGCTGTCTCCATCGCTTAGGAAGATGGTGAACCGCAGGGGTGTCTCATAGTCCACAGTCCTCTGCCAAATGCGCACTGCAGCTTCGGCCTCCATGGCATGCGAAGAACAGTCGCAATTCTTCTCACAAACGGGATGATGAAACGCCTGCCATGTTTCTTCATCGCCTCCCATGTCGCTATGCAAACTGCACGCCAGGCAGAAGTTGGAAAGCACTTCATAGTCCAGGCACAAACCAGTGTCCAAGGACACTACAGTTCCCACACCATTGTGGCTTTTGTGGCCTCTTTTTTGCCATGTGCCGTCAAACATGACTGGCACGTCACTGTTACCAGCCACCTCTTTGGTGACGCTGCGTGCCCTTTGCATGTTTTCACAGACAGCCTTCACTGCCGCACTGTGAATCTTTTTGCCGATAGCATGGAAGGTCTTATGGTGCATAGGGTTTGGCAATCCAACTACTGCACAAAATCGTGAAAGTTGCTCATGCCCGATACCGACGGCACGCGCTGCAAGCACCACTTTCAGGTTCACGGCAAAGGCGTCACGCGAACTCCCGCTGTCGTAGCTTCTGCTTGCACCGCGGCCGCCATCTGACGCGACCCGCTTCGACGAGTACGCGGACGAAAGGATGCTCTCCGAGCACTCCGCATTCTCGCAGTGTAGCTCCAGAAACGCCGAAAGGCCTTTCCGCTTTTTATTCGGTGCCCGAACTGCGAGTTTACTCTCGTGACAAACGGGGCATGCCGCGCCTGCGACGACGGCCGTCAATGCACCCAACTCGCACAGCACTACGCTTTCGGCACGATCGGCATTCGGCCTGACGTCGTTTTCGAATAACGCGATCTTTTTCTGCGATGCACTCACAAAATTCACTGCAGCGTTGATCTCGTCGTCGCAGTTGCCATGGTCGACGTTGCCGTGGTCGATGTTAGGCCTACCGGCCGCTGGCCCGTCGCGGACATTTTCGTTGGCGGTGGCTTTCTTGTACGTCCTCTGCCGCTTCCCTCTGAACTTGTTCTTACTTCTGTATTTCCGATGGTCGGCAACGGCCTTTTTCGGGCTTGCCATCGCACGAAAACAGCGAAAAATAACTCCGGAAAACAGTGAAGCGAACTACGGCAAGAAAACACGGGTGCTGTCAGCCAATGGCGGCCCTGCGTTAGTGGCGCGCGGTTTGAAACGGCGGGAAAAGACTGTTTTTGTTGCTTTTTTTTTAGATTTTTCGTGAACGTACGAGACTTCAAGAACCGGGATCGTGGAGAGTAAGGACAACTCTACACGAGCCAGCGGCCGCAATATGGCGGACAGCTCTCTTCGCGGCCCCGCGAGCACGCGAACAGCAGCCCGTTTTGTGTAAATTTCGTGATGCCGCGCGTCACTGCCGCTCACTCAGACGCGTTTTTCACTGACTTCTGATGCTTATTTCGCTGTGATATTTTCAGATGTCAAAATATAATGTATAAAGATGATAAAGCAACAAAAAACAGAAAAGGTGAAATTTGGAAAAAAAACGCGACTTTTCGACCCGCGTCTCCCCTTAAGGGGAGATGCTACTCGAAAAACGATTTTCTTTAATAAGAGTCTGAATTTAACACAAATTGGCATGCTAATAGAGTTTTTTCTCCTCTTTTTAAATATGTCATTTATTTTCATGTAGATTGCTTGGTTTTCTTTCTGCAGGTCAGATACTGCAAAATTATGGCCATTGTTATGCAACAATTCTGACCTATAAAAATTTGAGATTAAGCATGCAGATATAGCTGACTATGATCCTTTGGAACTGTAGAGTGCAAAAAACTATATAAATTTTGTGTGTAAAAAGGTGAAATACAATAATAAAATAGAAAAATTTACTATGGCTCTAGTTGCCAAGGGCTTTCAATGTTATGTAATTTTTGAAAAACATAATCAAGCAGCACTGACAATCTGAATAGATACTTGCACTCTATGGGCCTTCATCATGCTATGTGCAAAATTTCATAGAGGTATGACAATTCTAAGTATACGAACTAGCGTGTATAAGGAGCACAGATCACACAAAACTGCAAAAGGAGAAAAACGCATTTGAAAGTTTGAAACCTTTTTTTTTTATCACAGAGTTGTTAGAAATGCATAATCTTTGGCCATAATGTTCAACAGAACTTTGAAAAGCACTGCAAGTTACTAGAACTGTCCTGCAGCATAGGTTGTGCCCTCACGGTCCTTGCGAGCACTCTCTTCTAGCCGTGCCCTTTTCACTCCACGACGACGGTGGGCCCTTGCTTCTGCTGTCAGACGCTCGGACATTCTCTTGATGCGCCTCGCATCGCGGGAATCACTGAAAGTAACTAGATCTCTAGATGGCAGTATGTTGAGCTCTTCCAGGATGTGCTCGAAAGTAGCATGACCCTTGTTGAACCACAGGATTGCCATAGCTGCGGCAGTCTCGACAACCGTTCGGGAGACAAACTTAGTCTTGGGGCAAAGTAGCCAAATTTTGCTGTTCAGGGATTCCGATGCGTTCTGGGTTTTCCCTTTGATGCATCGAGCAAGGAGCTTCTCATCCGTTAGCCGCTTATAAATGGGCAAAACAGCCAATCCCTGTGCTTTTGTCAGGAGAGGTGTGTGGCGTGGTGCAGGTTCACCAAGTGCTTCAGCGCGTTGATGTTTGCACCACGACTCTGTTCCTGCAGGGCAAAACTTGTGGCTGCCAGCATTGTCAGTAGAGCATGAGTGGAAGTACGAAGCCCATACTGCAGTGTACATATCCCGTACACTCCCCCTGTTGCTTGTTATGGCAATCTGATAGTATGTTTGGAGCTTCTGAATGGCTGGCTCTTTCATTTTCTGCCCTCGTGGTAATGGCACATGCAGCTTCCGTAGCGCGGTGCCAAGTCTCTTGGCCACATGATTAGTGCAGTCTTCTTTTTCTATATTGACAGCACCATAGACTTTTGACTCTGCAACTGCACTATATGCTTTGCTGTCACCGTCACTCAAGAATGTCATGAAATGCAGTGGGGTGTCATAAGTCAATGTTCTCTGCCAAATGTGCATTGCAGCCTCCGTTTCCATGGCATGGGAGAAACAGTCTGCATTTTTTTTACAGACTGGGCCATGGAATGCCTGCCACACTTCCTCGTCTGGGCCCATATCCTTGTGCCTACTGCATGTCAGGCAGTAATTTGATATGACCTCGAAGTCTAAGCAGAGGCCAGTATCTAAGGAGATAACTGCGCCAATCCCGTTGTGGCTTTTGTGGCCCCTCTTCTGCCAAGTGCCGTCGAACATAACAGCCACATCAGTTTCGCCTGCTACTTCTTTCGTCAACTCTCTGGATCGGCGCAAGTTTTCACTCACAGCTGCTATGGCAGCGGTGTGCACCTTCTTTGCTATTGAAAAAAATCCTCGGTGGTGCATTGGCTTTGGGAGTCCAATAATGGAGCAAAATCTCGACAATTGCTCATGCCCAATGCTGACAGCGCGTGCAGCCACCACCGCCTTCACATTTACAGCGAAACTATCTCGGGAGCTCCCACTGTCGTACCGTTGGCTCACTCGGCTGCTGCCGTCCGCCGTAACACGCACTGACGTATAGGAGCACGAAAGAACAGTCGCTGAGCATTCGCTGTTTTCGCAATGAAGTTCGAGGAGCGACGAAAGTCCCTTGCGCTTTTCTGCCGGCTCCCGAACGGCAAGTTTTTGAATACCGCAAGCAGGGCATGCCGCACCTGCCACAAGTGCCGTCAGCAAGAGGGTGTCGCACAAAACTGTCGTTGCACAAACCTCATCGCGCTGTCTTTCGTCTTTTTCGAAGAAGCTGAGCTTCTCTTCCGAAGCACTGACGAAAGAAAGCGCAGCGTCAATCCCTTCATCGCAGCCACTGTCGCCCGCGCACTCGTCGATGCCGCCGTCAGGCCTAGTACACGTAGGCGCGTTCTCGTTCGTCGCCGTCGTTCGGGGCGCTTTACGCCGCCTTCCCTTGAACTTGTGCTTCGTTCGAAGCTTCTGCGGTCTCACGTTGCACTTTTTCGGGCTTGTCATCGCGGAAATATGCGTAGATGCGCAGAAAAGCAGACGGACCAAATGTCGATGGCCGCCACCAACACAGCTGACAATGACTCGGTAGCCAATGGCGATGCGGCTTAGCGTGCCGCGCGTTTTAAACCGCTCAAACCACGTGATAAAAAGGCCTCGTTTTTTTTTTTTTTTTTTTTTGCCCACGTACGAAACTGGCGGTCGTCGGAGCTGTAAGAAGAAGGCCGGACGCAACTTTCCCAACCGATCGCGATGGCGGGCGGCACTGTGACGGAGAGCAGCACGCAGTCAAAGATGGCCAATATCGGCGCAAATTCACGAAATTTTGAGCCACCGCGATGCCTTCATACACATTTTTTTGCATTTTGTGGTTCGAATTTAGTTTTGAAATTTTCACAGATGAAAGAAGAAGGTTTGAAGATTACAATGCAATAAAAATCAGAA
Source organism: Rhipicephalus microplus (assembly GCF_013339725.1). Lineage (NCBI taxonomy): Eukaryota > Metazoa > Arthropoda > Arachnida > Ixodida > Ixodidae > Rhipicephalus > Rhipicephalus microplus. The sequence goes on from NC_051167.1 coordinate 120,807,625, forward strand.
ATACGAGAAATTTCGCTAAAAACGCGATTTTTCGACTCGCATCTCCCCTTAAGAAGCATCACGGTTTACCATGCATGTGCTTCGTTTCAAACATTTGTTTACTTGCAAAGCCTTCTTTCTTGAAGGCCTCGGGTGCTTATTTTTCATTTTTAGACTGTTAGGATTATGTAAGCATGCAAATTTTTAAATAGTAGTGGGAGAGTAGCAGATCTTTTCTGGTGTGGAACTACAAAAAGTATGAAATAACCGAAAGATGGACTTTGAAATAAGAGGCTTTTAAATACATTGAAAGAATAGAGGGCCTACCAAACAACTGAATTTTGTTTGAATTAACAAAAGAACATGAATTATCAGAGTTTGGATTATCGCTAGTCTACTGTATTGATTTATTTATTTCAGAAGAGTCACCCATCCCTTTCTCATTCCCATCCACCCCCGATCCTAAGTTTACGAATTTGAGAGGCTCCAGTAGTAGTATTCACCTTTGGCATACGCTCAAGCCCGGGATAACAGAGCACGATGGGAAATTCTCCCACTTGCAGAGGTCACCATACCGCTGAACAATTCGTCGGATCCTCCAGTGGAGATCCCACCGGGAACCGAGATTCTGGTGATGAAGACGCCGAAAGGCGTGTACCTGCGGATTCCGGACGGCCGCATTATCGCGGTGCGCCTGCCCACGACTGGCGAGATGGCTGCTGCCGGACAGTCGGGTCAGTGTCGTCGTATTGTTCTGGTTTTGTTTGCGTGGCTGCCTGTGCAGTTGCTGTTTTTCTCCCCATCCGTACCGTGACGAGTAGACAAATGCTTTTGAGGCTCCTGGAAAGGGTCATCTTTCATTTTTATGTTATTGTACTGTGTACAACAAACAAAACAAGCCCTTAAATTTACACTTTCCATCAATTCCATGGTATGTACTATGAACGTGCTTCACACCGAAGCCAGACAAGGCGTATAAAATATTTTACGTTGTAAATTATTAGTCGCCCAGCATCGCCAAACTAGCTCCACTGCAATGGGCGTTATCACGACAAGTCAACACGGTTCACTACGCTTGCGAACTCTGCGTCCCGTATCCAGCCTATATTACAGAAATCGCTCTCACAGTCGCCGGACAACAATTCACTCGTTTACGCGAACCATGTGTGACTGGCAGCAAATGGCACAGGTGTACTTACAGTATGTCGCAAGTTGCAATTTTTCTGTGATGTCGGGCGTGTGTTGACACGTCACTGCGAAGCCCTCTTTATACCGAAGCTAGAAGTGTTCTATAAAAAATTAGTGGTATTACACATACATTCAATGCATTCCCGAGCACTGCAACACTTTTTGTATGGTTCCGCTCACCAATGTTTTTATTTAGAGTAACATGTTGAAAATACTGTTTCAAGTGTGTGTCAGTGTCGACTGACGCATATTTTCAAAACGGAGTGTACGCTGCCATACAAATATGCTCTTTGCAGAAACGGTTATGAGCAAGTGTGAAGCTTAGTAAATGCTGATAAGGATTGTGAAATGACCGCCGTGGTGATAGGGACGGAACTTTTGCACGACCAGACCACAATATTTTGTTTTGCAATTGAAAAAGTCAATTTTTTCATGGCACACCTACTGACATCGCCACTATTGTGATTTCGGGCTGCAGTGTCAAATCTAGTGTATTTATGCACTATTATGTAGGCTTGTGCGAATGTTCGAATATTACTGTATTCGATTTCGCTTCGGTTCCAATTTAAATTGTCCAAATTTTAATTGAAATGAATGAATAGGTGTGTTTTAGTCCGCATGTCACCCTTCTAAAAGTGGTTTCGCTGCTATGAAGGGCTGTTACGCCGTGAAAGCACCCACCCAGGTGTACATTAATATGCATGTAATTGACTGTAAAGATGGTTTCCCTGCAGTGAAGAAGTGCTAAGCTGTGAAAACATCTATTCAGGAGAAATTTGCCTTGTCACAATAATTTATAATTTTTTAAGTTTATAAGCTTGCTATTTTGGCTTATATGCTCTAAGTGTAGTAGATAATAAAATGTAACATATTTTATAGGTTATCATCTCCATTCTACCAAAAGTCAAATCCTGCTCCTACTTTCCTTGAACAAAAAAAAAAGGCATTTGCATAGGCCTAAGTTCAATTTTAAATAGATACTGTTTAGAATAGTTAGATCATGAAAAATATAACATTTTTTTTCTGTATTACGTGATATATATACTATTCGAAATCAAATCGAAATTATCTGACTAAAATCACTATTCCTTTGAACCTGAAATTCATTATTAGCACAACTGCTGACCCGCAGGTTGCGGGATCAAATCCCGGCTGTGGTGGCTGCATTTCCGATGGAGGCGGAAATGTTGTAGGCCCGTGTACTCAGATTTGGGTGCACGTTAAAGAACCCCAGGTGGTCAAAATTTCCGGAGTCCTCCACTACGGCGTCTCTCATAATGAAATGGTGGTTTTGGGACATTAAACCCCACAAATCAATCAAATCAATCATTATTAGCACAAGCCTACTATTATGACTTGTGATGACATCGGGTACCAAGATATTTTTCATGGCCACTTGTGCGTCGCCAGCAGATCCACACACCGCAGTAGTTGTGGAAAAGTCGTGGTATCTTGTGCATGTGCACAATGAGAAGCTCACTCCGTTTCGTGACTTCAGGGCACAGTAGGAACCAAAACTAGCTTTTAAAAACGCGCTGCAGTTACTTTTCAAGGCAGACTCGCGCTTGCAAGTGCATTCATTTGACTCTTGGGAGCTTGGTATTTCTATGTGATGCTAGGAAAACGACACTCGCACCTCATTATAACAGTGGCACCTGCCACGAAGATACTCTGTTATATCTGAAAATTTGTTATAAACATATACTTGTAGCACTTTATCTGTGACAGGGCTATTCATTTGCTTCGTTACAACCGATAATTCGTTATATTCAGGCTTGTCATATTGAGGTTTGAGTTACAGCCAAAAAGTTTTCCTGTCGATACCCCTTTGAAAGGTGTGCCACTCATATTTTATCTCCTAATTCTATTCCTTGATCAAAACTATGTCTCGAAAGTAAACATAGTTTTGTGCACTCGTAAGGTTACCTAGCTTTTCTGTATCTATTGATTCATGTTTTTCCTCTCTAGTTGATTTATCTATCGTATTTACTCGCATAATGAACACACTCGCATAATAAAGGCATCCCCAACTTCAGTCGTCAAATTTTTAAAAATTTTTCATCTGTGTAATAAATGCACCCCCTTACATTCATTCGTGGCAGTCCCGCTAACCGACACCTGGTGCCTCCTCGCCCATTTGATCTTTTTGTTTTTTTATTATTATGCCTCAGCTCGCTCCTCCCCCCTTTCGCCTGTTGCCGCACGCCATATTGTTCTTCTCTCTATCTGCGCGCGGCACATCTTCGGTCTTTTTTTTATTATCCGCGCGCCCCTGTGTGTTTCCCGAACAGTACGAATGCAGAGACATCGCAGCTGACAAGCACACAGCGAGTGAAGGCCGCGAAACTGCCTGCGCCAATTGACCATCGCTTCCTGCAAATACGAAACTTTTAAGGCCCGACCACATGGTTGGGCCTCTTTGAGCGACGATGACAGAATCTGCTGTCGCGAAGGGCCATTGGTCGCAAAAACCAGAAAAAAATCGCTTGTCGCCCAGAAAAGATAGTGACGTTTTCCGCAACATGGTAGCACCCGCTAGTCTTGCTTCGGTTGCAATTTGCTCTTAATGTTTCTTATCCGCGCGTACTTCAAGGAACGCTGGGTATAGGCTACCTTTCATAGAGTAACTTCTCATGTGGACAGCGACGCGGCGGCCATATTTTTCATCAATCTTGTTATTGGTGGTTCGGTTTGATACATCGGTGGTTGCTTGCTCCAATGTTGGTCATTTGCTGCAATGTCAAACAGCGTCGTTGCGCAAAGTTGCCATGAAGTTGGCAAAGTGCGTCAAGCTTCAGGCACACCTCGAGTTAACAGCAGATGCCGCTGTTGCGACATGATTGCGAGAAAAGAGAGCCACGAAACGCTTTTATGGAGTGTGCGGTTGGGGCAGGGACAGCATGCTGAAGATGGCGCCTTCAATTACGGAAGCTCAGTGAAGTGCAACAAAGAAGCTGTTTCCAAACAGTGTACGCGTATGTCGATTGTGAAAGGCTAAGCGAGGTGATTTTTTTTTTTCGAACTTTTTTTTTGTTGTTTTTGCGCTACTGCGTTTTTTGCTCATCCCAAAAAATCTTTCACAAAATTTGCCCCGCATAATAATCGCACCCCCAACTTTGCTGCGATTTTCAGGGAGCAAAAGGCGCGTCCATTACGCGAGTAAATACGGTATTCACACCGTTGGTTATGTTTTCTGCTGCATCGCTTGCATTTAAGTCTGTCTGCACTTTTTGTTGTTGTTGTTTGTCTTCATCAGCCTTGTGGAGGGTGCAGGTACAGTCTCCCGAATTCGGGCCTTTATTTTTTTGTATTTTCGCATAATCATGCTTGACAAGGCCCGTTAGATGCAAGCTTTTATCATCCACGGTTCATCCACTGTTTACCAAACATCTTCCCATCGCAAGAGCAGTTAGGTTAGGTTAATTGAAAGGGTAGGTAAGTGACAACGATCCGAGTAAACCGGCAAACGTTCTCTCATTAGTGACCTTTTATTCTCATCCCTCGTGCTGCTTTTGCCCTGGATGGTAGGGGTTGGCGTGATGTACCAAGGGTTGCTAAAATTCGCCCTCCCCCCTAAGGGTCCCCGCGACACTTGGCCGAGTTATAGTGCTGCATAACGTAATATTATCGTGCTTCATGACGCAATAATAAGGAGAACAGGCAATGATGCCAAGAAAAGTATAGGAGATGTTATTGGCAGCGATTATGATAAAAATTTGAAGGAGAAGTAGGCAAAAAGATAACATGGCGCCAGTAGGATCTGAACCTGCAACCTTCGCGTTACGCGTGCGATGTTCTACCACTGAGCTACGATGGCAGTCATCCCCCCCTCTCCCCGTTCTCTTTATATGGTATATATGTGCATTTAAATGCGAGAGCGTCAGTCAGCTCTGCCTGCTACCATTACAGCGAATTTGGAACACTCCCTTTGCCTGTTGGCGTCGTGTGATCAAATTGTCCGATGCTTCACAAATCACATGTCGCAAAAAAAATTTCTTCAATCCGTCAAGTGCAAGTGAAATTAGGAGGATTTGTCGCACACTTTATGCATTTTCTCTCTCGTTTCGCACCAGCGAGCTTGCTGACAGCTACGCAGGGAGGAGCATGACGACGGGACAAGAAAAGGCGCTGCACGTCATGTGCTTGAGCACTTCTTTATCCTGGAACGCCTGCCTTACTTTAAGCATGTTTGCGAGTTGGTGTGGGCTCAGAGCGGCATCTCGTGATGGCAATGGAAACAATACAGATCACAAGCCAACAGTTGCGAGCTTGGCTATATGGCGCAGGCGTTGGGTATACACTTAAACCTCAATGTAGTGAACTTGGATATAACGAAATATCGGTTAAAACAAATCAAGCGAAAAGTAGTCTTGCAATAGCTGTAGTGTTAGGAATATACCTTTATAACAAATTTTCCGATGTAACGAAGTTATTTTTGTGTGAGATGCAACTTTGCTATAATGAGGTTTGAGTGTATGGTATGATTTGGTAATGTGTAAGACGATGGAGCGATTTTCGGCTGACTTTGAGGATGAATTGCGAATTCCAGGCTGCGTGCTACGCTATAATATTTGGCTCCAGAGTTGTTGGCAGCCACGACTACCAATTGGCAGTGTTCTCTAACAATGTTGAAGAAGTGTTGAAGAGACCCATTAAAAGAAAAAGGCTTTACATATTATCATTCTTGTTGGACACGTCATTTCGTTGAATGTCATTAAGCTGAAGTGACAAGAAACGTGTTGCGCTCTTCACAGGTGAATCTTTGGGTGGTAACGCTGCAACGACAAGTGCAGGGAACAAGAAGTCCTTTGGCGTAAGTACTGCTGCGGCATTTATTTAATAGTAATGTTTATTAGTGGTACTTAATAAAAATACTGCTACTAGTAGTCAACAATTTATTTGGACACAGCAGGAACCATCGAAGAGACCAAAAAAAGTTCAACAAGAGTCCCGTAAAAAGAAATCACAAAATAAAAAGTACTTTCCAACAATTGTTGGATTAGTGGCCACAAGAACTTCTCAGTGTGTCTACGCACATGCCCGCTCACATGAAATTAAGACTAGCTAATATCTGTAGCTACGGCTGCTCCACTGTTGCAGCAAAATTAGATTTGCTTTTTGAAATGCTGTCTCGCGCTGTTTCTTGTATTTTTTGGGGGGGGGGGGGGGGTATTTTAATGTGCCTGCAAAAATTCTTTGGAAAATTCTAGTCTTATACACCAGGAAATGCTAGGCTTGTGCGAATATTCGTACGAGTATTACGATATTTGGATTCACTTCGAATCAAATTCTTACTATTGTAAATTTCGAAGTGTTCGAGTGAACGAATATGTATATATTAATTCGCATGTGACCCCCCTGTAAAGGTGGTTTCACCGTAGTAAAGAGGTGAGAAGCTATGAAAACAACTGTCCAACGCAAATCTGCACTGCCAGGAAGCTTTACTTCGAGGTTAAATGAACATATTACCCTCAAATAGAATCATCATTTTTTAAGTTTAAAAGCTTGTTATACTGGCTTTCATGTTGTATGTTATACCAGCTTACATGTGAATCACTAAAAATTTTTTAAATGCAATACATTTTACAGGTTATCACTTGTATTTTACAAACTGAAACTCTGCTACTATTCAAACTTTTTTTTTCCACTTCCTTTGAACCAAAAAGAATGGCATTTGAGCAGGCCTTTTTCCAATTTTCATAAATGTTTTGCATGTTATTCCAATTTTCAAAAATGTTTTGCATGTTAGTTGGTTCATGATAAATATGCCCTTTTTTTTTCCACGCCTAAATCTTGGCACCAAAATTTGAACGCACCCCTAAATTTGGCATCGAAAATGAGCGTTGGCTCGCAGCAGTTTTTCAGAAAGCAGTAATCCAACAAAGAAATGGCTGGTCAATGGAAGTTTCTGACGTAGGTGTAGCAGGTGTGAACTCTGCCAAAAGCGTCGGTGTGCAAGTTATCGGAGCAATATTCAGTCAGGGGTAGAGCTTCAGTGGAAGTTTTGCGAGACCAGCCTTCATTATTATTTTTCTTTTTCTGTGCTTCATATCACAACACACTGTGTTGCGTCGAAATTAAATATTCGTAAACCGGGGGTTTTGTGTCTTGTCCAAATGTCGGCTCCGGCGCACACCACAATTTTTCACAGCAAACTTCAATCTTCATTTTTTTTGTGTGTGTTGCACTGAAGCAACACAGTGCATTATGGTATTTTTTCAAACGTTTGGAAAAGCAACCAACATAGTGCTTTTTTTAGAATGCTTCATGTAATTAACATAGCCTTGGCAGAAATGGATGTGTCATACTCACAGATGGAAACTCCACACTTTTGGGCTGAATAATGCACATACTAACATTTCCATCATCTTCAGTTCGTGTTGTATCGGTGTAATTTAAATTTGAAATGCGCAGACAAGAGCGAAAAGTATCTTTAGAGATCTCGGATTTATCGCGACATGATGCAGTTATCGCAAGCAGTTGCGCATACCAGCCATTATAAAATCATGTGATGCTTCACTTGGGTCTGTCACTATTGTACATGCTGAGCAGTCGATGTTATCACTTCTTTTTCTTTTTGTTGTAGGTCTGCATTTGTATTTCATGTTTTGATTTTACTCACACCTTGCTTGTTCCAGTTACTGATGTTTATGTGACCGAGTAGTTCAGTTAAGGAAATTTCTTAAAGCGGTATAGACCTTTTCAAAAACATTTCCCTGGGGATAGTCCTCTTTGGGCTGCGCAAATTGGCGTGACCCCTCAAAAATGCACTGACAAGGCTGCACTCTTGGCCTTTGTACTCCCGTGCGCAGCCCATCATTGTCATGTTTTTTCCCTCCTGTGAAAAGGTGTATAGTTGCATAAACGGAACAACTGCCTTTAGAATGGTTGGTTTGATGCTTGAATTTCTCATTCATGCTCAGCTCTCAGTCAGCAAAACTCCTCTTAAAAGGAACATATCAAACACGCACCATTTCTGACCGAACCAAGCTGTTTCTGTCAGATATGTCTAGGCACCTAAGTCCGGCTACTCTCGTGGATGTCCCATTTGCTTAGTGTACGCCAGAATTGGCACAGTAGGAGATGAGTGTATGGCGAACACGACTCGCACGCCTGACATGACTAACGTGACTTGCTTGTCGCGCACGTCATGAAACCCTTTCCACGTGTGGCAAATACCCGCATTACACAGGCTGTTTGCAATGTGTACGTGATTTTAATATCCTTCTTTCTGTTTATACGTTTATACTTGTGGTATCGGCAGTAGCCAAACGAATCGTTTCGCACTTTGGAAGCTTCTTTCGGTCAATCGTTCATGGCACGACTGAGCTTGAAACGCTTGCCGCAACCCGTTCCTTCCCCACAGATTATTCAGCCGTCACTGCAGTGCGGAGGCCGAGTCCAACTGTCGGCAGATGCAGAGCGTCGGATCGGCAAGGGTCCACCTGAGGTGATCAATCTCGACGACGACAGCGACCTGCCGGACGAGAGCAGCGACGACGACGACGCTCGGAAGAACGGCGCCATCGTTCCCATGTCCGCGACGGTCAGGGCGCCAGTCATCGACAAGCCCAAGGAAGCAAACGGTGGCGCAACCAAGCCAGTACCGGTGTGACGATGGCAACAGCGCTAACAAGCTACAGCGTCTCGTCGTCGTGGATCTCTCGTCTGCCTGTGTGTGCGCGTTCGTGTGGGTGAGAAGATCGTCAGGTCGTCTTCGACTGTCCTCCGCGCATGTCGTGGCCACAGTGCCGCATCAACAACCAGGAGAGATAAAACAAAAAAAAAAAGTGTGTTCCTCGAACGTATGTGCTCCCCGAATGAACAGCGGCCTTTATTCCAGCACTGGGTGCGTAATCGAGCGAGGGAACAGCAGCACCACTAAATAAGAGCATTCCAAAAAAAAAAAACGGGAAAAAAAAGAAAGAAAATGAAATGAGAGATGCACGACGCCTTCCACACCCGTATGGATTTTTGTTTCCCCGCTTCGCTATCCAAGGTGGCCGTATGAAGTCTGAATTTTTTCCTTATTTTGCCCGAGGAGTGTTTCAATTAAGAGAACTGGAAGACATAATGAACTCATTGTGCGGAAACTCCATGGACAGCTGCTGCGTGTAAATGTGTGCGTGCTTGTGTGTGTGTTGCACCAACAGAAGAAAACAAGGTGTGTGTTAGAAATTTGAAATTTATTTATTTAAAGAGATTGTAAACAACAAAAAAATGAACTGCCAGAGCAGCGCCGCGAATCCCAGACTCGGCGAGCTGCGATGACGAACATGGATGAAGGAGAATCGGCGCGGGGTTTTACTTTTAAAACCGGAAGAGGAGCGTGTCCTCTTTTTTTTTTCTGCCAGTGCAGTATTTAAACTATCTTTTTCATTTCGTTTTTCTTTCCGTTCCATTTGGCGTAAAAAATCGCGATGCGCGTGTGTGTTGCGCCTGGGTCTTGGCGCGTCGTTCAATCTAGTACAGTCCTCTCTCCACCGTCGCGTCTCTCTCTCTTTCCTCTATTTCAACTTTTATTTTACGGTGGCGTCGCACTCTGTACAGAAGCATTTCCGACGCCTACATTCCTGGTCTCAACACCTCAACTTCCTCAACCTTCCCTCAATGTGGTGCAAGAGACAGACAGTTCAACGTTTCTTGCCTTGACCTCCCATGTCATCGAGTCCTCTGCAAGTGTGTGCGTGCGTGTCTATTGTTTCCCGTGACTTCTGCATTAAACTTTATCATTTCAGTGCATCTAGCCAAGGGAGATAAAATGGAGAATGTTTCCTGAATGCCTTGTTGTTGCCTCAGTAAGAAGAAAACCCTACATGTCTTGCGAGTTGGAAAATTGGGCGGTGGCAACACGAATGGCGCCAAAATGTACTGCGTTGAAGTGAAAAATTGTCCAAGCTAGTACGAATTTGTGATGCGAAACAGCTCGCAAAGATGAGAGACGGGTTGAAACAGGAGAGCACCTATCTTGTTTTCCTTTTCTCTTCAACCCATCCCTCGTTTTTATGCACCAATTTTCATCGTGGCTGCGTACCAAAATTACGTCAAGTGATGCCACTGATTGCCGAAATAGGTGACGTCACATGATAATGTGGTCGTGATGTTGGCAAAGGTGGTGTGATGTAACCCTGGCTGGTAATTGCTCCACCTCAGCAACTCGTTACGTGCAGTGTATCTCACCATGTATCACTGAAACCAATCTCTTGCAGAAAACGTAAAGATGTTGTCATTGCATGACACCATCACCTGTCCAAAAGACTGCTGATTCTGGAAGTAGCGCAGCACTAGGTCGGGTTCAGAAAGCTGCGGATGAGGTAGAGATGAGAGAAATAATGCAGTCAATTGAGGACGTCGAAAGTATGTCGATGCGATTTAACGACGCTGAGCCATGCTCCTTCCAAACAAGGCTGCAGAAACAGCTTTTACTCACTTCAATCTCTCATCTCCCTCAAGTTACTGAGTTCCCTGTGAACGCAGGTTTCTTTTTTTTTTTGTGCCTTTGCCTTTCATTGTGTTTGAAAAAGATTGTAATGTTTTACGTACCTGCCAATTCTACCATATTGTCCTTAAGACTCCCAAATTATGAATTAATATCCCTATTGTATGGATGCTATCTTGAATCTACCGAAAAGTGGCCGCCACAGCAGAGGCGTTTTATTTTTCTCAATCAGGCGCGAATGTCGGCCTTTCCTGCTGCGACAGTTAGGTGCTGTAAAAAAGCACTCGTCACTGCACTTTTAGTTCACTGTAACCACTAAGTATGTACCAAACATCTGGTCGAAGGCTGGCAGCCATGGGACGTGCTTGCCACCATACTAAAAGAAGGCGAGGGAAAGGTACCACAACTTTAGTGCCTGTCTTGACCCCCACATTTTGTACGTTAGGCCTATAGATACGCCGTTGGCCTAGGCGTCAGTTGTGTTTAGTGATTGTGGGGGTTGCATATTTCCCCGAGTTCAGTTAGAACTTGAAAGGCCGGTGGCGGTGTCAACGGCAAAGAAGAGGCACGCGCAAGTGTTTCTAGACTCGTACTGACCCGAGTTTTCGTGCTTCGTAATTTCGCGGAAAGGTGACAAAGACGGATTCTGTACCACGTGCGACAGTGATGTAAGCATTTCGAACGGCGGCAAGGCTGTCTGAAAATGTACATCACTTGATGAGGCATCAGGACTACGTTTGTGTTGTGGAAGGGCAGGGCAACATCTCAAATATCGTTCAAAGAAACTGCCAAGGCAGCGCAACTCGTGCAGAATGCATATTCACGGGATTCTTTGCGTAACACAACTTGCCACTAAGCATTAGCTATCACGCAGGACCGTTGTTTCGGAAAATGTTTCCGAAGAGCAAGAACGTGAAGTGGTCCGGGTGCGGACGTACTAGAACACCTGTCATCGTTGGTTAAATGGCTGCAGATGGCATTCTGAAACGCTGTGCTTTTGCTATCGCAATGAACAGAAGCAACGACAGGGGGTCGCAAATGTCTCGGTAATTTTCAATATCTCCCCCCACCCTGTGCGGTCTATCGAATTTTCATGCTGCCAGTTTGGCAGGTACACATTTAGTTAGGCATTGGAGTCACCATCCTTGTTTCTTGCCCGACTTTCATCAGCAGCAACAACTGCGTTATGCACAAGGCAAGTGATGAACCTGCTACACAGGCTGTAATGCATGCCTTCAATTGTTAACTTCTTTCTCAAATTACAATGTGCCAACAGGTGAAGGCAAATTGGTTTTCTAGCCTGCAGTCTAGTCATTGGCACTTTAGTCGTAATAGTGCAGTGCCAAAAGACAAAACCTCCATCTTTTGAAATTATAGTGCATAAATAACAGGGTTCTTCGCAAATGTCACTTAAGTTATGAAACATGTCATTGCTACAAGTGTAGCAGGTGAATATTTCATGAAAATTGTTTTGCTTTAAGAGGATGCACCATAAAAATAATCAATTAAAACTGGTAATGTATTCTGTGACTGCTTTTGTTAATATTAACCCTTTGTGGTCTGATAACTTGGTCCTTCTCCTGTCCGTTCTGGTTCGAACCTTTGAACAAGTAAAGCTCATGTAAACACAGTTTACGTATCGTTTTAGAGAAGGCGCGTAATGTAGTGACAAAACCCGTGCTTGAATCGACCTCGGAAGAGCTTCTCCAGCAGTGGCCATCAGCAGACTGCTGTAGCTGCATTTCGTTGGGAGGGGCCCACCAACACTCTGCAAAAAATTAATTCATTTGCCATGTGATTTTCTGATATGTAAGCATCAAGCAACAGTGAGGAACTTCCAGGGCCGAGCTTCAAGAAACGCTTGATGTCAAGCAGCCAACATCCAGGCAGGAGCGACTTCATAGTGCAAGGCTGCCACCAACACTGCGGCTCAAGCAGTGTTGGTGGCAAGCAGTTCGTTGGCACAGTAGACAATGAAACGGCAAATGTGCCCAACCACACAAGTCCCTGCGCTCTCCTCTCAACACAAGCTATGCGTGCTCTGCAAGGGCTTTGTTTGCCGATGCTGCTGAACTAACAGCTCGGGCACATGCTTAGCATTGCCGGAATCCAGTTTCGGGCCACTAAAGAAGTAAGTCATCGCCGCATTTTGAATATACACGCATGTCATTTCAAAATGTCTTAAAAGTTTCACGGGTGTTCGGTGTACTGAATGTACACAGTCGTCTTTTTATGAAAGGGAACACATGAGGCTTGTGCTTAGCGGCAGCTGCCTTAAGCACTATCAGCAGACAACTGGCAAACATGTCCTTTTTTGGCATCGTCTATTTGCAAACAAAATGTCAAGTCATGGCCACTGGACAAGCGATGCTAGACTATGCACTTGCTCCGGTCTTAAACTGGTGATGTCGCCGAAAAGTGGTTGTTGGTTGATAGTTCCGCAGGCAGCCACTGCAAAGCGCAGTCCACAAGCTTGCATGTTCCCTTGTGAAAGGACGACAGTGTACGTGGAAGTTTACAGTAGATTTTTCGTCTTGCGGTGAAAGCTAAAAGCTGCAATTAACTGCTCGTTAACATGCAGCACAAGATGGTCGTGTGCCAAGTGGGCTGTTGCATCATTTGCATTGATACTAGGACTGTAAGCTTAGTTTGGCAGCCGCAATTCAACCAACAGTTTTTGGGGCATAAGGGAGCCCTCACTCTACAATGTATTTAATATATATGCAAGGTCTTCATCTGGGCTAACACGGCTGAACACTGCTAGCATCCTGAAGGTGGATTGGATGCAGTTTCACTGTTAATTTAAATTTGAATCACTAGATAGTGAATAGACATCGGAGCTGAAAAGAAAGGCTGTGGTTGGTTGAAGCTGAGCGCCAAATGAGTTCTGGTCACCTCATGTGATCCAGCATTGCAAGTGCTGTGGCATGTGATCGCTCATCACTCTCAGAAACATGCTCACTTTTGTACCACGTTTTTATAATTGGAAGTATGTGTATTGCCGAAAGGGAAACAGTTTTCTTTATTCATGGTCAGACGGAACGTTAAGAGCACTTGTCACTTTTCTTTCACTTGTTCCTTTGAAATTTACCGACGCAACATATCCATAGTCGAGTTTGGGTCGTGAAACTTGCTTTTAAGTCGCATGAAATGGTATGAAAGTAAAGCTATCCCTGAAAGTGTTTATACAAACATTAGGCTTGTTTATGCTCGATCTCTATAGCTTATCCAACGAGGAGCAAATGAAGTAGTGCACAAAGCCGTTTAATGAAAGGTGAAAAAAAAAAAAACTGCCCAAGAACCATTGCTTTCAAATTTCTCGTAGTGCAGCAGCTCGTCTTCAAACAAGGCCAGTGGGTGATGAGTAGTCACGATAACAGTTCTTAGGGAAATGCACCTGGGGAGATGAAGTTACTTTGTCCGTACATATGCGCGCACAATCTTGACGTCTTCGAGTGGATGGTCATTGTTGTCGGTGGGGACTCGTCCCATGCGATGGACCACGGTCATGCCCGACTGCACTCTACCAAAGACTGCGTGCTTGCCGTCCAGCCACTGGGTCGGGCAGAGCGTAATGAAGAACTGGCTACCATTTGTGTCCGGACCGGAATTGGCCATCGACAGCACTCCAGCTCCTGATGGAAAACAGTGCCAAGAAACCAAGCCATGGTGTTAGTATACCATCTGTGGGCCATGAGATTATGGCGCAAACATGGTGACAGCACTAAGAGAGAGAGAAGCATGAAAAAGTTAAGGGGAAAACTAGACGATAATAATTACCAATTGATGGGCATATAGTTATTCTTTAGTTTCTATGGTTCAATTCTTCATATTATCAATGCACACGTCGCCAACAAGCTGCATCTTTTACCCACCTGTGTGCTTCAAGTCGGGGTGTATCTCGTCGTCGAACGTCTTGCCATAAATGGACGCACCGCCTCTGCCTGAAATCAAATTATTGTTTTTTTTGTTAGTTTCTATTAATGTTGTAGTGAATGCAGAACGAGTTAACACAAAATATCCTACTACAAAAAAATGCTAAGTGAGAAGTTGCAGACAGAGGAAAAAGGGAAGTCGGGAAGTTAACCAGAACGATTATTTGGTTTGACACCCTACCTTACGAGCAGGAGACAGGAACTAGAAAGACTAGAGAATATTTATGAGCAATGGGTGTACACACAATTGTGTTCACAGCACATGATGAAGTTGCACAGAATCGCTCAAGTAGGACATAAGCACCCGACGCCTGGCGGCGCAAACATGATCGTCTACGAAAACTCTAGTACATCACATCGGAGCGAGTTCGGTTGGCGCATTCTGTAATGCAGTACAGGTAAGGCGAAAGCTCACACACGCGCAGAGAGAATTACACGCGACAACCAGAGCGCTTGGAGGCGTCTTTTCAAACTTTGTTGCTTCGCCTTTTCATTTCGCCGGCAAGTGTCCGCGCGAGCACGCACGGTCTCTACCTGTAGCCGTGGGGTCGCCGCCTTGAATCATGAAATCCGGTATGATTCTGTGAAACTTGACGTTGTTGTAGTAGCCGCGGCGGGCAAGTTCGGCGAAGTTTCGGCACGTGTTAGGGGCGTGCTTCCAGTACAGCTCTATGGTTATGTCGCCCATGCTGCAAGTAAACAAGAGAACAGCGCAACCGGCATCACCGTCATGCATTCCCAACATGGTAAGTAGCCCTTCAAGCATTCTGAAAACACTAATAACGGGCCAAAATGAGCATCATGTTTTCATTTGCATCGAAATCAGTTCTACAGTTTGAGCCATAGACAGAAAACTTACGTTGTTTCTAGAGTAACGTACGGAGGCTGCCATGATCTATCTGGAATGCCCGTCATTTTTGCGCTTTTTGATCGGATGCGGCTGCGGATTGTCTTGAACTCGGAGAGTCGTGTTGGCGTTCTAGCGCGAATTTTGAAAACCTTAATTTCACCCAAGCAGGCATTCCGTCCGGAGAGTGTGGCTGTAATTGGGGACTGTGGTTGTAGAATTTATCAACGTCTACCTTTGACAGTGTATGTGCTTGCCTGATAAAGACCACGCCATTTTTGTGGTGATAGTGCAGGTTTTTTTTTTTTTCTTTCTCGTTGCCACTCTTGTACACTTTTTCTTTCTGTGCATTACGTTTCACTTCCACGAAGTTTATCTACTTGATGGCGGCCTGTTGCTTTGCATTCGCAGATTGGAATGATGACACACGGTTATAACAACAAAGTTATTGTATTTACCCACAATACAAGATAACACAATCCCTCATAGCGCCGCGAATAGCCGACGGCATGCAGCCACTTCAAGAGCCAAACAGCTGGGGTGCGATGAGGAAACAGCTGGTTAACATCCTCGAATCACGGATGATCTGCCCCTGTCTTGATGCCTTTGCCTGCTGCCATTGCGTCCAGTATTCGGCCGAACGAGAACGTCCCGTTGTTAGACGCCTCGCCGGCGTAGACCCCTCGATCCTGCGAGGTCGGTGGCGCTTTGACGTCTTCAGAAGCGGATGGTGGCGTTTGCGACGGCGTTTGCTCTTCGAGACTGGCCAGAGACGACGGCAGCGACTCCGGCGGCTGCTCGGAGCCCTGCGGTAGCGTTTCGTTCGGCGCGAACTGTATGTACTCCACGCAGGGAGACGAATGGTTGTGGTTCCTGGCGTCTTTCGCCTGTGTCTCGACGAATGTCACGGCCGCGCCGACGACGCTGACCACCAGGAACACGCCCAGGACCACGAAGACGCTGATGATGGTCTTCGCCGAAACGTCACCTGATCCGGTCGACGATCTGTTGGCGGCCGCTGCGGCGGCTGCGGATCGCGCCGTCGCGGCCGCCTTGAACACGGCCGCCGCTTTGCGGGAGGCCCAGGAACTAGACGCAGTGGCGGCCGAGGAAGGGTTTGTGCTGGGCAGGGCGTCCAGAGAGGCCATCTCGATGACTCCCAGGTGCATGTTGAGCGAGCACGTACGCCGGGCTCGGGTGCAATTTTACGCTCGACTACGATCGGATGATGGGATGTGCGCTCAGTGGATATCTTTTGGGGAGGACCGCCGAGGAATGTGGCAGAGCGCGCCCGCCGGCCACGACACGGACCGTGGCTCGCACCTGGGACGCTGTACTCAGCGCGCGCACGGTTTCGATTTCTTCTTCGCTTTCAGGTCGATTCCAGCATGGCCGAATCTTTATAAATGGTGCGGTTCATGGCCATCTGTGTGCCAGGACTAACCAACCCCCATGCAAAATGCCAGTCAGTGTAAACTTGAGGTAGAATACATACGGTACGCATTAGTTACTTTAGCGGAGGTGCACATAAAGAATGCCGCCCGAATCTTCCCACGGGGGAACTCGAGTAAATGCTTCGCGGAGTGGTGGGGGTATCGCATGAATGTTGCTATGCGTAATTGGGTATGGTTTCGGAATGCTTAATTGTCATTTCGTCTTTATTATTCTTACTTATAGAATGAAGGAGAAGCGTTTCCTTCAACGTCAAGCGAAAGCCAGTAAAGACGCCCTTGGCTGAATTCCGAAAGCGCGATCCAGTGCCTACAAATTCACCTTTTTATAAACGCCTCCCTGGGCGCCGCCATAGCCCTCCTTGGGCTATGCAAATTGGCGCGTCACCTCGAAAATACACTGGCAACGCTGCGCCCTTAGCCTTTGTACTCCCGCGCACAGCCCATCATGGCGGTGTTTTTTTTTTTTTTTCCTTCCTGTGAAAAGGTGTATACGGGGTAACGTCACGTGACATTTTTGTCATACTTTCAAAATGCCACAAAATGTTATGGTCCCTGTTGCTGTCCCTTTTTCTTTCCCTGTCTGCATGTTATATTTTCCCCCTATTACGCCTAAGCATTAGATATGCATCCAAGTGCATTATACACCGAACATTGCAGACGATGGACAAAAGATTGAGGCCTAGGAATGCCGGCAGTGTCTGTAATTACTACATGATCAATTCACAGATTGTAGCAACATGGCAGGTAACTTGCCGAGTTCCATAGAACATGCTTTCATGAACATCCGAGTCAAACATTATTCAACCATTCTGCTTAATGGAGTGAGGCATGTCTAGTTCAACGTACTCTAATGGGGCTATTCTGTAAGTGTTCTCCTTAGAACGGGGACAAGATGGAACGGAAGAACGAGAGGCGAACTGAGAGAATTCAGAAATGCTTTCATCGCACGATTATATAATTAATACAGCCTTACATTACTATTGACAGGCATTGTTTTTGAAAGCTTTAGATTGCGGAGCGGGAATAACAATTTATTTGTGTTAATGTCCTGAGTAGATGCGAGGTGATGTTGTAATTTAATCAATCGTTTGGTGGTGATTTTGAAAGCAAATTGGAGTAAGCCAAGCGCAAAACAGGCTAAGTCGATTCTCTGGGCTCAAGAGCTTACGTTTCGATCCAATCCACGTAGTCCGGAGACCGTTCTGTATTCATTCTATCGCGAATTGGGCCTCCGCCTGTTCTATTCACATTTCGTGGCCCCTATTCTCACGCATTGACTCTCAGAGTAGCCTTGAGCAATCCCGTGTAGCTCTCTCTCTCATTATTTAGTTCGATCCCTCTTTTGTTCTAGAAAGAATGCTTACAAAATAGCCCCGCAAGGTTCTGTTGGGTGCTCACGGATGCCTTGTGATGAGTGTAGACCAGAGGGTACTACAGTAGCGTGTCAGCCAATTCCTATAGTGTTACAAACCTGTTACAGACATAAAGTTTTCTAAAAATAACTAGAAGGAACCTTGACATTGCGATCGTTCAGCCACCATGGGAATGATAGGTAGCAGTGGCATGACCAGTTTTTTTCGCTATGGCATACAGGGTGAAAAACGAGCATCATTCCAGAGAGGTGCCTTCTCCCCCCCCCCCCCCCCCACCCGAAAATATTTCTGGCTACGCCCGATGCACCCACACCTCGATATAACGAAATATCGGTTATAACGAAGTAAATGAAAGTCTTGCAATAGATATATTGTTATAAATGAATGTTTATAACGAATTTTCGGATATAACGAACTTATTTTCATGCAAGGTGCAATTTGGTTTCAATGAGGTTTGAGTGTACACAAATTTGTCTGGTCTTCGTGCTTGTGGCTTTGAACACACTTGTAGATCGGTGTATTGTTGTGTAGTAACTGCTGAACTTTGTCTTGCGGCAAAGCGAATTTAGGACTCAAGAGCCAAACGGAGCGAGAACAAAGACCAGGCAAATTTGTGTACTACCCATCATTTCCATGCTGGCTAAAGTGCTGTGCGTTCTAGCTCCCATAGAATCTAGCGCCAGAGTTCTCTCTAGTAAGTATGGTAGGAAACTCTACGGTGACAAATAGGAAGCTGACTAAGAGTGTTTTGGATGGCTATGTAGACTTCCATGCAGTCCCACACATATACTATGTACCCTGCTTGCGTAGAAGTCTACATGGACTACCCCTACTTCCACACAGGGAGCTGGCATGGGCGAGGTCCCTCATACTCACAGTAGTGAGAGCTCACTCAAAAGATTCTGCACGCAAGCTTCTTTTGTCTCTTTGAAAACTTCTCACGTGTCCACTGGCTGGATTTATTCCAGCCTCACAAATCAGCATTGCTTCTAGACAAAACCAGGAGAAACTTAGTAATAAAAGACTGACCGGCTCTTTAGCGTCTTTTGCAAAGAATAGTCAGTTCCAGTGCAAGAGCGAAACGATAAGCGCAGTAGCGACAAATCTGAATATTACGCAAAATAAGGCTGGCAGTACGCTCTTTTAGCATCCTATTTGGCGTAACTCGACGTAACACTGGCGTCAAGAACGAGGCAGCTATAGTGGACAAAGTGTTAAAGCAAGCAGCTATGGGAAGGTGACATATACGCAGGCAGGAGCTGTCTGCGCTTTCCCAGCGAAGATAGAATGCCCACGCTTAAAGTACGCAGTTCCTCAGGAAAGAAAAGGAAGGCAAGCTAGACCACCATCTGCTCTCTTCCAGCAACTTCATGTTATGCCTGTAGTTTTTATTTTTTTTGTTCCCTCACACATTGCATGTTTCTACACCTCTCGAGTTTCTTTGTTTTACATACATTACACTGCTGCAGCAAACAAAAAAAAGGCAGGGGAGTTCCTTGCCTGAAAGAGAGAGCAAACGCAGGAACACTTTCTTTTACATCACTAAACAATGCCTGTTTTATTTCACTAAAAAAACACTTTGTCTTAATCTTTTTTTATTAAATACACATCTCTGTACACAATGGGGGATTCCAAAGCACCTGTGAAAGCAGTCTGTGCAGCATTAACATGTGCGCTCCCTCGTGCGCAACCTAGGAGATAAACGGGAACAAACACTTGTTTATTTCATGCACACGCACGCATACACACACACATCAAAGCCATTTTTCATTAATTACAGAGTCATCTTTTCTGTACAACCTTGAGTGAAAGGTAAAAGGAAACTAGGTGCAACCCTTGCCTTATATCTACCAACATTTTTTTTTCTGCACCATGTTTCCTTTTTTTTTTCCACATCGACAGTTTATGTACAAATGTGTGACTATGGAGTGCCACCTCGCTTGTCCGCCTCCAGTCTTTGGGATGGGCTGAAAAGAAAAGAGAAGGATTTAAAAAAAAAAAAAAAAAAAAACAGGAGGGGCATGGTGAATATCCCCTTCAGCAGCAGCATGTACAATTGCGCACATAAAATTCAGAGGCACGTCACGCGCCGTGTGTCTATTGAAATGGCTTGAAACGTGATGTGAACATTCATGCAGGCTTCCTGAGTGGACAAATACCGGTCATTTAGCTTCCTTATGCTGCGTAATACTGCAGAGGATAACTTTGCTGGTGCCACTGCCATGTTGGATGATTGGTTGACGTGCCATGTTCTAGAACACACATCGACAATTTTTTTTTGGTGCTTGAAATGAATGCAACGATAAAATAGACCGTGCTTGCACTGGCCTAATATTTCATTCTATTTATGCAAAGATTGATGCTATCTGAGTAAATGTTAATTAGATACTCAATTACACGCTAATTAACATTAATTACTGTGACTCATGTAAAAACGAAACATTCCTTAAGTTTCTTTTTTGGAATGCCAATACTGAGTGCCTTGGAATCATGCCATGCAAATTTGACACATTAGTGGATCATAATTCGTGCACGAAGGGGATATTCCAAAATTTCTGAATGTTGATTCAAAAAGTGTCCCATTCGATGCAGTCATCTCAACATCCCTAAAGAAAAGTGCAGTTGTAGGTAGTTCACGGAGTCACATGCTTATTAATCTCTAGTTAGCAGCAACAAATTAACGAAAACAACCAATTTTTACAATACCTGTTTTGTTTAGCACAAATAGTAAGCTCACCAGGCAATGTCTAATATCAGAATGGTATTGTGCAAGACGCCACAAAACTTTCATAACCTGAATCTTTCTATCTGTGGTGACTGCGAAGTCAGCCAGAATGTGCCACAAATAGTGGGACGGGAGTGTGGTAATAGTTGCTTTAACTAGTAAATGTCACAAAATAGAGCGAGGATAGACAACAATATACCCACTATAACTTGAGTACTAATTATGGTGCGTATAAACGCACCAGACTACATGCAACACACGGAATCAATTTATAGTGCAGCATCAAGGCTCTCCCACCAGGCTGTGTGACACACAGCAATTTTGAGAGTCATAAACACAATTAAAAATACAAGCCTGCTCAAATCGTGAAAAGGATGCGTGAAATTATTTTGCTAGTTCACAGTCTCTTCATTTTCCACCAGGATCTAATCACATGTTCCGAATAGTTGGCAGTCCCTTTAACCCTTTAAGGCTTGAATTATGAAACTGCTAAACTAAATGAATATTGTTTTCATTTTCCCACTTTAAATAGCACCCTGTAAATGATTCTGCGTTTAAATTATCTACAATACAACTTTGTTGTATACTTATATGTATACTGTATTACGAATAATTCTCCATATGCAATAGAAGTGTAGACCTTGCAACAAAAAACGTACTTCGGAACTACATAACATGTCGTGTGCCACCTATTGGGTGCGTACACACCGAATAAACAAAATATTGGCGATAGAACTTGGGTCACCTTGGCAAGAAAAGACAAAGAAGTGAGAACTGCTGCACGCACTTTGCACTCTCTGCCATCAGCCATAGAACAGTCGGTTCTGGCATAGAATACCTTAGACAAGACTGCGCTAGAAGATTTCTTATCTTGAAAGCTACGTTCACCATGAGTGATTGAGCCCCGCCACGGTGGTCTAGTGGCTAAGGTACTCGGCTGCTGACCCGCAGGTCGTGGGATCAAATCCCGGCTGTGGCGGCTGCATTTCCGATGGAGGCGGAAATGTTGTAGGCCCGTGTACTCAGATTTGGGTGCACGTTAAAGAACCCCAGGTGGTCGAAATTTCCGGAGCCCTCCACTAGGGCGTCTCTCATAATCATATGGTGGTTTTGGGACGTTAAACCCCACGAATCAATCAATCAACCATGAGTGATTGACATCCGACATTGAAAGCGAGACGCGTTTAGTGACTTGCTTGCACGAAGTTTTTCGTTATGTAAAAAATTTGCGACACTCTGCAGGGAATGGTTAATTAAAAAAAAAAAGAACGGCAAAGATTCAGATGCTCACAGATGCATAATTTCACTCGATCACCCACACGCAACGCCTCCGCTCAATTTGTCGGAGGTCACGCATCCAACGAAGACTGCCCCTTGGTGGAGCTGTCGTGTGGCAACTCGCGACTGGCAGGTATCTCTCGTGCCGATGATGGTGGTGGTGGCAGCGGTAAGCTGGGGATGGTGATGGCCACCTGGGACGATGCGGGGCCTTCGCCTGAAGGTCCCGGTTTCGGGTGGTGCTGTGGAGTGCCTAGAGAGGGCGCTGCCGTAGTGCTGCTACTGGCCGTGGAGGACTGATCCTCGTCGGAGAGAAGCGGCCACTGCTGCTCCACTTTCGTGAGTCTCTCACTCAGGGCGCGCAGCGCTATTTGCCTGCACGCCAAGAAACAGTTTATTGAGCATTTAAAAGCAGTTTTTCGAGACGGGACAACGAAGCTAACATACACAGAGCTGTCAATGAACAAGAGAATCATCGCTTGGCATCGGAGAATTATCGCATGAATGGCAGTGACACTCCTCCACTAAAAGTTCTGTCACTAGCACACTGGTACTCAGGACGTGGGGGTACTTAAATTTATTTCTTTCTGTGAAAGGACAACAGAGCAAGCACTGATGCGTTCTCGGTCTCTTTGGGGAATTTCTAAGGCTTTCTGAAGTCTCATCCTGCTCGCATGCTGGCCTATAACTTTGCACTGCTTTAATGAAGGATGGCATGCGCAATCTGCAATGCGAGCAGCAAGACCGCTCCCGGGATAATTTCAGATGTTGCATGTGAGCTCACGCAGGCGATCACTGAGGCATCACCTGTCTGCCCGGCGACTGTTGTCTGTGAGACAACAGGATCTTATAAACCTTCACACAGAAGAAACGACTTTGTGTGCCTCTTGGTGGACATTTTTTATGCAAGGTCACTACCATTTGGTTGTCAACACAGCCTACTTAATTTGTTGGGGGTTGAAAAAAACTAGATTTATGCCCAATCGTCCTACCTTTATTTATTTTTTTTTAGCCTGTGGCTTACGTCAAACCAACTGACCCACGAAAAATCAGTGTAATAGTTTGGCGATTTGTTGCTTTAAATGCATAAGCATTTTTATGCCAACCTAACGAGAAAACTTTCTGTCCGCCGACTTGTCTGTCATAAAAGAAAATATGTTTTCGCTCTGGTGCTTGATTCTAAAGTTATGACATTACACTTGGAAGATGAGGGTCTTAACCACTATGCTACGAACCCATCCTAGCAAACTATGAACATATGCGACCCACATAGATGCGCTGTGACATACAACAATCACGAAGCGACGCAAGAAGCTGAAGTAGTCAAGAACCTGACTATAAATTACAGGCACAGGAATGACTGACAAGAATGTATATCCAGCGAACATTGACACTGTTTCCAGCAGTGATCATTTTGAAATACATCCTCACGTAAGGCAGACTCGCACTGCTTTGAGAAGGTGCTCTATGTTGGTGAGACTAATATGATCTGGGTTTTCATTACAGATTATTGTAATGTTCTGATTTGTTCTGTAACTATTGCAGTTCAGATGTTTCTCCAACCAACACACATGAAATGTTTGATCACTTAAAAACCGAATAATGTGCTGGAAAAATGATGCATATCTTAAATTGGGACATAAATAAGTATAGCCAAATAATGTTTAAAAATCCTATAAAAATACAGCAATACGTTTCGAACCTGGTTGCAAATCCTTGCAATCAATGTGGTCAGTGTGCTACAGCACATTGTAGAGTAACAATGGGCAGGTCATTAACTGCTCGATATTGCAAGCTTGTCTGTACAGCAATATTGCTAGTCTTCATGACAGATAACTGAGCTGACATCATTCTGACCCTTGCGAATATTGTATACTGCAATGACAAGACTGAATTAATTACTATGTGTTCCAGAACAGAGGCAGCTCTGCCTCTTCAAGCATAGAAACAGCTGCTTCATTCAAATTGATGAGAGAAGCCACACATGAAAAAAAAAAAAAAAGGAATGCCCATCCTGTCTTAATAGTTCCCAGCTAGTGGCGACGCAGGTGTAGCAATGATATCACAGCAGCTGCTGTGCTACTGCTAAGTAATTGCATTTACTGATCTTGGTCTTATGAATGAGGGCAGTGATACGTAATTATTTAATTAGCACACTCAGCATCACTGCATACAATAACGATGTAGCTGTGTCAAGCATCCCAGTGTTGTGTACT
Source organism: Rhipicephalus microplus (assembly GCF_013339725.1). Classification (NCBI taxonomy): domain Eukaryota; kingdom Metazoa; phylum Arthropoda; class Arachnida; order Ixodida; family Ixodidae; genus Rhipicephalus; species Rhipicephalus microplus. The sequence continues at coordinate 120,832,059 of NC_051167.1, forward strand.
CGAACAGTTTTCTACCAGTAGCCAGCACTTGTATGTAAGCTTCAGCACTAACACTTTACAGGCTTAGGAAGAGTTCTTCGCTTTGGCTACACCCTTCTGAACGTCCTTCCGTTGCACAACAATGATCCGCCACCTGACTTGCTCGCACAGTACTGTGCCTCTGCTTCAGACCATAAAATGGGTCCTGTTATCTACGTACTCCCTTTTGGTGTGTATTAAAACAGAGGGAACCTTGCAGTGATTGGTCAAAGTAGTACTGAGTCTGACACACAAAATTTTTCATAATTTTCTCTGTTGCAATGAGTAGCTAATGATTGACACATCATTGCTGGAAAGCTCATTTGCTCGAGTCCGCTTTTAGAGTGCCCAGTCACACTTTCAGGCCCAGACACTGTCAAGACGGGCAGGACCAGGATGCTAAGATATGTTCTACGCTATAACGATTGTTGACAATTCGCAGATGGTGTGTGTGAGTGTCTAAAAGATATATACCGTAATTTATCTTGCCTTCAATATTTTAGGTCAGCACTCCTTTGAATGGCAGTTAGTCTAAAATTATTTGCAGCCAATCTTTTAGTGCGTTGCACTGCCTTTGTGTATATTTCAAGTTGATCATTTTATAAACTTCAGTCACACAGGTTGATTCTAGCACACTATTTCAGGCCTGTTCAACTCGCCTGCACAACCTGAACCAGTTCACTTGGTGCTCCATTTGGTAATTCATTTCAGCACTCTAATAATTTTGTACTCAGAACTGCACCGTTCATTTTCGAAAGGTGTGGGAATGACACAGGGTAGATTCATGATATTCTTGCACCCTGCTTGATCATGGCGCTGCTGTGTGCAAATGTACGAGTACGAAGCGGCAGCACAAGAGAGCATGCAACGTGCAAACTTGGCCCTTACTTGAAACTTGCTTATATGCATTTGCCATGTTTTAGCACTGTAGGGTCTTCAGTAGTTTCACATCGTGCTCAAACTATGGAACTCAAGCTGCACAATTTCTGGACTTCTAGCGCTTCGCCACGAATCATTTCGGAGTGAGCGAGGGCACATCGAATGCACCCCGAGGCTCCAGGGACTAGTTACCTTCTCCGCTCAGCGTCCTGAGGGTCGGTTCCCGGAAGGTTGATGGTGACAGTGGACGCAGATCCGCTAGACAGGTTGTACTTCCGCGGCGGCTTCCTGCACAGCTTGATCTTCACAAAGAAGTTGAAGATGAGGTTGCTCACCAGGGCGATGGGAGGCTGGAGCACGTTCGGGAAGAAACTGTTGGATAGAAGAAAAAGAAGGGATGGAGGGAATAAACTTTCGGTAGGACAACTATCCATTAGAAAAAGCACGAACCTGGGGATGTTGGTTTTGAGACGCTTTATACACAATTTTTGTATGCTACTTGCATTTGCTAGCTGTGTCAACCAGTGACCAAGGAACATCAAAACACATGAAGGTTTTGATGAGTTGAAGCTTTTGCCTAGTAAATGTACATTTAGCTTCGTTTAGCAGTCTACTGTTACAATTTATTACTTTGCTGAAGGCACTGCCATGTTCGTTGTGCCACTTTCTGGGCGTCATGCCAAAAATATTTTTTTTCTATGCGCAAAATGAACGTAACCGGAAATGAACTTGTACTACATTTCTACCCAGAGATTTGATTCAATTTAGGTATGCAAAAACAGGACATGAGATGCTTCAAAACAAATAGATATTTCATTACAATTAAAGCAGGATTAATATAAATCACACAAATCAACATGCCTTGAAATATTATTGCACAAGTTTGATGCATTTGCATACAGTTTCTCATAAGTTGCACCTGAAAGGGTTAATTTTACTTTGGTCATGTCAGTTATCTCCATGCCAACCTTCTGACTTATTCCTCTAGTGCGCTATAAAATTAGCTGTCCATTATTAGGCAGCAGCAAGAGTGACAATGGCACTAGTGACAACCAGTGACAGCAACGACAATGGTACGTGGACTAGTCTCGACCATTTTCCTTTTGTCAAAGCCACTCTGCATGCTGCCAAATAATTTTTTTTTTTCACAGCATTCTTACTCAAAAGTAGGTGTACTAAGCATTTTCTGGAACGTTTATATTTAGCTTGTGCGTCGAAGAATGGATCCCAGATCGTCCGTAGCAACAAATATTGTTTAATACACTATAACAATTTAAATGCTTGGTTGCATTTCTTTTATCAGTCATGTACTAACCAAGTTAACTGATTCTTGACATGATGTTAATGAAGACATGCAGGCTAGCAACGAAGTGTGAAAAGGGTAAAGAAATGGCGTGGAATCATTGCATTACATCAATATTACATTTCTGAGTGACTTTAATGTGTGTGAGTGGCCAACAGGAACATACTGCACGCTGGTAGCAATGGAAACATGCCCAAATTTGAACATGCAGAAACATGCATGCTAATCATGCAGCCTTAAATACCATCATCTTTCTTTTTATCGCAGGGAAATAATCTACTAATATGGCCTGAAGCATATTTCTGCTTTGAAGTCTCTATAAGCATTTACGTATCACTCAATATTCTAAGCGTGAGCTTAACCACCTACTTCCCGTCAGAAAAGAAAACATCACGAGAATGTGCCAAAACTACAGCCAACCAAAAGCCGTGCCATGAAACTAAAGCTAAACCATTCATTCTGCGAATGAAGGAACAAAATGTTAAAGAATAAAATGCCTGCAAATTCACGTCCAATGGCAGTCTCAAAAACAGGGATGCAGAAACATATTTTCTCTACGCTTCTCATGTGCCAGCGTCAACATTAAGCACAGCACCGTGAGATGAGGAAAATCCCATGTGCATTCAGAATTTAGTCATTCTTTACATATCTGTTGTTAGCATTTATTTTAAGATATGGTTAATGCAAATACACCAAAGGCAAGCACTGCTAATCAGGTCTCTGACTACGTACGGCCGTGATAGAGATATCAGAAGAGAGTGGGGCAAGAAGGAATAGCGTAATCAGTCCATAGACACAAATGGTTAATGGCATCACTAAAGACTGCATAAAGTGTGTTTTTCTTCACGCTATCTGACTCGTTCACTCAGTGATGCTGAGCAAACTGTGTGGGAGCCTTAATCAATCGTGCCTGCTACCTATAAGCGTAGTTTAACAATAATAAACTAGCTGTAAATGTAGCATCTGTCTTTGTGATGTCACAAGCGAGACAATAATAGACACTAAGTATTGCGAACACGGTGAAACCTCCTTTCAATCGTTTCCTATGTTGAAGCAGAGGAAACAACCTCCTGATAACCTCCTTTGAAAGACGACCAGATAATCGTGCGTTACAGCGGTCGCGACAGAGCTTCCTGTGCTACAGAGGCATATGCGAAACGAAAACAGATTCTACGTTCAGTCGAGCGAACAGTCTAGTGACAGCGCTTTTCATAAACACGTTCGCCAAGCCCCGGCAAGACAGAAGACATAGGCTTGACAAGATGACAAACAAAACGTCTGCGATAACAGTGCCCGATCAAGAAGCAGTTAAGACGCGCACGAGCGAGCCCACCACACCCCCGCGTAGTTGTGTCATCACAGTCACATGTCACCGGCACACGTAACTTCGTTTACCCCAAGGTTAACAGCTCGCGTAGAGGGATTAAACACGCACCTAGCAAACGTGAAGTGGTCCGCCATGTCACCCTTGCTTCCGTTGCTGTGGTGTTGGTAGAAGCGTAGGTACACCCACGAAGACATCATGCCCGAGACAAACATCACGGGGTAGGTGCCCCTGAGCACCTGGCAAGCCCACAGTATGATCGAGGCGAGAAGTACGGTTAGGGGCACATTGCGGTTTCGGATCTTGCCGAACGGCAGAGGCACCAGTACGTGGTCGGGCATAATCTGCTTGACGGCTACCATGACGGCGGCGCAGTAGCCCGCGAGGCCGTGTATTCGCACGGCAAACAGGTAGTCCGGGTTCCAGGTGACCGAATACAGCACTATGTAATAGGCGACGGAGAGGAAGGCGACGCTCGTGTTCACTATGGCGAAGAAGGTGAGCATTTCGATGGCGCCCCACAGGGGCTCGATCAACTTGCCGCACAGCCCCACGGTGACGATATCGGCAATCACCATCCAGACGCTGTTCTCGAAAAACGCGTGCGTGAACGCAGTCCATATCCAAAAGCTGGGCGGTATGATGTAGCCCGGCGTGACGCTGACGGCCCGCGAAGCGACCTGGCTGTACGAGAGGAAGTAGCAAAGAAACACGGCCAGGCTAAGCACTTTGACGACCGCGCTGCACGTCTGCAACGCGGCCAGGAACTGCTGTCGCAGGTACGGCAGGTTTCGCTGCACCACCGTGGAAGCGGCCATCTTCTTGGCTGCCATGTCTGTTTTCCCCCCTCCCTCTACGAAAAAGCGACCGGAAGTCGCGTCAAAAGAAGCAGCGAGGTCCGGATGTGACGCCTAATAAGTTGACATCATAGAGGGATAATAGGGTATCGCAGAGAGTTTCATCAACCTTGGTTCCATTCTCTAATATATAAAGGTTCATAGAATAATACATTATTGTATGAAACTCTATGCTGTAGTATCACCTTACTCCACTGTAACTTGGCAGTGGAGTAAGGTGATACTGCAAGTGTGGCAGCTTGGGCTAGTTGGTATGACATGACGATAGTTATAGCGCGAAAACAGAACGACGACACAGAGACAAGAAGGACACGAAGGGCGTAAGCGCTCGTGCCCTTCTTGTCTCTGTGTCGTCGTTTTGTTTTCACGCTATAACTATCGCCCACTGCAACCTTACAAGTTCGAAGAACTGAGAGCCCTTCACGATATTCCTGCCATTACGCAGACAACTTGAGTTAGTGACTCCATCCTCCTTCGACGGAAGAACGGGGCCACATGTATCGGGCCTGTTCACTTAATGATGGCAGGACATCATTAGGGATTTTTCTAATAGGGGCCCCAAAGAAATAGGCAGCGTCTTCTGCGTCGCGCGGTGAAGCAGCCAGTCCCACACAGAAGTGTGATTGGCTATTCGAGCGTCTAGGCCACTGCGCATGCGCAAAATCGGAACCGCGTTTGGGGACGCTATTTCTCTCATTTAGAGGGAGCCTCAAAGCATATCCCAAGAGCTTTGCGTCATACAAACGTGATGACACCCACTGAAGTGTCATAACCAGGAATGGGGAGTGTCCAAAGCGCCGCAGATGCTATCTCAAAACGCTTCGCTCCTGCTTGACCCAAAGCGTGCATGCGCAAAGTCCCTATTAAGTTAATTACTGCTTCCAAAACAGTTTCTCACCAACACAACATGCGACAGGGCCTGAATATGTCTAAAAATTCTGAAGCGTGTAATGCAGCGCTTCACTACTTCATGAATGATTTGTCATGCCAACAAGCCCAACCTTATAATTGTTAAAAATTTGGTGTTCCTTCTTAGGGGTCCTGCGTCGTCTGCGGGAAAAGATGTGTGTTACGATGCATTAGTTTTACGTCAAGTTTGTTCATTTGCTTCAGGTACTGAGACATTTTTGCACATGACTAATTTTTCGACAGCTCTTAGTGAAGCGTCTAAATTATTGCAAATGTCTGTCATGTGATACTCGTCTTTTCTGGCCTGCACCATGAAGAAGCGGTTGTCTGCATGGAGCATTTATTTCAAAACAGCTCAGGCTACTAATGGCATGCACATTAATCAGTCATATACCCTTAAAATTTCAGCCATTGCAAACTGCGTTGTTTACCCGGTCAAATATGGCTTGTAAAGTGTGCCAGGATGAAGACCTTCACTTTGTCCCGGTGTGTTTCTTTCGAAAAATGGGACTTTCCTCATAAAATAATGGAATGTTGTTTGTGCTAGTGGCAAGAGCAAGTCCACACACACACATGAAAACAGGCAACATTATTTTATTTACAGTGTTTGGAGACAAGACAACGTCTAGTCCCCAACAACAAACTTGCCTGTTTGCACACAACACAATGCGTGCAGACTGACAGAGGCCTGCAGATTGACTAGTGAAGCTCGCATGAAATAATTTACATTTAAAAGCTTGTAGAGGATGTACATTAACTAACGGCTGTGCTGGGCAAGTTGCCTTGCTACATAACAAAAGTACGAGAGTTGTGCGGTAGTAGTTTTAAGTACGTTGTAGCTGTATACGTCTACGTCATTGACAAATCAGGGTGGCGTAAGCACCTCATAGGTGGCACTCGATCGATTAGTCGTGCAAACAGTCATTCATACTATGCGCATATCGCTTTAACAGAACTATTTCCATAGAAAACCACACTTACATTCACAAGCCTTTGGCTTAGGGTAGAAATTTCTTCAAATCACTTGCCTAACATTTATGATCAACACTCCAATTCTCAAAACATAGCAAAATTAAAAAGAAAAATTTGACACAGGCAGTCTTACAATAGAGACCATTCGCTCAGATTGCATGCATTTGTTTTCATGGTTCTCCACGTCCGCACATTATGCATGTTTGTTAACTCATCGCCATCACCACTTAATAGTCAACTGCATTTTTAACCAGTCGTTGACCTTCTGCACTGGCCCTCGCTTCGTCAGTAGACTTTTGACGGCTGAGTCAAACTTTTCGGAGTTGCGCCTCAGGTACATCTGGGCGTCCTGTTTGAGTTGGTCTAACTTCTCCGCACGGTTTTCGTCCAGGGTGATCCACTCCGAGAGGTATGGATTGAAACGGAAGTAGGCGTTTGGAGGAAGCAGGTCTTGAATCGTAGTGTGAACCGCTGAAAAAAAAAATTTTAACATTTTTTTTAGACAGACTAAGACATTTCGACGAACCATACTCTGGCATTAAGTCTGCTGTGTTAATCGTGACAATAAAATTGAGGCAAGTTTGTTTTCTTTTCCTACGCGGCTGCCTCATTCAGCAGCACCGTAACATAAAAGGGAAATTATTTGAGAGCTCATGCATTTTCTTTAGACAAAAGCTAATGCCCCGCCACGGTGGCCTAGTGGCTAAGGTACTCGGCTGCTGACCCGCAGGTAGTGGGATCAAATCCCGGCTGTGGCGGCTGCATTTACGATGGAGGCAGAAATGTTGTAGACCCGGGTACTCAGATTTGGGTGCACGATAAAGAACCCCAGGAGGTCAAAATTTCCGGAGCCCTCCACTACGGTGTCTCTCATAATCAAATGGTGGTTTAGGGACGTTAAACCCCACAAATCAATCAGACACAACCTAATGAAACCAACATCAGGCTGCTGCTGATGATGATGAATTAACTCAAATAAGAAGCTAGGAAAAGTTATAAAGAAGATTACTTGTATCTCTTGACTGTGGTGTAGTGATTATAACATAAATGGTAAGTAATTAAAACTGAACAAAAAATCGACTTGCCACAGGTACAGACCGAACCTCCAACATTCTGATAATGCGACCAATGCTCTACCAAGCTAGCTGCAGTGGCGGTTGCTTTCCCATCCAATTTATTCAGGTATTTGGGTCCTACGAATGTTAACTAGCGCCACTTGCAGCTATGACGTTGAGTGCGAAACATCCACTTGGTGCCTGCTGGTGCCACACAGCACGCGATCCTATTACCGTAAACATACCTGCTTCCATTAAAAATTTCAGTTCTTTTTACGCACAATACAGCAAGCCCCATAGAAACTAAGCCTCCATAGAAACAAAATCAAAGTAGCAGTTCAGGAGATGTACACTCAAACCTTATTATAACAGAGTTGCATCTCACAGCAAAATAAGCTCGTTATATATATGAATATGTATTATAAAGGTACATTCCTAACACTATATATTGCAAGACTGTTCTGAACCTGCTTCCTTAAAACCGATATTTCGTTGCATCCGGGTTCATTATACCGAGGTTTGAGTGTAGCCTTGAACTGATGAGAAACTGCTGAGCAGTGAATGTCCCAGGAGCAAACGCTTTGACTAGAAGATGATGCAACAATTCTTCTCATAGAAAATGTTGGCTCCAGTGACAACCCTTTCTAAAGTTATAAAGCGTGCAAGCTTGGGCAAGTTGGTAGGACATAACTGAATGCAGGAACAGTGCAACCTAGACGTAGTTACTTCGTAACTACGGAAGCGAAAAAAGCAGCCCTCTTTTCTGTCCTTGTTTTTTTCGCTTCCGTAGTTACGAAGTAACTACTTCTAGGTTGCGCTGTTCCTGCATTCAGTCCTTTCTAAAGATTTGTCATTGCTTTAGCCTCCAGAGGGAGCATTTATGGTAGCCATACTTTGTTGAAGCCAAAGGGTTCAGAACTATGTTCATCCATAAATATGCTCATTAATATACGCTTTGTGGTCATTTTCATCAGCGTGACTGCTCTACTGCAGGGCAAAGGCCTCTCCCATGTTCCACCAATCAACCCAGTCCTGTGTTTGCTGCATCCACATTAGTCTCGTGAACTTCTTAATCTCATCTGCCTGCTAAACTTTCTGCCCTCCACTCGCTTGCTTTTTGTCTCTTGGAATTCAATCTGCTACATTTAATGACCAGCATTTATCTTGCTTTTGAGCTAAATGCCTTGACCATGTCTACTTCCTCTTCTTGATTTTGACTAGGCTGTCCTTAAGGCCTATTCGTTCCCTGACCCACTTCGCTATCTTCTTGTCTCGTCTTGTCCTCTCACTGTGGTACGCCCGGTCATCTGCACTGCAGCGACTAAACGCACCTTCGGTGTCGGTGGCGCTGTCGATGACCTTGAGGATCTTCTTTTTGAGTGACGTGAATCCCTGCTCCTGTTCCTTGACCTCCGGGATGAAGCGGCCTCCGCCCAGAGACACCACGCACTGGATCGGCTCGTTGGGCCAGAGCAGCTTGGCCTCGTGGATGGCCACGGCTGTCGGGTTGTTGCACATCAGGCCACCATCCTGCGATGCGCAAAGCAGCAGCAGGCGCTCACCCACACTCTTGTCTATTCACACTTCAAGGTACTTGCTCACATTCAGAATCATCTCTACTCTTGCATGAGGCACTAAGCGACATGCAGTGACACCTCGCATTCAGTAACGCTCACCGACACTCACTCAAATTGACACAACTGCTAATTTGCCTCATCACTTACAGCTGTGCCTTTATAATGGGTGCAAGTCAGGGCGCCGATGTATGAAAACAGCAGCCATAGGCATGGGCAGGGTTCTCCTTAAAAGAACAATGGTACAGGTCCAATCAACTAAAAGTATGGGGAAGACTACCTTTGATGATTAGAGATCACCTAGTTTTCCCAATTCTTCGTCAATGATTTGATGGTAACACCTCTAACCCCACCCCTTGTGCATATGTCTACGACAGTAGACGATAATGACTTTCTGCATTAACATGCTAAATGAAATTAACAAAAGTAAGTGCATCCTTAATTGAAAGATAGGTATAACAAGATGTGTGCAAAAATAAAAATACGGATGTAGACAAGTGGTCATTCCAACGAACCTGGTGTACAAAGCCGTCGAGGTCATACTCCTCGAAGTACCCAGGTGCAGCACCCGATGCCCGGATCGCCTGCCACATCTTGTGCTTGCAGCTGCCGTAATAGTGCGACTCCACTCGGTGTGGGAAGTTGTAGTTGCGGAAGATGTACGGCTTCAGAGTCGGCTTATTCACGGCCACCGATATGGCTCCCACCTGCGAAACGAACATTTTCGGTTCCATCCTCTTTCGATATCTGAAGACTGCCCGGAAACAGGAGCAGGGCCAGGAAATTGCGAAAACCAGGGAAAAGCTAGGTGTACATTGGCTTTGTGTACGTCAAAAGGCCGCTCATTTCACTGCATTGCACGGCAGTAAAATGACACAGCTTTTAGTCCATGCACAAGATGTGCCTACGAGCTCCCAGTTTCGACACCAGGACCCTGAGTTCCAGAATCGCAGTTCCGGCTCCCAGTTCCAACTCCTATACTACCAATTTCAGAATCAATCAATCACCTATATTTTATTTTCACACAGAAAATCCCATGGTCTAGCACACGAACTCCCAATTTAAGAATTCTTGCTTTAGCCCCAAGGCTCCCAATTCTAATTCCCAGTCCCGGCTCCCAGACTCCCAGTTCCAACTCCCAGACGACAAGTTGCTTCACAGACAACAGTGATGCTAAAAACTTCATACCACAGGTTAGGCCTAGTGACCATCACTGCTACTGATGCAGAAATTTAGTGTAGTTAAGCCAAACCGACCATTAGATCTTTCTTTAAGAAACTGCAATTGCAACTGCAAAACTGCCACCTATAACACAACACTATCAAGAGGTTCCATGTCCTCTTATTTTAAAAATGTCTCACCTTTGGAGTGCATGAATTCCTTGTTGTCTCCAACAAGGTCTTCTCGTCGAAGACTCGCCTGGTAGAACAAGAAAGAAAAAAAAAAAGAAGTACGCTGTATGAGTAGCCTCCAGAGCATGCCAAAACAAAGATGCAGCAATTAACTGTAATTGCTCACGCATTTCTACATTCTGCATTTACTGAAATTAGCTATTGTGGCTTGAAATTGAATCTGTGACTTCAAACTCATCTGTGGGAATCTATCACTTCAGAATCGGTACTCTTAAAAGACTAACACCACAAACTTTAACTTTGCCCAAACTTATGAGTGAGTTGTATATTACGACAGGTAATGCCATAGCTTTCTCGCTAGCAGCCTTCAAACAGCATCTAACAAACGGTGGTCATTCTCATATTGTAGATGCAGGCCTCTGAGATGTTGAGTGCCTCCTTGTCTCTGCAGTCACATTGAGGAGCTTAGTCATGTCACATGTCTGTTGCACCTTCGTCACACATGTCACTGACAGCAACCAGCAATCATGGAATTTTATTTTTTTCTCTCAGTTTTGGTCGGAAAAACAGCCACTCCTCCAAGTCTCTCGTGACATTTCCACTCGTATTTCAAGTGCAAAGTTTCGCATTTGGACTCCTCTACATGCCGACGAAAAGTTGGCGTTTCGTAGTGTCTAATGCCTTGTTGCAGTTTGTAATTGAATATGTTTACTTGTTCAAGGTTTACACTCATACTATAGGTATGCACCAATACCTCTTAAGAGAGAATTCCTCATCGTTATTATCATTATTCGACCTACCCATGGCGGTTATGGTATTTCACTGCTGAACCGAGGGTCATGGGATCAAATTTCCGCCGAGGCTGCTGCATGTTAAAGCAGGCGAAATGCTAGAAGCCAGTAGGTTCTTACATTTCAGTAAACGTTAAGGAACCCCAGATGGTCGAAATGTATCTCCACTATCGTGTTTCTTATAACCGTGTCATGGTTTCTGGAAGTAAAACCCCATCCATTATTATCATCTTCTTCAGCCCATGTTGTGTGTCCACTACAGGACGAAGGCCTAATGATCTCTAATTTCGCCCGTCCAGTGCAAGATGATTTCATTTTATTCGTGTCATGGTTTCTGGAAGTAAAACCCCATCCATTATTATCATCTTCTTCAGCCCATGTTGTGTGTCCACTACAGGACGAAGGCCTAATGATCTCTAATTTCGCCCGTCCAGTGCAAGATGATTTCATTTTATTCGTGTAATATTTTGATTTCGTTGCTCTGCCCAACCTGCTACTGTCCTCAGCTGCATTCGCCATCTCTTGGAATCAACTTTGTCGTTCGAACTGACCATTAGTAATCTGTCCTTCACATTATGTCGCATGCAAAGACTTTCTTGTGAACGTGACAGCATTTCAGAGCTCTCTTTGGAAAAATTCTGGTGTCGCAGTCCGTGGCACCATCTTTGGTTGTGACCTAAAAATTAGCGTTGATCGTAAGCGAAAATTCAAGGTAGATGCAAGTAAAGAAATAATAAAGATCTTAGGTTCGAGTGTGACTGGGGATTCGAATGTGCGACCCCTTGCTTCGTGGTGCAATGTGTTTAGTTGCGCGGCTGCCATGCATACATCCTCTCGCACATTAACGGCAAGTTTTTTATATACACCATTTAGCGTAGGTGGTATGCACATCTGGGAGGTTCATCAGTGGCTTGACACAGAACTCGCGAGTTGGCAGAAAGAGCCCATGGCCGCACTTTCAAATGAAATCGCCCGGCCACGTGGCCGTGTTTCGTTGTGCCATATGCACAGATATTGGACTGCCCTTTGACTTTTCTTGCGGCATGGCTAGGCTCTCTATTGCAAAGTGAAGCCTGGCTACCAATTGGGAAGCCAATATGAACTCCGTCCGATTACGCTATCGCATTCTTCTCTAGAACATGAAGCTTAAGCGTCCTCCAAGTTTTCTTAACATCAGGTAGAATGCCAGCTACACTTGTTTGTTCTCCAATCCACTCTGCTCTCTTTCCTTAACTTTACACCAGCGATATTTATTATAAAGAAATACTTCTCTCTCTTTTATAAATGCAGGCACTTTAACCATTTACACAAGTAAGCAGTGCCATCACGAGGTCCGACACCACACCAATCAAGCCCCACAGGCACCATCGGCTAGGAACATTGATGTCACCACACGCACTTGAGGGCTTCGGTCCAGTATGAGGTGTCGTAGTAGGCGTGGCTCCACACCAGGCGCCCCGTGCCCCACCAGGCGTTCTGGGTGAACACCTCGAGGCTCATCTTGCGGTACAGCAACTCGCACCGGTCCAGCGAGGTGTGCATGCCACCTAGCAGGTAGCCCAGGATGGCGCCCGTGCTCACGCCGGCCACATAGTCAAACAGCTCGTACACCCGCCGGCCCGTACAGATTTCCAGCTGTCGTAGGAACTCGATGGCCAGGATGCCTCTGTGGCAGCACGGGTAAGACCGCCAAGTTGCAATCTATTCCACCGAGGCAATCCAAAACAACATTTTTTTGCACCAGATGTTCTTGTCTATGAACACTCACAAGCAATATGAAAGGGAACAATAAGTTCGTGTTTAAGCAATGACTACTTGTGATCAGTGTCGTAGCCAGAAGGGGTTTTTGTGGTGTTCAAACTTCCCAAGGTTTTTATGTGTGTGCATATCAATCAATCAATGAAAAAAAAACAATCATTAATAGTAACATAATAAGAGGTAAATAGAGCTAAAAATGCAGGAAGATATTCCAAGGTTGCAAACCATAGACGGGGCCTCTCATGGTAATACGCCAGAAAAAAGAGCGAAGCTATAAAAAAAAACAATTTTAACACCTTACACAAAACAAACACAGGGTCAAATGCTCCAGTAATTACTAATAAACACATGCACACAAACCGATGCAGGAACGTAAATAAAGAAAAGTGGTGTGCCCTCAAAAATAAATAGCAAGCTATGCCTCTACTCGTGATGTACAGTGTGCTGTACTGATCTGCAAAAGGTTACCTTTCCCTTTGACACTTTATGTAATGAACGTTTTTGTTGTTGCCAAAACACATTTAGTCACTGCAAGGCCTCTTGAAGCTAACTTCAGTGTTCCTTTTCATATTTCTCGTAACTGTACGGTACGCACAGGATAAAACTTGTGAATTTAGGGCAAAGTAGCACCTGTAATTTTGTTTCCTGCCTTTTCAGTTTGTATATCACACTGGTGTGAAATTGGGTTATATGGCCACCTACTGTGGCCACATTTGTACTGACAAGAAGTGATTATCTCGAGCAACTACGCATTACCTGTTGTTATACTAATGAGTTCTCACATTACATTTCGTTCAATGATCACTACACATCATCGGAGTTTCTCACAAAAGAAAAAGTATGCAGGGACTGCTGAGTACAGTTGCCAAACGAAGTAAGACTCGGCCAATCCCTACTGCATCAAGCTTCTCACGCGTCGGCTAAAACAGGTCAGCCACGACTTCGACGACATATGGGCTGCTCCGTTTCTCCTGTTAGTGCGCGGGCATTCACGAGTGTACTACTATTGGTTCCTACCCCTGGTTTCTTTGTAATGCATTTTTTATTCTTATGCTGGCAGTGTGCAGGCTACATGGCACAATTATTGCAAAGGCAAGCGTTTCAGAAACTACTTACTGTGTTGGACTACAGTTTGACATAACCTGGTGCTAAATCACTGTGCACACTAAGCACATCAGAACCAAGACGAGAATATTGCATGCTGTTCATTGCTGTATATGCACAACTAGGCCAGCTTGTCAGATACACAATTTACGAAACTTAATTGAGCACAACTTGAAAAGCTCACCTTGTGCCTCCACCATCGATGGAGAGAATACGCAGGCCCCTTCCCGTTGGCGGGTCAACATAGCCCAGCAGGGCCAGGGTCTCGCGTGCTGTGGCCACGACGGAGCTGTTGTTGGAGTATTCTCGCATACGGAGGATGTGGGCGATAGCTCGTTCCTAGGGAAGTGCCCAGAATATGTTAGTACAACAAAGGGATAGTACAGTGAAGGCTTGGACTAGCAGGTCAGAAAAAATTCACACTACAGTAAAAAAAAGTTGCTGATCAGTTCTGTGGAAGCCCAAGGGGTGAAGTAGGGATGCACAAAAGTGAAGAAAATTGTCGTTTGCCCACTTGTATAAAAAAACCTATGAATGAAATCCGCATTTGGAAAAAAAACCCTTACAGTTCAGTTTCCTTGCAGTTTTATGTGCGAGCGTGTACCACCAGCACTGGCTAAATACTAATTCTACCCGATGCAGGCTACATTCATTGCTAATGTTGTCTACAGCGTTGACAAAACAATGGGTAACCATGGCTAACTGATCGTAAGTGTTGGCTGATGCCGGCTATCCACCTTTATAACAGCAACGCTTTTCTCTCGTGGATGCATACAGAAGAAACGATGCTAGCTGTGGATTTTTTTTTCTTTCTTTCAACTTGTTTTCGCCCAGAAAGGAAGCTCACCTTTGCGAGTATGCACAGGCTGCTGGGATAGTCGAGAATGTGGTTGTTGAGCTCCTCCAGTCGCGCCACTTGCGATGCGGGCGACGAGGCCACCACCACTGACTTGAGGAGGATGCGCGATGTTCGGTCGATTTCCACCTAACAGAGTGCAAACAACGCATACATTTTAATGTGCCCTTAAGAGAAGAGAAGCAAACAAACAGCAAAAGATACCAATCATGGTAAGTCAGTGACCAGTGCTCGTGGTCAACTAAAGCGCTCACGTGAATGCATGTGAATGCTCTAACAATGCGGGTACTTGCTTCACTACACTCTCTCAATATATCCCAAACGGTCAATCCCCATGAACACAGAACTTCGACAAAGCACATGTGCCACCGTTAACCATTTTGAACAACTGACATGGCCTCCTTAAAGAACAATCAATACAAGTGAGTAATGTTTCAATGAAACTCGTCATCAAGTCTGTGCGCTGGAAGAGTTGGTATGTATCCGCCTTAAAGGGGCCTGGCGACACTATTTCAGCATGTATTTTTCATCAGTTCTTCTGGTGCTGTGCACATGACAACGCGGAAATCGACCCTGTTATACGTAATTTAATTTTACGGGACAAACTATCTTGATTTCAGACTATGGCGACACACATCGGCTATTTTTGTTATGGGAAGTGACGTCGTGTCATGTGACGTGACGACAAACACCGTTCGCTTTTGATTGGCATGACACCAGAAATAGCATCCAATAGTCACATTGGGGTAGCTAGGCCATAAGAGTGAATGCTAAAACAGCAAGAACCTTTTTTTTTAATACTTCTTCAGAAAGAAGTTATTCTTGTTTCTAAATAATGTATTTTCAGAACAACGAACACAACACTTATAGCCTGTGATCGAGGCTACGATACGCCAGCAACTATAAATGGGAACGCATTAGAGAGCCGCAAATGCGACAGACGGTGGGCGCCGGCGTTGCCATAGAATGAGTCTTGCATGCAAGCCCGTCCAAAGCGTATGTGCATATCTTACACAGTGTGACTGTGCGAATGTCTGCTACCCGACGCACGTGGTTTGTAGTAAAAATGCCAACGACGCCGTCAAAAAGAGCGGTAGCGAGGTATTGTGTGAAGGCCACAATGAGGTGACACTTCCGGAATGTTTTTATGAAACGTGCGGTGATTGGAAGCGGTCTTTGACGTCAGTAGGCGAGTGAAATGCGAAAGAGAGCATTTCTCATCATCGTCTTCTCGAGTTCTGAACTTTGAGGACTCATAACTTCACTTTTCGTGCGCCAACTTCCATAATTTTTGTTGCATTCGTCTCAGTAATCATCGCTATGCGCGATCCGGTGCTAACTAAGGCTTTGCCAAAAGTGTCACAGGGCCCCTCTAAAGGGCCACTCACCAGGTCTCATACCAAATTTTAGTTAGACCATGGAAGTTGTTGGGTGTCCGATGAGGAACATTCTATTACAAAATTTTTTTTTAATCGGTTCATTACGAACTAAGAAAGCTTTTTTTTTTTTTTAAGCGGGGCGAAAGAAGGATGAGAAGAGGCGAGCTCAAAACCCTTGCCACTCCTCCGCATAGCCTTCGCAAGCCAAATCTCTTCCCTACCCTCTTTGGCATCCGACTAAGAGGTCCCGTGCGCGTGACGTGCCTGAACAAGCCCAACCACCACGCACGCGAGCGGCGTTTTTTTTTCTTCTTTTTTGATCATCGTTGTTTGAGATCTACTGCCTGTTTCTGCGGAATGGTTAGGAAACGCTGGCTTAGACACAGTAGAAGAGATGAGCACAATGAGTGCGCAAACCCGTAGGAGCGTTCCACGGCTGTCGTCTGCTCGATGCGCTGACCGCGGGGACACGAACGCATGCGATACGCCGGCACATTAGCCCCGCACAACGTTGCAGTTCACAGGGGAAAAAAAATAATAAATTACACTCACATTCCCTTATTGCATCTCATTTTTATCTAAAGATTTATTAATCTCTTCAAGCAACAAATACATAAACTGCGCATGTCGTGTTAAATACTTTTCGTCATGTCACCTGCCAGTGTTGGCAATGTCAGAGCATAGTCTATATAGAGCACCAACGTCACTGCATTGCCGTATACGTAGGGCCATTCATACGCGCACGTCATGCCCTCATTCTCTGGGCGCGCGCCCGCAAGAGTAAGGGGCGTAGTGTTGCAAATTTTGGCAGATGTGATCGTGAACGCCTCAGCTACACATTGCACTTGTCAGCTCAAAATTGTCAAACCTGGTGAGTGGCTCTTTAAAGGGGCCCTGAAACCGGTCTGACGATTTTTCACAAACACATTGGGCCGGTAGACCAAGTCCCAAGGGTAATTTAGAACCCGATTTGAGCTCTCTGCGTAAACTGTGCAATTTATTACAATGCTTTAAAGCTGCGAATCGCTCCAGATCGCTGCGACTCGGCCAAAAGCGTTTTCCACCGCCCATACACCAAGCAACACGCTCTGCCCCACTGACATCATTGTTTCCAGCTGATCTGATTGGCTGTGGAACGCACAGCACAGACTGCCGGTATTGGATCAGTGGCAAGATTTACGCGTATGCGGTCTCACACTACATCGTGACACAGGCGCCGTGAAGGCGGAGCTTAGCCTCAAGCCCTCAATGGAAGAGTTGAGGGCAGTTGAGGGTGAAAGGCAGAGCAGAGGAGGAAGGTATTTTCAGGGTCGAAACTCCTTGGGGTATGGGTCTGTCCTTCCTCCGTTGGTGTATGTAGCCACCTTGCAAACATCCCATTACACCCCATCACCGATCCACCACTTCAAGCAACCATAAAGCCGATACTGTAGAGAAGTAGCCAATATGAAATGCAAGATGGTTGTGTACTTGTATCCAGGTGCACGTTGAAGAACCATAGATTTTCCAACTGTGTCCATCCCTTGTTTCTACGTGACCGCCTATAGTTCCACCTTTGCAAACTGCCCACTACTTCGTCCTCGCAAACATCCCGCTACGCCCCATGACCAATCCATCACTTCATCGACCATAAAGCCGTTATAATGAAGGAGGAACGGAAGCGACGTATAGCTACCACTTACCAATAATAAAATTTCTTGTATAAATATATACAGACAGGTTTATCACGTCTTTGATTATGTAGTGGGCGATATTTGCGGATGGTTCACAGTTTAGCGATGAAACCCTCCAGCGCTTCGCCACACTCATCATTCACTCCATAGATATGCTGTGATTTTTTTTAGTACTCGTAGCTCCATTAATAATGGGTGTTTCAATTAAACTCTGGTGCCGATGATTTGCTCTAGTAGTGGTCCAACCAAAAACGTAATGTGAAAAAAAAAGTTTCAGGGACCCTTTAATGAAAAAGCAAAGCGAAAAAGACGCACACAAGCAAACAAAAAATGATGAATCGTAGACGGTGTCAGTGGTTGCGTTTCGGCTTTTTCTTTGCTCACCAGTATCATTTATTGTTGTCTTTTCATTAAGGCGAATCTTTGGAGCTGGGTTTTAAGAGCAGTGTGCAGTCACAGCATTCATTAACAATCACGCTTGTGTCGCCACTAACAGTTCTTGCCCAAAAAGTGCATCTGGCTTGGAGAAATCAGGAACAATTAGTTCATACTCAAATTTGAGTATGAACAAACTTCATACTCAAATATTTTGTGGTCACCCATCCATTAGAGCAATTTCTACAACTCGCAGATCAACATGCGTAGCCATCTATAACAGCACATTTATTAATTGCTCGCGTATTCATAGCAAATCAAACTGAATGGGAAATAGAATCTGTACTTCATCTCGTCATTTTTCAAGTTGCATCAGACACAGTATAAAATGGAGCAGTCTTTATACTTGCTCACATGTGCAAAACAGCACTCTGAATCGTGAAACGAAGCAATGCACAATCAACATTCATAGGTTGGTATATGTGGAACGCATGCACTTATGTGTCAAATGGCAAACATGGGTACGGTCTCGGGACAACCTAAAACTTTGTTTCCCATTGTACAGATTTGTGTGGCCCATCAGTGATCCAAGCAACACTCCCTATTTTATCACCACGATCGGTTACCTTGTGTGTGTTTCGTGATTACGAAGGGAATCCTTTTGCCAGATCAGCCATGATGTCTAATAAAACAAAGAGTGAAGACCCAAAGTCAGACTTAAGAAGTCATGCGCACCTGAGACATAGCAGGCAGCTTGCTCTTGGCGTCTGTAGCAGCAGTGTCCTCCTTTTGCGGCTCGGGCTTGTGGTCTTGCGCAAGTTCCATCTCGGACAGAATCTTGTTCACCTCGGACTCTTGCGCCTTCGCGAATTCCTGCCAGGAAGCTTCACTCTTCGCGGGTTCCTTGACCATAATTTCTTCGGCATCGCCCGAAGACTTGTCCTTCGCCATTTGTACACCAAGCCGCATCATCTGACTATCTTCGACTCTTTGACCCGAGCTGATGGCTCTATGAAGAAGTTCTCGCCACAAATCAATTTGACCTCCTAAGGTCGACGTGCGCTTCGTATCTTCAACATCTGTAGTTCTGCAGTCTTGTGCTGTGGAGCTCTGCATTGTGTCCTGCAGTACGAGGTCGCGAGCACTTGCCCCGCTCTGCAATCTGGGCTGCGTCATGGAAGCATTGCTACGCAACATTAACACTATCCTTCGAACATGGGCGTCTCTGAAGGCAGCTATGCTGTCAAATAACACCCGGGCGTTAAACTTTAGGTGTGTCTTGCTCTGAAGACGCTCCAGTGAGTTAGTGAGTTTGGACGTCCAGTATGGGTTTGGCATGGACTTGGAGGTGCTGCTCTGGCGGATGAGTGCTATGCCAGTGGGCTTCCTTTTAAACCTGAAATGTGCAAAGCGTTAGTTTTGGGTCAGTCAGTAATCATCCATGTATTCATGTCATGATGTTAAACAGTGGAAATGACAAGGGACTGGTTGAAAAGAAAACAGGACAGGTGCAGACTCATAACTGCACCGATTTCTATGACGCAGAGACTATACAATGTTAAAGATGTGTTTATGATATTGCCGCGAACCATGCATTGGGTTTGTTTATTTGTGTTTAGTTTTTTCGGCCTGGCTGCGCCGGCCTGTGCTATCGCCGTTTTCACAGCGTTTCGAACAAACGCTATCGAACAACGCTTCAGGCGTTGTTCGATAGAAACAACGCTTCAAGCGTTGTTTGTTAGAAACGCTGTTCGAACGAACAGCGTTTCTAACAAACGCTATCACGGCGTTCTCGGTACAATTCGACTATTCGAGAAACGCTCGCGCCGAGGGATATAAATTCCCGCACAGCAGATGCCGCGTCATTCGATCGCCGACGCTCACTAGCGTGCACGTCGTTTTGCCGGCCGCTGCTTCGCCGCCTGTGTATTCTTTCAGTTGTTAGGGGAGCACAGGTTCGCTCCAATAAACTTGTTTCCCTTATAGACAACTGGGTCGTCCTTTGCTGCGTGACAATATCGTGTACGATTGGAGAGTATATACAGTGGCACAAAAAAAAAAAAGATGATTGCGATACACACTAGGCATGGTTACTTCACTCGCATCATCCCAAGGTGTCATCAAGATACTGATTCAATCTCGCATGGCGCAATAAATCGGATGACGTATATATACTGTGTGTGTGTGTATGTTCTCCATGCAATTTGTGTTTGCATCTCTACACTTGTACAGAATCTCTGCGCCACACTGTCCTACTTCCTTTTCAACCAGTCCTTTGTCGTTTGCGCTGTTTAGCATTATGAATCCGTACTAACCTGCCTAACTTAAATTTCCACTGTTTACTTTAGCGAGTTATTAAGTTGTTTGGTCCTCAACAGAAAAGCGCGCGCGAAAGCAGACGCGTTGTGAAACCAGCGCACAAAGTGATCGAAACGGTGCAAACGCTTTGCTGCCGCTATACAAACAGCTGGAAGGCATATGTATGCGCAAGTTGGTGCAACTATTGCAACACTGCACGCTACGATCGACAAGCTGTGTCGCCTGCTAGCTGTTATAATCCACATACCAGACGAGGGCTAGATCAGTGATCTCAGTTTATAATGACAAGCGCAAAAAAAAAAAAAAACGACTTCCTCAAAAAAATCCGCGCTGCCTTCCGGCACGTACGCGCGTACTGATTCAAGTTTTCCTACAACATTCCTGTACTAGACGACAGTTGTGCGTACCTTCAGCTCTTTGTTGTTTGACACAGGGCGGACTCGAAAGCAGCGCGATATCTCGAGATAAGCTGCCCGCCTACGTGACGATCAACACCGAAACCAGTTTCCAGCTGCAATCGTCAGCTGCGCGCGCACCTGGCGATGTCAAGCGCACTCGCTAGCTTGCGCAACGAAGGTTTTAGACTTCCTGCGCCTTGGTAAGAGCAGGAAGTCAAATATACTTCGGGTAAAAGTCGCTCACCTGAAGCTCGATGGCCTACGCCAGCCGTGGTAACCGTTGGATCGGGCGATCCAATGTGTCGACCTTCGGGACAACATGTCGACTTTCGCATTCAAGCGACGTCTCCGAATCCACTCTGCGTCGAGTTCGTCAGCTCGGGCGAGTCGGGCGGGATATTTTGTTCCCCATGATTAGCTAATAAATTGCGTACACACGGAGCTATAGCGCAGCTCCTTTCACCAACAGCGCATCCAGCAACACATGAACGATGGAGTGAGGGGCTCGCCCGAGGCAGTCCGAGGTGCAACTGACGTCACGGATATCGCCTGATCTCTGTGTCATGTGACCACAACAACTACAACAAAAATTGATGATGCCAGACAACGGTGCGAGTGGTCCGCTCTTGTCGCTGAGCGACTGCACTTGAGTTCGTAAAAAGTATTGAAAAGAGAAAGAAAAAAAGACTTGTTTGTAAGCCATTGTCATTTAAGAAATGTTAGCGACGTCCTAGCGTAATTTCAGAGCTCAGTAATGAGAAAGGTCGAGCGCAATTTTTATAATTCGACAGATATTCGAATAGAAGTGCATGTCTCATATCAGTTATGCACAACGTAATTTTAGTATTTACAAATTGTGGCGCCATCTCACAATACCGTTTAAAAGTACGAAAATTGTTTTTATGCACTTTAAATGCAGTTAAATGTTTTTCTTTCAACAATAGGTTTCGCATAACTCGGTAAGTTGTAAGATATTTTATAAATGTCGGAAATAAATGGATTAAATGTTGGTGTGAATTAGCACACATGGCTGGCTAGCAAGCCATTCATTCTCAGTTTTCGGTTTTGTCGCGTCAGCGTGATATTTCGCTCGACTTTCGCCACGAGTGACTTACGTGCCGAACCGATGCCAAAAAGTGCGACACTGTCGCATGGTTCGGGCACGTTGCAATATGGGCAATCTAGACACGTGATAATCTGGACTGCTTGCGTTGAGTCAATGCCTCACGTTCGCCAGAATTTACTGTGCTGACTGATCTCTCGTATCTATATTTGAGACACTATTAAATTTAAGTGTGCTACGAGATATATGATTACTTCGGTGTATTGTGGCGCCGGAAGGCCGTAAAAACGCGCAGTAAAACTGCATTGTAGTGTAAAGTGGGCTTTGCCACCAGGCTTTAGTGTATTGCAAGAAAAACTGTTTAGTTTGAATTATCTTCAGTGTGCCAGAAACGCTGGCCTAACCGTAAATGTTGACACTCCGTGCTCTCCCTTAAGTGAACCCCTCGATAAACGTCAAATGATATTGGCTTTTTGTGCAGATGTAAAGAAGATGTTGTAAAGCACGAAACCGAAACAGCGCATTATTGTTCGCTCGGCCTTACCATTTCAGTGGTATGTGAGCGCAAGAAAAAAAAATTAAAAGCAGCCAACAAGCGCGTAAAAGCCACGCGCCCTTGCCAGCGGCTGTTGAAATTCTAACCACGTGACTAACTGTCGAGTGACAGCTGCCGCGCGGTCTGAACGAAACGAGAAAAGAAATGAACAAAACTCCTAAGAGCCCCCCTCTGCGATGGTCGCCATCTTTTGTCACGTGACGAATGACGTCGTCATGGCGCCGGACGGAGCATCTAGGAAAAAAAAAAGATGGCGCCGAGTGAAAGCCATCCGTAAGAACGATGTTACGCGAAGCTCTACGCTGATCCGTATCACCTGGCGCGCTTGGATGCCTCTACCGGGCCGCAACTGTCGGCGATTCCGTGCTGCTCCATCGGCCGGCGCGGTCGGTTGCCTAGTCGTCTCCGGATTCACGGAAACAGCCCAGTTGCGGTAGGAGCAGCGTCGGCGAGTAATAAAAATAACAAGCTTCGCTTTGTATCCCTTTCGGCGTCGTCGACATGGCGGGTCGCGGAGCTATCAAGTCCCAGCCGGGATCGGCGGCCTGCTCCTACGAAGGTTTTGACAAGTTGACCAGCAGTACGTTGAAGGTAAGTGGGTCCGCTACCCTCCTCTCGGACCGTCGTTTGGATCCGTGCTGAGCGCATCCTTTTTTCTCCGCGTTCAACTGCTTCGCGCTAACCTTCGAGTAGGAGGCAGCGATGTTAGTGAAGTAGTACAGAGACTTCGGATGTATCGTCCTCGTGCTAATAACAAAATCGCTCCTCCCGCAAAAGAAAATACAGAGAAATGTCGTATAGAACTGCGGCTTGGAAGAGAGAACGGCACCCACGTTTTTCTGGATTTGACCCTGCGTGACAGCGCGGTTCACGTCGTGAGCCTGCGAGCCACCGTTGCCTTGGCCCAGCCCGTCTCGCTTAAACATCTTGCTCGTGGTCGAACTGTAACCGCAATCGTGCATGTTTTTATATATTTCCCCGTCCGGATAAGGAAAACTCGTGCCTTCGTGTGTGTTTCGCGCGTGTGTTTGGGGGGGGGGGGGGGGAAGCAAGAAGGTGTACAAGAAATGCTGCCGAAATCGCGCGTTCCGCAGCGGGGGTAGCGGTTCTTTTTCGGAAGGGTGGAGGGGCTTGCGGCGCGTGTGTAAACAAATAAAAAACGAAATAGTGTCACGGCTAAGAGCCGGAGGAGGCAACAGTCAATTTCGTCCGTAAATGAGCGCGTGACCGTGGGCAACCCGCGCGTGTTTGCGTGAAACCAGCTCCGTTTTGCGTGCCGAGTTTGGATTGACCGAATGTCCTGCTTTCTTTTTTACGGAGTTTCTTTAACATCGCATTGACGAAAAGCCCGAGTAGTAGTGTAGTAGTAGCACGCGTGCTACTTTCGTGCTATCGAGACCTTCAACTGGCACCAGATGTAGTTCCGTCATCTTATCGCGGCGGGGCACACGTATATCGGCTTCGCTTTTACGAGTTGCGGAGTTGGCGGCGCGCGCAGTGCCGGACTTTGGTGGGATCCTGTCGGGAAGTGAAGTCCCCCCCCCCCCTTTTTTTTTTCCCTCGCGGATCTCGGAAGAATCAGTGCGAAAATGTCTCGTCGTGCCGTGGTGGTAACTATCGTATCCATTCTTCACGAATGCGAGTTGAAGCTAACCTTGAAAGCTACGCGAAACGTCAATAGATGTTTCGGATACCGTCTCGTTAATCCGTTCTTCAAGCTTATCCTGTGTAGCGAATGTATTTATTCAAGATTAGCCGCTGTCACCGATAGTTTCGCCTGTGTTTGTGGTCGTGGCTTATCGCCGCCCTCAGGGCGCGGGTTCGAATCCCGGCTGCGGCGGCTGCATTTCCGATGGAGGCGGAAATGTTGTAGGCCCGTGTGCTCGGATTTGGGCGCACGTTAAAGAACCCCAGGTGGTCTAAATTTCCGGAGCCCTACACTACGGCGTCTCTCATAATCATATAGTGGTTTTGGGACGTTAAACCCCACATATCAATCAATCAATCGTGGCTTATCGCCGCGTTTCACCCTTGTCTCACGATTTCCATTCGCCGCTGAAGACACGCGTTTTCTTTTGGATCTATGGCTTGTTCTGTTTTGTCGAAGCTAACCAATTCCGCGCAGTGGTTTGACGTATACATGATGAGTGTATCTGTGGTCGATTTCAGGCTTTTCGATTGTGCCTCCTTTCATGTATTGAAAATTTGTTTTTTCTTTCATCCAGAGGCACCCAAAGATGGAATTAAACAAAAATGAACTCCTCAAGTTACTCAGCGTTCTAGAGGGGGAACTACAGGCTCGAGAAATTGTGATTGCCGTACTGAAGGTAAGTCCTGACTT
This sequence comes from Rhipicephalus microplus, assembly GCF_013339725.1. Classification (NCBI taxonomy): domain Eukaryota; kingdom Metazoa; phylum Arthropoda; class Arachnida; order Ixodida; family Ixodidae; genus Rhipicephalus; species Rhipicephalus microplus. The sequence goes on from NC_051167.1 coordinate 120,856,915, forward strand.
GTTTTTGCGGTTGACGCTGCTCAGAGTGCATGAGTGCATATGAAATCCTCACAACTATCACTTTCGGTGTGTCCGCTTGTTGCATGTCTTATCGCAGAAATTTAATTCATTTTCAATGTTCACCGACTCACACCTAGAGTGTTCCGACACTGCGATTTCGATCCTGTTTGAGCTCGATTGCGATTCACGTTTATTGGTCATGAGTGGTCCCTTTCACATCTTGCCGTTGAGCCAATCGCAGTCGGGTAACTTGGTCCCGATTGAACCAAATCGCAATTGAAAGTGGTCATGTGACACATCTTGAAAATTTTTGGGTTTTGTTCCCCGTCGGGGCAGGTTGTTTTTCGTCCACTTTTTCATTCCCAGTATCACGTAATCACTACACTCCGATCAAAAAGAAAAAAATGATGTGTATGATAGTTCTATGCTTATTTTGGCTTCATACGTTCGTGTCTAATAAAAACAAGCTCTTCTATTGGCTTATAATAATGAAGTGATCGACATTTCCAAACCGCGTGTTTTTGCAGATGGGAAAGGGTAGAGTATGCCGAATGTAGCAATTGCACCCAGGTTTCTGGCACATTTTTATGCCAGTTTGTGTGAGGCACCCTATCTCTTTACTATATTCAGGATGGCAAATTATTTCTTTTTGCTGTGCTATCCTGACAGTCGTGGTAAGTATGCGGGTAGCGCTGTGAAGGCCACTGCTGTCCCTCTTACGCATAATTTATACAATTACTCCATCCAATAACTAAGAGTTATTTTTGTGACACCAAGCCCTTATAGAACGTTTCGGATAGTTGATTTTCCTATACAGACTCATGCTTGTATCACTGGTTCTAGGTTGGAAACTTGAAAGTCCTGTTAGATTTTATAGGGAATTCTAACACTGCAACTCGGAACAATCTTAATGTTTAAGGTAGTAACGATAAGCATTTAGCTCTTAAAAGGGGCCCTGCTACACTTTTTTGGCATGGTCAGAAAACGCTGCCGATCTGTAGTCAAGACCCCTGAAAACACGCGAGCCAAACGTCGTAGCGCAGCATGCATCCTTGAATTTACTATTGATTTTCAGAGCCAGCTAGAAATTGCTCCTTCTTCTACAAATGGTGCCACGCACCCAAATGACAGTGCCATATACCCATATTTATGACCAGCGGTTGGATTAAGTATCGCAGGCTCCATAGTTACTGCAGCTGGTGAGGGACACTTCTATGTGTCTGTACTCGTGTTCAAAGAAAAAAAGTGCTCAAGGTCATGACGTACACATGTTGTACCTTATTTCTCCTGCGCCATTTCTTTGGGCTTAGCTTCCAGTGTCTTTCTTAGAACGAGAGGACAGAAAGCAATTGCAGTGTGCGACAAACCTCCTTAACTCCGCTCATTCTTGATGGAATCGAAAGATTTTTGCGGCAGCACTATTGACGAGACAATATACTTCTTTTGTGAACCCATTCTATGGTTACTTGGAAAAGTGTTGCAGGGCCCCCTAATATGCATAGTTCTGGCATTAGCCAGAATGTGTACTTTCGGCTCAAGCGGAAACCAGCTAGCACTTATGTCTATCACGGGTGAAGGGCAGGCGTGCCACGATTCTGCGGGTGGAGCTTAGATTTTTTTAGGTTGTAACAGAGTACAACACCTAGTTTGACCCTTTTCGACGAAATTTTAGAGGTGTGCCGATGCAAAACTATGTGGGCAAGGTGGCTTGGCTTGTGAGATAGATTTGTGTGGATACTTATGCATCATTTACAAAGTATCAATGATGAATATCACTTTGAACATTTTTAAAAAGGTTTGTAAGAGGTTGCACGACCATTTGCCTTAGGAACATGCCTGTATGTGCGTGCCACGTTACTGGAAAACTTGGTACAGTTCTGTCAGTTGTACGGTGATGGTTAGTCAAGAGTGTACTGTGGGCTGTCATGCAGGCCGAGCAGGTGAAGCAGCTGCTGTACCCGCGCAAGGCTGGCACCAACGGGGCAGCAAGCAGCGACCCCTGGGCAGCCCTGCAGCGGGACGTGCTCAACGCCTTCGACAAGCGCTTCGACGTGACCTCGGTGCGAGCTCTACACGGCCTCCAACTGCACCACTTGGAGCAGCTCATCGCGTTGCACCGGCGGGTCCAGGCTCGCAACCGGGAGGAACTCCGAGCTTTGGAACAGCGCTGTGCAAAGGTTAGTTGCTCGGAATTTTTCAGACACACACCATTTTGGTAGGGATGAGTGAACAGTAAGTTTAAGTTCGAAGCCAATTTAGAGTAGTAGTAAATTCGAGGTTCAAAGAGAGTTCTATTCTAAGCTAATAGTCAACTGGTTGAATAATTTATAAACAAAGAGTTTGAATTGTATATATCACATACCATTAAGAAAAATGATCATTTTTGTCCCTACCGAATTTGCACCATACACTCAAACCTCGATATAATGAATTTGTATAAAACAATTTATTGGTTATAATGAAATAAATGAAGATAGCTTTGTCATGGACATATTTATAGATAACTGTTTATAAGAAATTTTTGGATATAATGAAGTATTTTCGAGGCAGATGTGGCCTTGTTATAATGAGGTTTGAGTGTATTTTTAAGAAATGGAAATGGGTCTGTGTGAATGTCACTTTCTTAGTTCAAAGTGAAGTGGAAGCAACTCTGAATAGTGGCAAGATTGGTGTAGTGGTACAATATGTCACATTTTAAAATTTATTATACTCACCGCATTCAAGCTCATATAACGTAGTTTTCGACTTTAAAAATAATTGTGGTGGAGGAGCATAATATTTCAACTTGAACTTTGAGTGTGACAGTGCGGATTTTTTTCTGAATGGGTGGTTTCACAGCACATCACCCCCTTGCAGTGAAAAACCTTTACAAAAAGAAAAACAAGGGAGAAGGGTAGGCTATATGCTCGCAAATATGTGCATATATTCATTCATTTTAGATACTTCGAAATTTCGAATAATCTAAACTCTTCTTGAAATGAATTCAAATAATGTAAAATTCATTAAAATATTTGAAGCACCTAAATATGTGCCAAATATATGGGTGCTTTGTGGTGAATATTTCACTTGTGAAGTAGAATGAGCGCAATAGTTTTACCAGCTTGACTACTAATTCACCGTAGGTGTGGTTGACCCTATGCTTGTGATGTCACTATGTCATGCACTTTGGTGATGCACTTGCAATGTTCAGTACTGGTTAATGGGTGTCTCGTTTCATGATCTTCGCTGCGCAGCTGTGCCGAGAGCTGGAGGAGGAGAGAGGAAAGCGCGCTCAAGACACGGCCCAGGGTGACAATGTGACCTTTCTCTTAGAAAAGGAACGCGAGCACCTTCGACATGAGGTGGACCTTGAGAGGCAGCAGAGCCACAGGCTTGAGAAAGAACTTCAGCAGGTAAGACGGGTTGCAATGTTAGCAGTAGTAGTAGTAGTCTGGGCTCAGTGTGGTGACAACACTGCCAAATGGCTCGGGCATAGCAAAAAATAAATTAATAAAAAATGTGGGCAGCTTGCACCAGTGGTGCAAGGCGAGACTAGTAGCTGAGCTTGTAGCCAACTTAAATTGCTACCATGTTCTTAATTAGCAAAATTATCAGTCTTAATTATATAGTACAAAATTAGCAAGGCTCTTATTAGCAAGTCATAACTTGTAAGGTTTTAATTTGGGAGTTTAATTACTTTGATTACAATACTTATGGTCTTATTAGCAAGGTTTTCTCTCTATTCCTGTCGGTTTCTCTCTGATTCATTCTCTGTTCCTTTCTCTTCCATTTATCTGTTCTCTGGATCACTTTTGCTTTCTTCAGAAGTTGCTCGAATTGAATAAACGTTTACATTAGACATCCATCGTGTCAACTTCAATAGTGTGCTGGCCACGGACCTCACTATCAGGCAGATTGCTAGGCAATGCAGAAAAATTTACTACAACTATCCTCATTTCTTGAATGTTACATCACCGAGGACAAACTGTGTTTATGTAAAGTCAATCCTAAAATTAAGAAGAGGACGAAGTGAGCGGGTGCTGGCCGAATTATTGCATTGCACAAGCTAGGCGCAGCTTAGTTTTAGGGTCACGGGAAATGGCAGACAGAAAAGTTCAAACAGCTGCGCTGTTAGAGTTGAAGTAGGCTCTGTTCCAGAGACTGGTAATTAGAAATACATCACACTTGTCATACGTGTTTGCCAAGGCCACCGCTGCAAAGCTGGCTATAATCAGGGCACTTGAACATGCGGCACAGAAATCTGGCATCATGGCTGCATTCTGCATCCCAAACATTAGGGCCAAGACGGACTAGAGGCTTCTGGCGCCTGGCGAGTACGCACAGCTGCCTGTAAAAATGTTGAGGCACTGTTTAGATTGGTACTATATGTACTCTGTATTGTATAACTTGCTCTGTGTTTTGGCCACACCTTTAACGACAAAGTGTGGGAAGATAAGTGCAAAAAATCAATCCTGTGTTTTGCTGTGAATCCAGCTTCTTTGCATTGTCATGAAGTAGTGCCATGAAACTAACTTTCGCACCAAAACGCGCTGTCTAAATGCAGTAAGTTGTTTCAAAGCTTTGTGGGGAATTACATCATCTGTCGAACTCATTCCCATTTTCCAGCGTGTTCAGTATTAGTTGGTATGACTGTGCAATGTTTACAGGACTCTCTTTGATAAGTTCCTCGCTCTGTTCGATCATATCCGTGACACAGGCAAATGAGGCACTCGAAATGGAACGAACTCGGCAGAAGCAGATGGTGTTGCTCCTCCTGGCCGAACGGAAGCGGCTAATCGTGCGGATAATCCAGGAACGGCAACGGGGGGACCAGCTCCTGCAGGTGAGGACGTAATCTCACTTCACAAGACTGGGGTGAGCTCAAGATCCTGTCACAACTTCTGTCGCCGTGTCTTTCTCATTATTGTTATCATCATTATCAGCTTACTTCCCTTGCCGAAATAAGGCCTCTTGCAATGGTCTCCTACCCGCCCTATCCTGCAAGCTTGTTCAATTTTTTACATATGCAAAGTGTTAGATTTGAGCAGTTTCATCTAACCCTTGGTTGTCCTCATCGATGCCCCCTCCATCTTGTGCTACCTATTGCACTGTTCTAACTGAGCATCTGTTCTCTGTCCTTCCGATAATGTGGCCTGCTCAGTTCCAGTTTTAATATTATTTCTAATATTTGCTGGGATATTGGCTATCCTAGTTTGTTCTTTGGTCCACTCCGCTGTCTTCCCGTCTCTCAGTGTGGCGTCTGTAATTTTTTATTCCATTGCATACTCTGTGGTCCTTACCTTCTTTATAAGCTTTGTTGTTCTACAATTTTCTGTGCTACATGTTAAAACTGTCAAGCGTCAGAAATATCATAATGTATTAGTTTGCTGTTATTGAAGGTACTCTGAAAGAAAGAGGAATGTCATTTCTGTCATGCTATCAAACCAAAAATGGCACTCTTGTCTTGAAAAGACGGATGATGTATCCATAAAAGAGTCGCAGAAAGAAAACCACAATACAGGCTCAGAAAAAAAAAAAAAAGAAACTGGTTGGCAGGACTGCTTTCAAGTTCGCACCCACAGCTCACAGTGGTATCTTGCATTTTGACGCCATTAGCAATGGCCTATGCAGTTCTTTGCCTGTAAAAATGGATTACACTCAAATCTCATTATAACAGAGTTGCGTCATGTGCAGAAATAAGGTCGTTAAATAATTAAATAAATTCGTTATAATCATATATTTCTAACACTGTATCTACTGGAAGACTATTCTTCATTTAATTCGTTATAACCAATATTTCGTTATATCTGGGCTCGCTATATCGAAGTTTGAGTGTGCATTACTTGAGGGATGCCAGGCACTTAACTTGGCAGGGTTTGAAAACTTTCATTGAAAACTTTCATTTCTCAAATATTTTTCAATATCATGTCTCTGATCCCTGTAACATGACGTCTGAGACCACTATTTTTGTACTTAATTTTGGTGGTAGTGCTGAGAAACGGAAAAGTGAGCGACTAAGTCGCAGCAGCAAACCTTTTCAAGTTGCTGACACACACAGGCGCCTGACTGACCTAATCTCATGTTCGTCAAAACCCAGCCATTGCAAACTCGCAAATGTGCTTTGTAACGCTTAGGACGTGAAGAAACAGCCCTGGACAGATGAAGCTATCCCTTGTCCAGTGTTCTTTGTTCCCGTCCTAATCATGTACCTACCAGCCCAGTTAGGTGCACCCCTGCAGTACATGCAGTTCATTTGTAGTGCTTCCCTTTGTCTCTTTTATCGTTTCTGTGGGGCTTGATCCGGCTAGTTGGCAGTCTATATTAGACCAGACAACTGACAAAATGGAAATTACATGCGCAGTGATACACACAAATGTGTGTCGCTTTTGTTTTCTGTCTTGTGTAAAAAGTCCTTGCACTAGTATGCAGTTGGAATATGAAACACCTGATGAAGCACTTTTGTGTCTGTGAATCTCCTCGCAGAGCTTAAAGGACGAAAAGGCCCGCTCTTCCGAAATGGTGGAAGGCCTGGAAGAGGAGAGTAAACGATCCCTCCAGATGGAAGAGGAGCTGGAGCGGCAAGCAGCGGACTTTGAGATGGAGCGGGAACGTTTCCAGACGCAGGTCAGCAGACAACTGCTGCTAGTGTTTCTTCCTTTGACATATTTTGTTGTCGAACGCTGCTCTTTCTGGGAGAGAGAGAGAGAGAGAGAAAAAGGAAGGACAGGGAGGCTATAGAACCTTGTCCCCATTTGGCTGGCCATTCTCGACATGGCATACGGGATATGCGTTCTATACATGAAACAAACCGTGCATCCCCCTTTTTGTGTTTCACATTTGCTGAATCATGTTCTCTTCTAATCTAACATCTCAAATCGCTAGCTTTGCGCTGACACCTATTTTCCAGCACTTTCTGCTGTTTTTTATGTTGACCTACCTTGTTGTTACTTATCAGATGCCCCCTTACACAATGCCTCAAAGGGGCCTGTAAGGTATGTGTACAGGAAATAGTGCAACTGTAAACTTATCATGAACACAGGCCTTATGAATCAGTCAAACGGCGATATTTTCTGACACGAGCATTACCAGTTTGCACGCGTGGGAAAAAAAAAAAAAAAACACTTCATGAATCAGACAATGGGATAGGAAAATGCCGCTTGACCAGTTTGAGTGATGGATGATCGGCGCCACAGTGCACAACTGCTTTTGACGGACCCTTTTGTGGTCTGTTGTTGGGCTCCTCCTGACAATGTAAATGGCCACAACAGTCTGCTGTCAGATTAAAACGAATTTAAATGGATAAAGAATTACCCTTCCCATTAGTAGGATCCAAACTCACAACTTTTGTATTAAGTGCATTCTCTTGTAACTCAATCGGTAGAACGCTCTGAGCTCTATTCGAAGGTCGAGGAGTGATTTTCTTCCACGTTATCTCATTCTTAATTTACATCATTAGCACTACACTACAGTAGAAGACAATGATTAATGGCCCCTATGCTTTCCTTGGCACAATTGTTGGTTGCATTTATTTGGTTCTGTCCAAGAGCGAAACGAGTCCCTAAAAAAGGTACCCCTCTTTTGTCTAATCGTGATTAAGAAATTCAGTCCAGATCAAGCTCAGTTGCTATAAGAACTAGGTATGCGACACTGGTATCAATTAGAATGGGCTGCGCCTGTGCTCACAGGTTGCAGAACTGAAGGCCCAGAATGCCCAGCAGCAAGCGGAGTTGGAGCGGCTACGGCAGGAGGCCGAGCGCCTGGTTCCGCCCCCGGCACCAGCGCCCCTCGGAGAGGGGGTGCGCAGTGCCACCATCATCACCCCCGCCAGCGCACCCGCACCCACCGTCAGAGCAGCAGTTCCCACTCCGACCCCACCCAGAGGTGTAGCAGTGGTACCCAAGGTTCCGCCCTCCGCTACCAAAACCACACCTCCAACAGTGCCACAGGTGTGTACAGGAGAAATGCGTCGTTACCATTTATCAGGAGAGCACGGCACATGAATCGAGGTAATTTGGAAAATAAACTGGAAATGCTTGAAGGCCAATACGGGTGGCTCCTTTCCTCAGGGCTTTTTCAGGGCTCCTTCATTATATTTTTCCTTATCCTTTAGTCACAGTGGATGGGGAAAAAAATTGGAACAGGGACCGAGTTCTTCATTGAATTCTTTCTGGCTGTCCTCGATTTTACTTAAAAGGGCCCAAACCACTGCTTTAAGTACAGTCAAACCTAGATATATCGAACGGCGCGGCGATTGCGAAATAGTTCGATATCCAGAATTCAATATAAGAAAAAAATCACGAAAAAATGCGTCAACAGCTTGCTGAAAACGACCAACGAACTGTTCACGCGTGGTGCAGTAAATACTCACTTGAATATTCAAACATAGTATTTATTGTGTTGGTTTAAAATATTGAAAAAGAGTAGCCTGCTTTTTGTTGGCCATGGCGTGTTTGACGACTGCGTCCTCAATATAGTCCAGGTGATCCATAAGTGATAGGCCGGTGCCTTCAAACGCGCCGCAGTGGCGGCGCACAAGGGCCAAGGCAGCTACGACCTCAGCTGATGTCGGGAGCGGGGCACCATCAGTGCTTGCGGGATCCACCTCGGCAGAGTCTTCATTTGGCTGCTCAGCAGTAGCTTCGGCGACAATCTCCACATCCGTGAGCTCCGCCGTTCGGAGTTAGGCCTGGCGCGCACCACAGCACGCGACAGGCCCAACTCCGAACAGTGCGCGACAGGCCCAACTCCGAACAGTGCGCGACAGGCCTAACTTTGAACAGTGCGCGACAGGTCTAACTCAGAACGCACGAACACTGCGAGCACAACGACCGATGCCTGCCGATGCTAAGGGGAGGAGCTTGCAACAAGTGCGCAGTGTGCCGTTGACACCATAGAGACTGCAACGACTGCAAGCTGCAAGACTGCGGCGTGAGTCCGGGTGTAAAGCGCGCACATGGCGCGCCCATGCCGGCTCGCCTGACTGCTTTCCCTTTCCCGGCGGCAGCGCGGGCCGCGCCCGAGACAGTTGTCTGCGTCCTTTCCCTCCTATACTTTCCTCCTCAATCTTTACCTCCCACTCCCCCTTCCCCCGCGCGAAGCCGTGTCGGTGCCTTCGTATTGAAAGAAAATAACAGCTTCGCGCTTTTTCCTTCACTTTCCTCATTCAAGAACCTCCACCACAAGGCTGCGGCGCGCGTACGCCGCTACGTTAAGTGGCGCTCTCGGCGCCATCGATGTGTGCAGCATTCGTAAACGCCCGCCGCTCTACCGCTACTTTCGAGAGTTGCGGGAAAGCTCGCCCCCTGTCAATGGAGCGCGGTTTGGGGTGGCTGAGTTCAATATATCCATTATATGTCAAACTTTGTTCGAAATAAAAAAATCAATAATGCATGCGATTTCCCGCGTGATATAGGAACCGTTCGATATAGGCAATAATTCGATATATCCATGTTCGATATATTGAGGTTTGACTGTATTAATCAAATGACCTCAGTGACGGAGCTTATTGCTTCATGAATTGATAGCCGCGATACTTTCTCGAATTGGGGAAGAACGAGTGCAGTTACGGGAATTCGTCGCACTTTTTCAAGTGCCTTCTCTCAACCCAACGAGCATGCTGCAAGCTTCACTGTAAGGGATGGTATGAGGAAAGATGTCTAGTCAGTGCGTGCAATGAAATGTTATCGCTCTTGTGTTTATGTATCCTCTGCACATAAGTGTGTCGTTTGGGTAATGTCACTGGCTATCTATCGCGATGCCCAGTATGTCAGGGCACCCCGTGGAAGAAAGCACATCTAATTCAAGCGCCGCTCCTTATTTATGTCGGCGTTTAGCCATTATCATGCTAGCTGCTGTTTGACATCAAACAGCAGTCCCTGGCAGCTTTTTAGAGGGCAGGCATAGGACTCTGTATGAATGAAAAGAGGGCACCTGAAAAAAGGGCAACTTCGTACTACGCTTGTAAACTCTCCTTGCCACTCACAACCGTGAGATCAAGCTGAACCTTTCATAGCCATTCAAAAAACACATCCTCAAGATGTGTTTTTTGAACAAGCACAAGGCGTAATTCACGTCTCCTTTGGTTTGTGTATCCTTTGACTCTTCTTGACTGATTGCTTTTCAAGACACGTTTCATTACTCATTCACTCTACAGTGTTATTTGGTGCTGAAGACCAGCGTTTGCCATTTTGTTTCACGGCAGGTGCCACCAAAGCCGACACCTGACCGAACGCTTGTCAAGAAGCCGGGAATGCCGACGACACCCGGCACGCCCGGCATAGCGTCGGCAACCGGGACGGTCTTGAGGCCCACCCCGCCTCCCGTGCCGCCCAACAAGCCCGTGCTCCAGCGCAAGGACCTGGGACCGAAACCCCCCGTTCCACCCCGCACAGTGCCGGACTCAGCAACTCAGGTGGGTGGCGGCTTCACCTCAAGCCCCGCCCGCTACACCCGCTGCATGATGACATCGCCGACGGAGAGGGTGAAACCTTCTGCACCGGCCCCCGTGTCGGGCCTCGATCTGATCGGACCCGAACTGGCAGACTTTCAGAGCCTTCTGGTCTCCATGGCAATGGACAAGCCGAACAGTCCACTGCGGGGTGGTTCCTAGAGGGTTGTGGATGCCTCATAACTTCTTTCATAATCAATCGTCATGTTTGAGATGGTAGAGAGCAGAACCATTGACACTAGTAACTCCACTAAATAGTGAGAAAGAATTAAAGTTACATCATGAAGTGGTTTTGGGACGTTAAACCCCACATATCAATCAATCAAATCAGAATTAAAGTTACAGCTTATTGCAGATGATGCAACCTATACATTCAGGTTATGATTGATATGTGGGGTTTAACGTCCCAAAACCACCATTTGATTATAGGGAAGTTTTCTTTTTCTTTATTTGTAGGGGTGTCTTATATCACTTCTTGAATGACTGAGCAGGGTGTGTGGGTAATAGAAAATTAATATAAAATTGTTTGCATCTTGTTCCCAACAGACTGTCATCAGCAGTGTATAGGTGACATGCGTGGTCTTGTTGCATATCAGATGAATATTGGCAAATATTGAAAGAGTTTGCCATTGATCATATTACAGTAGAATCTCGGTGGTATGAATCTTATTGGGGGGGGGGGGGGGCGAAAATATTTTCATTGCCAAATATTTTCAGTCACCAAAAACTGGAAAAATTAATTTTCAAACCACAATAGATATGCACAGGACATTTATAGCCATTGAGAAAACTTATATATGTCATTCTGACCCATGTGAATGAATTAATAAGTGATGGCACAGCTGGTTGTCGCAGATGTGCACGTCCAAGTTTTGCTGGAGGCCAACTGAAAGCGAAGTGCCGAATTTCACGCCACCATAATCATAAGCGAACTACAGGAACGTCGAAATACTCTTTACGACTTCACTGCTTTTAATCTACTGCTGCGTTAGCTGTATCCTTTCCGAGCTACGTAGTCGCTATTCATGATCACATCGATGATCACATCGATAGCGACTGCAGTTGCGTGTGCAGCATTTGTAGTGAATGGTAGTTGCGTCTTCATCCCGAGTGCTCTGGCTGTGTGTGCCTTCAAAACTAGATCGTTGCTATCTGTGATCGCGTGTACTGAGATTTTGTCCACAGTGATTGTGGCGGGCAGCATCACTTTGAATTGGTGAGCGTTGGATGTGCATCTAGTTTTGGAGTTCTCTTGTTGCCATATATGATCGCGTAGATAGCAACCGCGGTTTCGTCCACAGTGGTTTAAGAAAGCGATGAACAAAGTTCTGACAGTCCGTGCGCTGGCTGTGCACTTCCCAAGCTTCCAATGCACACTCCTGTCCTCCGTCACTCAACGGTTTCAGTATCCAAGTCCACATAACGCGACACGGCACTGGAGTGTATTCGGAACATCCAATTTTTGTTGCATTGGACCCAGTGGAATTCAGTCAAGGAATTTTACGAATTCGTATCACGCTTAAATTTGTATCGGCCTGGTTCGTATCACCGAGATTCTGCTGTAGTTACAACGTACCTCGAAGTTCCTTTTGTTTATAATTAACCTTTTACGTTGGCAATGAAAACCAAGGAATGATAGCATTCAGTTTTCACTGGGAATGTGTTCCGTTCTCATTTCCAGTTTTTCTAATCCCAGCACACACAAATGCTGCCACTGATCAGGTACCTTTCCCATGCCGGACATTTATTCCTGCACTTTTTATTTTGGTTTTAACTGTTCTAGAGTATCCTGGCTGTCAAAGCAGTGGACTAGCGTGACAGCTCACTACAGATATCTGGCGTGATGATTCCACCTTGACACCCATCAAGTTGTGTCTTATAGGCAGGAAAGGCAGGGACGGGTCACTGACCTAACGCACATTTACTTCAAGGCAGCTTGCATGCAAGAGCTCCAGAAGTGCGCTTACAGGGTAGTTTCAAGTCTGCAGGCTATTTTCACTGTTTGTATTTTGTTGGTCTGATCTATCATTCCACATTTTCATTTTTAATATGGCTGCGCTCAATCTCTTGCAAACATTAGCAACCATCTTGACACTGCAAACAGGGTATAACATCTGCTTTACACTTAAACCTCATTATAAAAAGTTGAATCTTACATGAAAATAAGTTCGTTATATACAAGAATTTGTTGTAAAGGTTTATTCCTAACACTATACCCTTTGCAAAACTATGTTTATTTACTTTGTTATAGACAATATTTTGTTATGTCCGGGTTGGTTATATTGAAGTTTCAGTGTACTATTTCAGTAAGGTAGGTTGAGGCAACTAAGAAATTGTTTTGAAGACGCGCTTGCATGGCCGTGCTCCCTCGGGTCTTATGTTGCCTGTTCATTTGAATGCTGCAATGTGTTTGGTGCACTACCGGCTTGACTATGCTTGAAGATTCTTCAAAAGATATTTTTTTTTTCATTCCTTTTTTTCAGCACAAACAGCAACATCAGCATGCACTGCCTAAAGGGCAGCTGAGTTTGTTACAGCTGCACATTTATAAGTGGAATTATAACGGCTGCTTTGATTATTTTCTGCTGCATAAGATCACTCCCTAACATTACCAGATTAATTTCTCTTTTCCATATGAGTGTACCACATTTTTGCATGGCTGAATGCATTGGAATAACTTTGTGCCGGATTTGTACGTGAAGTACGTCTTCAGCCGTTGTACTTAGCAACCTACCGCTGGTTCTTCGTGCCACGTTGCCATTAACAATTGCCGTGTGCCATAATGAGCATGTGGCCTAATCTGGGCTTTAATTTTACAAAGCAAACTTCTCTGCCATTAGAAGCAAGGCCGTAGAAGGAGGACTGACCTCGCATTATTTTGCCCCTATTTTTCTCATCATTTCACTCAACTCGCAGTTTCCTGCTTATATCGACACTTTTGGGAGTTTTTACTGTAACAATTCATTTTCACATTGCCAGTTGGCCGTAATGATGTAAGCGTCTCTGGCATCAGTCATCATTGCTGGACGATGTTTTTAGTACAATTAAAAAAGAAAAACGCACAATTACTTTTTTTTTTGTTTAAACTCTGCTTAGGTTTACAATCCTATTCTTTCGCACAATTTAAAATTTTTTTTATTTTGGTTGCGTTAGCTGCCCATAAGGTTGACTTGGAGATGCCCTTATTGTTTTGAAAGCCAAATCCCGGCCTCTTGAGGCAATGTTCGAAAAGTAAAGTCGTTATCTTGTTGAAAGAGACCAGATGCATTCAAGTGAGCCCATGTTTAGAGCCCCTTGTTAATAACAAACAACTTCAATATTTTTTTCTTAGTGGGAATACGTTTCATGGGATAATCCTCTGGACATATTCCCGTAATCACCGTTAATCGCCATGACATATCCCCGTGAATATGTGATCCCGGTGACGATATCAATAATCGCGGCGCAGAAAAACACTGGGGCAGAAAAAAAGAATGATATATGCAAAGCATGGGAATATAGACGAAACACTGAAAAGAGTTTATGGAGAAAACTGTACCCTTGTCACGTTAAACCAGCAAAATAGGAGCAACACACCCAAATAGACCCTGATTGCTCTTTTAACGAGATATGGAGCACTGGAGGGGGTACACCCTTTACACTTACTAAACCGGTAAAATAGTGATAAACAAAAAGGAGTTGATAAAAACACTCATCAGCCAGCAAGAGAGGGACGAAACACAAGGTCAAGTGATAGAGACAAATGCACCTTTTAGATGTTGAGATGGCAAGTTATATGGACAAAACACACTTGGGAAGGGTACTTTTAAAGAATACACTTTAGTCGTAGTGACCCATGAAAAAAGAGTCAATCAACACCGAAAAATAGAAACTGAGGTAACGCTTCTGTGGACAAAGTAAAGCTGACAATTTATAGTTCATCTCATTTCATGTTTAAACCTTCTTTTACGGTTTCTTCGCCACAGGGGCGTTTTTTTTTTTTTTTTCTTTTTTTTTTTCCTGGTTGGTTCTCGGCTTGTTCTGTGCGTAAAGTCCACGTGACACCTATCCTCCTTCGGAGATGGCACGAGTTCCTTTAAAATCTCAGTCTACGGAATAGTGTGGCATAATTTAGACTGCCTTTGTTTGAGGTTCTTTTACGAGCCCGTTTTACAGCTTTCACTGACGTGCCATAGCTTTTGTGCGGGCGGCAGCCTTGTTTTGAGGCGCGGGACTTGCTCTTTCTTTGCGACGTAAGTGTTGGATGAGGGGCCAACTATGGCTTTGTTATTCCCATTGTGCTCCCCGCTCAAGTCTAAGCCTGGAAGTTGCTGCACCCTTCGGGGAGTCCTTTTCGCCGCACCGCGTTAGGGTGTTTTAGGTTTGGCATCTCGCCGTGGCACCAAAAGGCCCTAGCGTAAACAAGCCTCCAAATTGTGTTAACTGAAACTGGCAATCACCTCAGGTGGCACAGATTCGTCATTATGGAAAATAGTCATAAATAGTGCGAGAGCACTGAATAACACATTAACACAGTTGAGATGAGGGTGAGTCTTTGTGTTCGTGTACTATTAGGTGTTCGCTTTCCTATGGCATTATCTTGTACTGATAAATCCTAAAATCTGGCTTCCGTTGCATTATAAATCGATCTGAGTTCTACTGCATTCTCAGTAGTTAAGGAACGCTCTGCTTTGCATCACGATGATGTGTGGTTTCTAACACGCTCTAGTAATTGTCACCCTGGGCTTCCTTTCTCAAAAACTCGGCGCTCATCGTTTCCCTGTCAAAACTCTTCTGTCACGCTGTTGTGCAGTCTGTTCATGATCTGAAAGTCCTGGGCACACAGCTATAAAACAATGGAAGGCACATAATGTAGATGACGATTGCTGTTGGGGCGCAAAAAGACACCCAAAAGGGTGCAACACTTTGTAGGGTGCATGGCTGGGAGTTTGTCGGGAACAGCCATGGATTATGTACACATTTGCCACTGTTCTCGGTCGATAAGAGGTAGAAAAGAAGTTTTTTGTACCTTTTCTTGAAAGATAACTACTGTTGTGTTTATATAGTATATACTCTTGTTTAGTTGCTACACCGAATTGTGTTCTTTGTTATTATAATTTTTTTGTTTTCTTGTTTGTTATTTAGTATCTATAGCATAAATTTGCCTCATTTCTGCTATGTTAGCCAAGTTCTTTGTAGATACAAGTAATATGTGTATGTGCAGTCTACTTGTGTTCATGAAGTGTTGGCACTCGTAGCATCGACAACTAGCCCATTTCGTTGCCTATATAAACATGTCGGTTCAAGAAAAGCTGTTTTCATGGCAAGTAGGAGATGTTTTTGTTAATTTTTCTGGTGCATGGAAACTCGGCAAGCAATGGCAGCTTGAGTGCAAAGGAAGGAAGCCTTCAAAAATCTTTGTATGTGTAACTGTTCTGTAATCATTCGATGAGTGAAGACTGATCAACAATGCTCGTCGAGAATTTGGTTTTTCTGAAGGATGATTCATATTGATTCTGGCCACACTTTAAAAAACTGGTTGCAGTCTTTGAGGCATCTTTTCATGCAGTGGTAATCTGGTTTGCTTGCTTATCCTTTCTTGAAAGCTCTGCACACGCGACTTTTATGTCAAGAGGGCTATGTCATGCTGGTAGCATGTGTGTCTGACTTGGAAGCTCGGGGCAGGGTGAACTAAAAAGAAGAAAAAAAAAAGCGCGCAAGAGAGAAGTTATTGTTGAGGAAAGAACACCCCTAAGGTGATATTTAATGGGAGTGTGTTCACCACAATACACCCTTTGTGGTGCGCTTAATAGTTGCACTCCAAAAGATCACTCGAAGAATAGAACGAGCAAAAAGGGCGCCTTTTTGTCCCACAACAATAATCGTCATCCTTTCCTTGCACTATTGCTGTGCACCCGGCACTTCTGGTCACGAATAAAGTGAACATTATTAGCGTAACATAGTTATATTGGTAGGAAAGTGGCCAGCCCTAAGTTTTCAAGAAACGAAGTGCAAGCAAGCCGATGATCATTATTGTTGCGGGACAAAAAGACACACTGTTTACACCGTGTTTTTTTTTTTTCCACACCCCAAAGGGTGGACGATGCCCAGTGCGCTTGCATTGTTGTGTACATTTTATATTGGTGGCGTTGTGTGCATTCACAAGCATGGTACGAGTGGTAGTGACCACTTTCTTTTTGTTTTATGTTTTTTTTTACACAATGCCTGCTTGCTTTTAAATGTGGTTGTTGGAAACCGGGTGTTGCACGTGGTAACTTTTCTATTCTGCTCGTACTGTGGTCAACAGTGAGCACAGCCCTGTATGAAGCGACACATTGCGAGTTGTAGTAGACAGTCTCTCTTCCTTGCACGGTTCTTGCCATCTCCTGCATGTTTCTGAATGAGGGTCACGAGTTTTTCATGGAATGGCTCTCGAAACAGCCCCGTCCACTTTTTTTCGAGCGCTGCCTGTCTTGTCTGCACGTCGCCCCCGAGGAGCCCTCCTGTGCACGCGAGCATGGTGGATCGGCGGCGTGTGACATCGCTTTGCGCATTCTCAAGGTGATGCCTTAGGACGCTGTGTTGGTACTGTACCGTTATTACCCTATTCTAACATGTCCTCTCCAGCACCAAACATTTGCCCAATCCTGCGAACTCAAAGTGACGGAAATATGTCCTCCCAAATAAATATTTATAAAGGCACTTGATTTGTATATGTAGGAAAAAGCAGGCTAACAATTTTTCCTATGAGAAAAGATTGGCGTACCTCGCGCTAGGGGCATATGCTGGAACAAACGGTGGAGCTGGGTGGCCTACCTTGTTTCTCGTTACTTTTTACTTTCTTTTCTCTGTCTCTTTTATAGAACTTTTCTGCTTCCATTTCTTTGTACTTTTTTTGTTCTTTCTCTTTCTATCTTTTTTATCTTTCCTTGTTTTCTCTATTTCTCACTTCCTCTTTCTCGCTAATGCTTTTTGTTTCTCTCTTGATTTCTGTTTTTCTATCTCTCTGTCTCTATTCTTTTCTCTCTCTCTCTTCATCTTTCTGTCTCTCTTTACTCATTCCCTCGCCCATCCAAGCTATTGCATCTTGCACTGGAAAAATCGAGGCAGCGAGAGTTCCCGTGTCGTGCGCTCGTGTTTGGGGAGCAAACAGAACGAGAACAAAGAATGCATGCCCTAGTATGATGATGATGATAATGATACGTTTTGCTAACTTTATACAGGCGTCTGCTGAATGTAAACAGCTCCACTATTAACGTTTTCACTGTCCAGCGCTTTTGGCCGTAAGGTTGCCCCGGTGTCAGACTGGTGTCAGGAATATTAGAGTAGCTCAAAACGCGATTAAGTGACGTGTTATAAGGTTGAAATGACATTTAGGAATGTAAAAAGGGTACAGCCTCATTTGCTGCCGATAGCAGCAAGCAACACCACGGCGAGTGAGTGAAAGCAGTGATCTATGTCATGCTATGTTTCGGTCTGTTGGAGAGGGAGTGGTGCATGCGCCTGAACTTGACGCACTGTGACGGACACGCCGACAAAATAGAAGAGAAAAAAAAGAAAGAAATGTGGGAACCTGAGGCAGATAGGGGAACAACTTTCGTACCCGTAGTCGCAAGCACGCGGCATGGTTGCTCAGCCAGAGAGAGTAGCCGGCGCGGGGCATCTATGGCCCGTATTCACAAACCAACCTCGGGCTTACTTCACGTTTTGCTCAACTCTCTGTACTCTCTACGTGCATAATAAAGACGCGAAAATGGTAACAGGATGAAAGATGAGGACAAGACTGGTTCGTAGATACTGGCCTCGTTTGTTCTTCAAGCGCAATAAGGTTTGAAACCGGTGAGAAACACTCGAGGAAAGGATGAGATTGGCTTGTAAATACGGACCTATGCGCTTTAGCAAAGAAAAGTGGGTGTGGTTGCTCTTTTACACAGATACTAACTCGATGAGGGGTGAAAAGTCGTGCTTCTAGAAAGATTCGACAGATTACGCAAACAGAAGAATTCTGCCAAATGTGCCAGCTTTGCGTTTCAGCTCAAATTTCTTTAATGCACAGGACTGAACCTACCGGTGTATCAGGGAAAGGGGGAAACGCGAAAATGTACCGCTGTGTTGGTGACAGTGAAAAGGGTTTGAAGAAAAGCAAAACTTGCTGAATGTACAAAATTGCAAAACATTTAATTGCTGCTTTTGTAATACAGCTTTATTATTTCCTGCTTTAAACTGTTAATGAATGTCAGTGCTGCATCGCCTTTCTTGCCAAACACTGAATTTGGTAATTTCTGCTCAGCCCACCCACATTGAGAGCAGCAACAGTTTCGATTAGTGCTGTAAAGCACGCAATGCACAAACATCCAGATAGCCAGCGAAGCGTGACGCAGCTCTGCTTTTAGCTTTGGTACAAGAGTAGCATGCCATCATGTCTTGAATGAAGTGTCATGGGTGAGACTAGTTGGTCATTTCTGCCAACGTATGCAACAATACAGAAGGAAAGCCGTCTACCTCTTGCTACAGACCGCTGTCACTGCAGGGGACGTGGTGTAATGTTTGGGCAAATTTTTGGGTCGTGGAAATGGAATGTGCTTTATAATCGGGTAAATATGGTATTTCCTGCCTGTTGTATTGGTTGTGGCCATAGAGTTTCCTATGAACACACTAAAGGTAACTCTGATGCTAGTGTCCATGGGAGCTGCGGCACACGACACTTCAGCCAGTGTGGGAATGATGGGTAGTACACAAATTTTTCTAATCTTTGTTTGTTTGGCTTCGTGTGGCTTGAATCCGCTGTGCCACAAGATGAAGTTCAGCAAAGGTTTAGTAGCGCTTCACCACTTTGACCTTGTTAGGCTCACCGATTCAAATCGGGTCGCGAAGTTTAGAGCGGCTTGTTTTTTTCATTTCAAATAAAAAAATAAAATGAAGCAACATAAAAGGCCACAAGTGCGAAGACGGCAAATTCGTGTAACTGCCCGTCTTTCCCACGGTAGCAGAAGGATCGCAGTGCCAGAGTCCCTTCTACTCAATTTTAGGAAACTCTATGGGGTGTGGCATCACTGATAAAAAAAAATGGGCAGAATGTGTGTTTGGTTATTAGGGTGTTGACTTGTCCGTGCTTGAGCATCGTGGAATCCACTGATTTGCGTGGTTTTTGTAAATGTGCATTAGAGATAGTGCAGAGATGGACAAATCTATACAGCAGATAACACGTAGCAACGCTGCCCTCTTTTTTTTTTTCAGTAAGTTTTCTCACAAGTGGAAAGACCGCATTTTTCATATTTCAGAAGAATGACACACAGAGTACCAACTTTCAGCATTTATTTTATTTCAGTAGGCATTGCACCAATAAAGAGGCTCAGAAGCAGCGCACACAAATGCGTTATGTGAGAAACAAAAAAAATGAAAAAAATAGTGTGTGTAAACACGAGGAAACTATGGCTTATTGATTGTTGACAATGGATATTAGATGACACGACAGTCTGCGGGATGATGAGGTTCGATGAAATATGATCGCTCTCAGGTCACTGTCCACGTTTAAGAAACTCAATTCCTTACTTCATTGCCTCCTTATTGGTGTGACGCCTACTGAAATAAATCGAATGTTGAAAACCAGCGCTGCGTTTGTGTTGCTCACATCCATTCCCATCATTGAGGTATGAACATGTTAGAAAATTTTGGGGTTGAATACCAACCTGAACAGTGAGTAATAATTTCCTAAAAATTCTAAAAATAAAAAGCGCCCACTCATCAGCCATTAATTCATTGTGGTGCATTTGCTAATTGATGGAGATATGATAAATTTTTGCAACCTCATTGAACAAAATGTAGCTCCACGGAACTGAAGGCATGTTTGTATGCATTGTAATTTCTCTGTTAATGAACGTCCAGGTTGTGTAAAATGTGGTCCAGTGTAGGAGAGAAAAATCTGTGTAGATCGCGTTGTCGTACTTGACGAACTTCGAGGTGCAAGACGGCAGACTAGAGTGCTACGCTGTTACGCCACAGGTGTGGCGTAACAGCGGAGACACATTCTCAGGTATGACATGATGCATTTGGCAGCAGCCTAATGTAAAGGGCATATGTGATAGTAATGGTCTGTTCTAAAATAAAGCCTAATTAGGGAGCTCTAGATATCTGAATAAATAAACATTGTTGAAGAAAAACTTATCCTAACACACAAAACAGTTGGCGGGGAGGTGCTGTAAACATGGGCCTAATGGTTTTATTTTTGTTATTTACCTCTGTACGCTTGGTTAAAATATCACTTGCATTTGGCAGCTATGATTTATATTTATTATTATTTCTTACTTTACTGACCCTGCCTTTTTTTTTTCTTCCACCCCTCCGCTCTCTCTCCACGCTCCTTTCTTCCTCGCAGGGTGGCGTGCAAAGGTGATAATTTGCTGGGACCGCGTTTCTCCTTTGCTACGTCCCCTCTATTCCCACCTGTCCTGCCGCTCGGCGCATACAGAACACAAGTGCAGCAGTGGGGCCCTGCTTCGGAATGACTTCGCTTGTAGGTTTGGACGCTTCTGGCGGATGCTTTGGGCCCCTCCCCATCCTATCCCCCCTTGCTGCCGCCGCTGTTGCTGCTGTCGCCGCTGCTTCCGCGCACCTTCAGTCTGGTCATGTCGTCATCGACGCTGCCGATGACAAGAGCAGGTAGCTGCACGGACAAGTCTGTTATCTCGAGAGTTCTGTGGCCTGATCTAACGGGAATGGTGTAGAAGGTGTGCAGAATGTGAGTGTTAGGCTTGGTTGGCATGGTTTCTCTGGTTGAAATTGCAAACTGGTGACAACTTTTCTGGCTGAATGGTTAGGTGTTTCCAGGAGGTTGATACGTGGGCGGGGACAATAGCCAATAGGTAGCGTAGATTCGAATCTCTAAAACAGCTCTGTGTGATGTCATTGCTCCTGGCAACATTATGCTTTGCATAGCATTTTTCGAATCTCTAAAGCAGCTCTGCGTGAGGTCACCGCTCCTGGCAACATTATGCTTTGCATAGCATTTTAATTTGTGTTTGAGAAGGCACTGTGTCTCCATAGTTGCAATACAATTACATAGGAAGACTTTGAACAGCTCTTATAAGAATAATATGCGTGACTGTTAGTGTCATCGAAAAAATAAACCTTTTATGACGAGTTATAAACCATGCGGGCTGTGGAGATGCATGCTCTGGTCATGGGTGGTGCACCTCGCCGTGGCATGCAGTTTGGAATGCAAATGGTTAATGCAACCGCTTTCAAGAAGTCAGGGGGCTGTAATAGGTTTTCTGTATGTCAAGCATTATTTAAAATCATAATTTGAGGCACTTTCATTTTGTGCCATGTTAACTTCCATTGATTTCAAGCAGCTAAAATATTGGCTTTCTGATTCGAAGTAAAGTTAGGCCAGATCTGGGATGTTGTGCCTTCTTGGAGAATAGGAATTTTGATTTGAGAAGAAACCACAGAAGCTGTTACATCACTCTGCGGCATCCTCAGTTCCGTAGCTTGTACTTAGCATTGATCTGATGTTCTCATGTATCTGCTTTCCCACCAAACAAACACACAGAAAACTTCAAACCATAATGCGCCTGTCAAGCTCAATTCAGTAATCAACATAATCGTCACCTTAAAAAGCAGCATTGGCTGTGGCAATGTTTTCTGTTTACATAGGCAGTGGTGGACTATGTGTAACCAGATGATTCTTCTCATGGAGATAAATCAGAGTTCAACCTGTCTGTACATCGTTAAGGTTGTTCACAAAATTTAGGGTACAAATTTGCCATTCAGCTATTTTCTTCAGTCATTCGAAATTTTTTTAACATTGGACATCCAGCAATCTGCTTTGAAGAACACTGAGAGAAATATAATTGAAAGTTCGACTAGCATTTGGTTGGCACCCGTGTCAAAGAAGTAAGCTGGACAAGTTAACACAGCAGGTGCAATTGAAGCGAAACAGTAGTATAATCGGCTTTTATGGGCTTTAACGTTGTCTATGCCTTTTAAAGGGGCCCTGCAACACTCTTTCAAGTAGCCATGTAATGCATCCACTGAAGGCGAGCTTATTGCCTCACAAATTCACCGCCACAAAATTTTGCGAATTCATCCAGTACAAACGGAGTTGCAAAGATTTGTATCACGCTGTAATTGCATTCTCTCTTGCCTCGTCCCGATGAAAGCGCTGGAAACTAAGCAGAGAGGGATGGCACGAGGAAAAAAAGACGTCACGCGCACCGCGTGACCTTCAGCACTTTCCTTCTTTTTCTTCTTTTTTTTTTCCGATTACACAGCTTTTAAGTGCAATTGCGCGTGCATGCGTGGGCAAGTTGCGATTTTTCGTGGCGACCCTGTTACAAATGAGCGCGCCATGTTTAAATCAGCCAATGGCTGATCCAACAACTTTTATGCAATGATTTTGGGTATCATACGTCATTTCACTAGAAAAGAGAAAGAGATTTTTAGCTGAGTTTGAGAATGCAATGCGAATTGCGAGCCGTGAGCTACGCTATAATATTTGTCTTGCTATCTATAATATTTATGTTCTCAGAAGCCTCGACTACTGAGTGACAGCGTTTTTTGACCATGCTCAAAAAGTGTTGCAAGGCCCTTTAAGGTGTAATTTTGCTGCATCGTAGTAGTCATGTTCAGTTGTGTGAATTTCTTTAACGTTGACCAACTGGCACTTTGCTTCGAGTAACAGTTAAGAAAAGTTGAATAGCAGGTTTGGTGTGTTGGTGTTTCTGTCAAGAAAAGCATTTTACGATAATGATGGGAGAACAAGCGTAACGTGCAACTGTAGTGTGTAAAGCGGGGTTGGTCGGTTGTTTATTCGTCGTAAAGGCAGCACATCAGGCATGGGAACACAAGGCACAGGGCAGATGCTCAGATACTGCTGTGCTATTTTTACAAGGAACGAACAATCTCTAGTCTTATTGCTTTTGTCCGCATAATTTACGGCTGTGGCAGCTTTATTTCGTTTTCTGCCAAAGGCAGCTGCTATGCATGTAGTGCTATTGACGTGCTGGCCCAGCGATGTTCAATTTTAAGAAAACTGCTAATTGATCAGTCCACTATGGTTAGAAAACTTACTGTCGTAGAGCCAAGGGTTTAGTAGAATAGGTTATTCAAAAAGTTTCAGTGCATGTACGAATGGCTTGTTGTTGTAAGTGCAGACTACAAGCATCGAATAACGATGCACTCGACCAGCGAGGAATACCTGCTACGCTTTTCATGGAGTCTTTGGGGGCAGGCCACAGCTGGTGTGGCAACACACCTCATTGCAACCCTTTGCCTTTTTAGAATTATTTTGTTATGTAATGCCACGTAAAGAACGAAAACTTGCCTTCGTGCAGTAGTCACCGTTACACCAGGGAAGGTGCGTTTAGATGCTGTAACCTCTTTTGGGGTGTCTACGTATGGTTCACATTGAGCATTGTCCAAGTTCTACTTGCCAATACTCCATTGTAGAGATGATCCGCGCATCATACGTCTAGATTCATTGCTGGTGCACCTCTCACGTCGAGTACGTCTAGATTAATCGCAAAGCACGATCTTTCGAGTCAAGTGTCGTGCGTTGGTTTGTCGCTGCGACCGACACCTGCAATCATGCTGCTGCTCTTCGACCACCAGGTTTTGTAAATGTGTGTTTCCAAAGCTCATTGCGAGTTACATGAATTTCGTGCCGCACGCATTTGTAAATCTGTAGCGAGAGTATTACTGGTGAAAAATAGAAAAAAACGAACTTGAGACGTTTTGCAGCTGTCAAAGAAAGAGGCGGTTCAGTTGCACGGAAGAGCCGTTAGACTAATGGCAATCCGTGACAGCTTTTGCGCGAGGAATGAAAATTAGGTGTGCGACATTTAATTTTACCCTGCCAAGACAGAGACGAAGGGTAGGTTGAGCTTGTGTGGTGTTGTGGAGAACAACCCTTGAATGACGAGTCATCATAGCATCATTTTATCTTACTCTGTAACTGCTTGTGTGTCACATGAAGTGAGAATGTAACGCCACTGTTTGATAGGATATCCCAACTGTCTTGTTGAAGTGAGAGTTTTCTTTATTGTACATACGCTAGCTTAATGCAGCGACGGTAGTTCTGCGTTGGCACTCGTTTATATTGTGAAAGTGTACCACTGGTGTGAGTGCGCAGCTGGCGCTGGATTGCTGTGGCATCACTTCATTATGAGCATACTCGACTTTTTTTTGTGTGTGTGTTGTGAAAGATTCGAAGTGAGCACTTGAACAGACAACTCCTTTTACAGGCATTTCTTGTTTTGTTTAAGCAGTGTCTTAGCGCACTTGCACTGCTTGACATGTCTCGGCAGAAGAAAAAAGAAACGCATTTCTAGTGAACAACCTTGACTTTTGTGCATTTTTCAATGACACTGTATGCTTACCAGAACATATTCATGATTAGGCGTCTACACCTGCGCCTTCAGTTTTACTGTAGAAGGATTTCACTGTGCCGGTTGTTCAGTGGTGTTTTGCTGTTGAGGCCTAGTCGAGTGGAAGTGATGAACAGCTCATGGCATGGTAAGGCCATTGCCACGAGAATTCGCCAGTCAGAAGCAACTACCAAATGAAACATCGTACTTCGGGGTCCCTCTAAGCACCTTCGCTTGTGCTACTCGCATTATCTAAGTTATTTATTGAGGCACCGCCCCTTTGCTGTACTGATACACACCCATCAATCAACTACGATATGTGATTGTGCGTTGTACAGGTACCGTTGCCAGCAGAGTTATTAGGAACACCTAGTTGTATTGTGTGTGCATGTGTGCAGAATGTATCCTGGTGCACATAAAGAGCAGAAGTTTTTTTTGTTATTGTTTCTTTTTATGGCGCAAGGTATGAGACCGCCACAATGGAAGTGACGTGGGCCATGTCGCACACTTCGAGTTAGCATACCACGTCGCCACGCTAACACCTTAATTCTTGCCAGTTTTACAGCTATGCACTTGCTGAGTGTCGGTGGAGCACACTGATTGATGTGAATCATTGCACCTAGCTTAAGACAAAGGTCCACTTAAATGGACCTTGTCAGGGCTCTCGTAGAACGAGTCATCTGTTCCGCAGACGGCACAAGCGTTCGTTCCACATTAGTTTTTCTCGGGTTTCGTGCAGCGAAATTGTGCTTAGTGGCTGGAAAGTATCTGCAGCTGTACCATGTACTTAAAACAGTGCCAAATTATTATCGGCACTTGTCGTCTCTCAAAACGTGATTTTCACTGTAGAACCTTGCACACCTCGCTGCACCTGTAATTTCCCAGAAGTTTCTGTGGCTGGAAAGTCTTCCAACTTAGACCTCTTTAGCAAGAGACAAGGCGATGATTCTTGCATGTCACCGGAGTCTCGGGTTCCGGTGCTCCGGTCGTTGCGTGCTGTTCCGTTTTATAGCAAATGATCCCGTTACAAAATGCGCCACTTTGATAAGTATGTGCACAATAATTTTCATTGACGAATTTTTCTAGCTTGGCATTTGAGGCACGCAGCACCTGTCGGGTGTTGTCAGGTCGATGGCCCTAGATCACAGGTTTGTAGTTTGCTTTTATTGTAAATATATATATACATGCTTAGTTGCTAAAACAGATAAACACAACATAAAAAAACAAGCTCCCGTGCAGCAATGCAATGCAATGCACTAACGCACAGCCTTTCAGCTAGCCCAACCAATGGATTGCTTGACCTTAGCGTCTTATGTTGTCTCGCTAACAAGCACTCTCGGTAGTTTAACAGCACATACTACCAAATGCGTATGTTTCAGATGCCTGTTAAGTTGGTTTGAGTCTGTGTAGACGCGTTGAAGCATTATCGATTTTTAATGGCAGCTCAGTGTAAAGGTTGAGTGCAGCTTTAAAAAATTTTTCAGTAGTCGCGCATCTTGCAGTCTCTGCACTGAACGCACTTCAGAATGTTGCTAGTCAGCTCCTGTTGTGGGCACAAGCATGTTTCGTGTCTTTTCATCTTAAATCAGTTTGGCAATTTTAAACGTGCGCAGAGTGGTTTGCTGAGAAGTCACCCAAAGTACCTTCATTAGCTGCAGCTGAAACAGATTCTCATAACAAGTTTGTTGCTCAGCAGCAGCTCAGTGTGATTATGTAGCGGCACTGAACTGCCATATCAGTGAGACTAATTGTGAAGTGCACTACGGCAAGAGCCAGCACAATAGGCAGCCGCAAACAGAGTGGGAATAGGGCCACTGTTAACTGAAGTCCTGCATCCAATATTTGAACCATTCAGTTTCATAGTACTATATGACGGTCGACGTCATAATTCAGCCATCTTTATATGACCATTCTGGCAGCATTTAGGCCATAACGTGCACAAGTGACTGTAAAACGAATTTACAGTTGGTCCAGGCATTGTAGCTTGGCGGTAGCCGTTATTGATCTTGTACGTGGCAAAATTACGTGAGAACCTTTAAAGCATCGAGGAAATCTAAGCAAATACAGATTCTGAGCTTGCATGATTAAAAGGAGCTAAAGGTTTATTTAATCGAAAGAGAATGTCTTCATGCTACACCAAGTACTGAATAGTATAGTGTGTCTGCTAAGCTTTAGAAGATTAAACACTTAATTTTTGCAGTGTCAGTGCACTTCCACACTCTGCTTGGGGGTGACGTTGAAAATTTAGAGTCGTTGGTGTCCCAAGTCACACGCACAAGAATGTTAGACAAGTGTATGCACTTTTAATTTTGGCAGCGTTGTGTGAGTTTGGTTGGCATCGGTCTTGTGGAAATAAATGCCTGAATTATTTACTACCATACATTGCATCACCTGCACTTAAATGATATGTGTATTAAAAACTCAACGGTCAAGTTCTTTTTCATGTTCTTGCCTGATGGCCCAGGGCCATTTTTTTCGCTGCTTTGTCCATATGCATTTGCAAATGTGTTCTTTCTTTTCTTTCTGCAAGTCATTTACGGTCTTTGTAAAAAGAAACACGATTTGCTTGTCATTACAAGAAAAGGTAGCTCTGAAGTGTCTTTTTGTTCAGAGTTCCTTAAACGTAAATGGTCTGTGCTGCTGATGACTGTATTCTGGATCACTATTTTTGTTTTCAAAGTTGCTTTTGTTTTGCTAATTTTAAAGCGCTCAAATTGGCGAGCGCTGGCCGCCATTTCCGAAGTCTGCATAAGATGGACCTGTGCCATATCACTTGAGCGTCACGCTCTCGACAGTCCGTTATTGCATTTCTTTTGGTTTGCAAGTTGAAGATAGCAATAAAAAAATTATGTAAAATATTCCTACTGGCCTTGCAATGTCTTATTTTCAAAACAGCTTATAGAACGTTGTACCGCTGGTTTCAAATTTGAACTGGACACTCAAGGTTCTTCCATGTTAGAACAGGCAGCCAATTAGATGAGGCATACCCACTTATTGAGCCTGTCTGAGATAGCAAAATAAAAAATTTATCAGTGTGTATGTGAGGGGGTGAGGGGGGGCTCCAGGATTCTTTGATTATCCATCCTTGACAGTTCTGGATTGACACTGCCTCATGCTATGTTCTGTGGCTCAAGGCACCATATTCTAGGCCGTCTGCAACACTCAAACTCAGATTAAAAAAAAAACCTTCCCATGTGTCCTTCTGGTTGTTTGTCTCTGTAGTGCTGATCATTCTTGTTACCTTGTCTAGTTTTGCTTGGTACATATTATTTTTTCATGCAGTTTCTCTTCTGACCCTGGTTTCAATTCAGGCTTTACCTACCGGACCTGTGACATAGTCACTTTGCATAATTCCTTTTGTTCACTTATCTGCCCACGTTCAGTCTGAAGTCGTTGCACACACACTTTTTACAAACCTTTCATTTTGACTGCACCACATTAAAGTTTGCATGAGGTGTGTAACGAAAAACAGAGTGGGGGAGGGATGAGTGGTCAGCGCAAAGTCCACTTAGAGACTACACAAATTCCAGGTGATAACGTAACAGGGAATTTAACTGGTTTCAACTGGGTATCACCCGGTCCCAGTTGCACCCCACCTGGCGCCTGAATGAAACCAGCTAAATTGGAAACAACTGGTCCCAGTTGCAGTTCTATTTGGGCCCCAGCTGGAGCTGCGAATGTACTTGTTCTGATTGTTTGCAATCTGATAAAAAAAGGATAGAAGTCAAATATTATTTGACATTGTCACGTTTGAGCTAATAGGTTTTATCCAAGAGGTGATTATCCTCACGGAAATGCAGATTGTTGGCCTATTTGGTTTGCATTTTTTTTAAATATACCTATGAAGGATTGAGGACTGTCGAGCGATTCATTCCTTCATGTTGCGTCTTCACTTCAGTACTGTGTTGTTTTACAAGACCGCACGAGCTGGCCCTTATGAACGATCTGCGAATCTGCGAGGAGCTCATTTTTACTGTACTTGCACGCCGATAGATGGATTGATGTGGCTGTATTCTTTAGATAGGGCGGCAGCTAACACCACCTAGCCGTAATACTTAATAAACCATCAACTAGATTTATCTTTTTTTTCCCTTAAATAGCAAAGTATAGGACTGGTACTTAGCAGTGAATGGTTTAATTTTCATTCGTGCCTTGACTTTAGCCACCAATCAGACAACCTCCTCCAAGTTAATTCTACCCGCTTAACGTCTATTTTGCCCTCCCTGTCTGTAAACCCCAGTGCTTTGAAAAACTCCGCGCCATCATCCTGAACTATAGGGTGAAGCCCTTTACAGAACAATATCAAGTGTTCGACAGTTTCCTCCTCCTCTCCACTCGCACTGCATACCGTGTCTACCCCTCCGTATTTGGCCCGATATGTCTTGGTTCGCAATACTCCTGTCCTGGCCTCAAACAGTAGAGAACTACCCCGAGTATTATCGTAGATCTTTTCCTTGGCAATTTCCTGCTTAAAAGTTCGATAGGTCTCTCTAGTGCGGACTTATTAATCATGCCAATTCTCCACACGTCAGTCTTTTCCACGCGCACGCAAGCTTGCAGTGCCTCCTACAAATGACGCGCTGCACCGAGATGGTCGACAGGCCCGCGGGACACCGTGAGTAAGACCTATGCATAGAGGCGCCTGGGACGTGTAACGCAACCGCCACGGAACTCGTTGCGTGACCCACCGTATAGACATCGCCGACGCGACAGGGAGTTCCACGGCCAAGCAGGCGAAAGGCCTGTCGCTTTTCTTTCGCGGACGTGCGTCACTACTATCTCGCGTTGCCGCCGTCACCGCTCTGCACGGACCGGGGAATGACGTTAAATAGGTCAGCGGTAGCAGGAAGGCGACCACAGACCGGGTTGTTGGGGGGAGGACGACGATGGCGTTAAGCCTCCTAGCGGCGGTCGGAGGTGAAATCTCGGTCAAGGTTGAGGTCCCCCGTGCCACGCTCCTTGCCTAGGGCTTGCTCGCGCCCTTCTTCGGGTGTTTGTGCGTCCGGCGAGTGTGTGCGCGAATAGGCGTGCATGTTTGTGCGAAACTCGGGTGTAACTGCGTTCTGCCGCATCCGTTGAGGCCATGGCGGGCAGCATGCAGTCTGTGAGGGGGGCGATGTCGTGATCCGCGTCGTGTGTGGGACAAGGTTTTCGTGTGTGTACGAAAGAAGTCGACTCCCGCTCTCTTGCGAGTTCCGGGGCTGCCTAGAAAGAAAAAATAAGAACGAAATGAATATGCAATGAAAGAAACAAGTATACGCTCGCAGGGTTTGCTGTACGCGGCGGAAGAATAGCGACACGCACAATTTGTGGCACAACAACATACAGTTGCTTGGAGTGCGCGCCCGAGTGTGGTGTCCGTTACAGTCTAATATTTCGTACGCAATGTATATTGGCTGTCCAGAGAGGCCTGAGATGCGGCGGTTAGGCTAGGTCTAACTGTCCCCACATGGGAGCGGCCCGCAGTGTCGCCCTAACAGGTGGCACTTCTCCTGGTCGTTGAATGAAGTTCTTCGTACGTAATGTATAATGCACAGGCACAAAGGGTTTTGTTTCCGCACCCTTTGTTCTGTTGCTTTCCTGTCTTCGTCCAAGCAGTAACGCGCGTTGGTGAGTGCAATTTAACTGGCAGATGACCGAGTTTATGAAAGCCAGCTCGCGCTTGAAAGAAGATTAGACTTGCGCGAAGGAAAGTCTCATTTTCAGTGCTGTTTTGTCCTTGATAAAGTTAATCTGCGGCAGGACTTACGGCTTTATCTTGCCGCTACACGTCACCGCAAAGGTTTTGAGAGCTGAATATTATTGCGGGAGTGGATCGATTGTAACGCGCCTTGTATCTTTGCATTCCATTGAGCCTCCGAACGATGCGTTACGATTTCCGTTTTTACGACGAAAGATAGCGTCCTTTGATAGGATTATTTGTTTGCATGCGGTAGCGTAAAAGAACTCGTTCCGCATGAATGCCGACAGCGTTGGTTGTAAGCAAAAAAAAAAATCGCATTGTCCGTGACCGAAAAAACTTGGAAAGATGAAAATAAGATAATAAAAAAACTTCGGCCTGCGTGGCACTCTGGTGTTCCACGAGAGAGCCACGATACTGCTTAAAACAGCTTCAAAAACAAACAAAAACAATATGTCATCTAAGGAATTAAAGGCCAAAAAAAAAAAAACGGCGGGAAGGGGAAGATGGAAGCTTTCGATAAAAAGGAAATCCGTAAACGGTGGCTGTGTGCTCAAGCGCACGTTTCGATAGACTTGTCTTCTTCAAGACTAGAACGTGAAATCAACTGGTCTTAGCCATGAAGGCTACTCGTTCCAGCCAAGCCAACTGGAAACCAACTGGGATCATGTCCAGCTGTACTGAAGGTAACTGTATCAAACTGGAACTTTGACCACGTGGCGATTTCGTGCTCCTTCAGGTAAATTTTAGCAGCTCTGCTTATTGCACTGAGCCGAAAGGAAGAATCTAGGAAGGCTAGATTTTCTAACCTCGAAGACGACAAGTCCAATTGTCGAAAAGCCAGCTCGTACACAAAACCCCTGTTTAAAATTTTTAATGTAATATTGCGTGGCAGAAGCCTGGAATCGTGCCAGGCGTGAAAAGTAAGACACTAAAGGCAACTATCAAGTCGACGTTGATTGTTAAAGTGGTGGTCCAGAAACCTCGTAGTGTTACTTCTGTGCCAAGGAAAGGCCTCTTTTGAAACAAAATCGCGTTTAGTGGTCCGTTTCGGGTTAGCGCACTTCAAATTACCCGCCTCAAAAAGCGGACCGACCGGACCGATTCACGTCACTGTTGCCTGCACAATGTTGCCTGAGTTTACTGCGCTAGTAGCAGCGTGAGTCACATCAGCAACAGCGGCCATTGATCAATTTTCCGCCATTGGCTTCGAGATTGCAGACGTTTTTTCAACTGCGCCCCACTAGATGGCATCACCTGTCCCGTGTAACCACGTGAAAATTGAATTTTTGAACCACTCGCGCCATTCTCCATAGTAAATTCCGGCGGTTCTTTTTTTCATGAATCAAACAGAAACGAACAAGCAGCATTTTATTGCGTCTCTTGATGCACGGAAGGTTATTTATTTAGTGCAGTTAGATCGATTACTTGTGATTAGTTGTAGGCGGTCCGTGTGATGTCATCGGGATCATTTTGAGAATGTCCTACTGCGGCGCTTGTGGTCTTGTGCATTTACCTTAATTTCTCGGTAAGTAGGGCATTCTTGTTGATAATGTCGTTTTAGATGTTATACATTGAACTTTCACTCTGATGTAAATGGTTATTTGACTTTGCTGTCCCTTTTAAGGGCCACCGATTACAGAGCGCCAATACATTTTTTAATCAGCAACAGCAGCGAAAGCATCAACAAGGTGAGCAGCACGTAGGTCCTTACGGACGCACAGTGGGCCATGCACTGATTCTCATAAAGAAGAATCATGGCGTGAACTCAACTTGCAGTAGCGGCACTCTGGGAAAGTTTGAAACTGCCAATGTTGAGGACACAGCCGTCAGTTTTTAGCGGCACGGTTGAGGAATGCACCGACAACTGAAGCCGGGCTGGCATTTGAGAAGTCGATGCACGTGAGGTCGGATTACACTACGGCGGATCACTCTTGAAAACGAAGCTTATGCATCGTGAAAGTTTTGTGCTGTCATGCGTTTTCTTCTGCTAGTTTAAGGCGTTACCGGAAAGTGAAAGTTAAACTTGAATAAGGCCAGCTACAGCAGGAATTCATGCACACACTCCTAACGTCGTTTTTGGCGGAATGAGCTGCACTGGTAAAGTTTACAAGAAGACTAAACACGACAACGTCACGTGGTTAAGGTTCCAGTTGGATCCCAAGTGGACGCAGTTACCTTCAATACAAGCGGTCAGTTGGTTTTCCAGTTGGCTTGACTGGAGCTAGTTGATCCTAGTTAACACCCAATTCCCTGTTACTAATTTTTCACCTCTGACAGGAGGCGCTTCGTATGTGATGTTCCTGCATGTCTCCCGGTCTCTAAAGTTTGCACTGCGCGCTTCTTATGCCAATAAAATGTTCTAACTAGAGCCAATTGTACAAACTGTTCTACAGTCTCCCCTTAGCCGCCCTGAATTAGGATATTTATTTATTTATTTATACATATACCTACAGCGCCCTCTGGGGGCATTGTTGTAGGGGGGTTTACAAATTCAAAGTACATTTAAATCAGTGGGGACAAGTTGAATTGCACGGCACTCAAGAAATAAAGACAAATCAAAAACACCTAAATCACAGCATACAATATCGTTATGTGACCACATACTCCTTTAAAAGGGAAGGAAACGCTGTGGAAGGGGCGGTCACAATGTTTTTTGGAAGACCGTTCCACTCGTTAATAGTTTTAGGAAAAAAAGTATTTGCATACTTTGATGTTCGGCACATATATTCACACACTTTCAAAGGATGGTCCCGTCGTGATGAGATTTATGTTGGTGGTCTGATGTATTTGTTTTTATCGATCCCAGTTTTGTCGTTTATTAGGTTGTAGAAAAGACATAGCCTGATATATTTACGCCTTGATGAGAGTAACGGCCAACCAAGTGAACTAACAATTTCGCTAGACCTTCTGGTGAAGTCGTAATCACCCGTCACAAACCGGGCGGCCCGTTTCTTGTATCCTAAACTCTGCTAATTGTACACGCATCAGTAGCGTATCCCGGAGCGTGGGGAGGTTCAACACTCCCTCTTTTTTTTTGTATTCGCGGATACATACAAACACATGCACGGACGCTAAAAAGATAATTAAATCTACCCCCCATCCCCAGCCCGAAATGAAATGTTCTAACTAACCCGGTGCATGTTTTTGTTGCCTGCACGCAGCGAATTTGGCCACAACAATCCTTTAAAGTGCGCACTTGGAACAAATTTAGCCTGCGCAGTTGATTCGCATTCGACGAAGAGTTCGTATTCGTCCAACCTCGCCTTCGTTAGAGTTCCGAAGTACAAACTGACTACGCAGGGAAAACTTGTATCACAACAGTAAATGCGCATAATTCTAAATGATTTTCAATCACGGCGTTACACAAACAGCAGTGGAACAGAGGTTGTGCGAGAGAGCTTGCAAGGGAACCTTCGTTTGTTTATTTGTATAGGCGCTGTGTTCCTCGTGGGGCAAATTAGAGCGAGCGTGAGTTGGTGAGTAAGAAGGCGTCGAACGCGTGGCGTTTGTGCTGTACTTGACATAGATGGCGCTTGCGTCAGCGGTCACTTCGAGATGAACGATTCGCATTGTGTCATCACGTCGGGCCTCGGAGAAAGGCTTCGGGCACAGCGGCTGGAGGGGTCGGCACTCGCAGAATGGCTTATTGCCATGGAAATGGCTCGCCTCTCATAAGCGCGCCCATGTTAATATTTATGCAAGTGGTGGAAGTGATTAGTGTCTTAGGCGCAAACATAAGCCGTTCTTTAAAATAAAAAATAAAACGGTGAAAAAGTTTGCGCCCTTTTGTTACGATATTCCAGAATAAATACGAGCACTGACCGATTTTAGATAGCTGCAGGAATCTATCTATCTATCTATCTATCTATCTATCTATCTATCTATCTATCTATCTATCTATCTACCTATCTATCTATCCATGAATGAAATGTTTAGTGATTCACATTTATATAAGAGTAAGAAGTCTCCATTCACGAATGAATGGAGACTGGACTTTGACAACTTCCGTCATATCCACGAAGTGAACGATGATGAGTGGGCGAAGCTACGGAGGTGAATGATGAGGGGCTGAAGTCACGCTCATCGCGGAGACTTCCAGCCACCAAAGAGTCTTTGCACGCAGGTAGAGCACACTGCGTACTCTATGTGATCTTGACTGGCGGCGGCAAACTGCCGCTGTAGAACGGCGTTGGCGCGGGATTGCTCGTTTCTGGTGCTGGGGATGGTGGTCGAATTGTTATCGAACCACAAGTGGTCGCAAACCTTGCAGCTGTGGCCGAAACTGCGATCCTGGGTAGCGATTCGCTTCTGGCGCTTGGCTGCACCATCCCTCGCCCGCATCCTTCTGTACCACCGAACCTCAACAGAGAGGAGTCAGAATTCTGGGAGGCGGCTCTGCTCGGAGGACCTTCTGGCCCAGTCATGGTCCGGTGTGCCAGGACAGCGGCCACGACCAATGGGGTCCAATGGCTGGGGACTCGATTGATTGATTGATATGTGGGGTTTAACGTCCCAAAACCACCATATGATTATGAGAGACGCCGTAGTGGAGGGCTCCGGAAATTTCGACCACCTGGGGTTCTTTAACGTGCACCCAAATCTAAGCACACGGGCCTACAACATTTCCGCCTCCATCGGAAATGCAGCCGCTGCAGCCGGGATTTGAACCCGCGACCTGCGGGTCAGTAGCCGAGTACCTTAGCCACTAGACCACCGCGGCGGGGCAATGGCTGGGGACTCTACCTAGTACTGTAGGGAAGCTGAGCCACTAGAGGTTGGTTACCCTTGCAACCTTTCTCATTTTAATAAATGTTTACCACGTACCACCACCACTTCAGGATCCGCTTGCCGGCGCTTCCGTGCCACCGCCCAATCGCGGGCTTTGAGCTCCGGGTTCGCTTGTATTTGTGCGAGTTTCACCGCCTCTTTGATCGGTGGCTTGTTGTTGACGGCGAGCCAGTGCCGCTTCGGCTTCTCGGGCTGTCACCTCCGAGTCTTGACGGCGAGTCCGGGCTTCAACCGGGGGCGAATCCAGCCACTCATTTTAAGAGAGCGGTCGCCTGAAGTAACATTGGAGACGGGGGCATGGTCTTGTGTTTTTTTTTACTAGCAGGAAACCCCCTTCATAGCATAAATACTGGTAATGTGTGCTCATAGTGGTTTCACTCATTAGTTCTAATTGGTGATAGACGGTGGACTAGATTGGTGGATATGTGGGATTTAACTTCCCAAAACCACCATATGATTATGAGAGACGCCGTAGTGGACGGCTCCGGAAATTTCGACCACCTGGGGTTCTATAAGGTTCACCCAAATCTGAGCACACGGCCGGGCCTACAACGTTTCCGCCACCCTCGGAAATGCAGCCGGGATTCGATCCCGCGACCTGCGGGTCAGCAGCCGAGTACCTTAGCTACTTGACCACAGCGGTGGGGCAGGTGGACTAGAAGCATTGAAGTGAGAAGAGGGTGGGAGGGAATCGCCCCTCCGGATCCGCCACTGGCTTCAACCGCCTTGCGAGCCCTCCGCTCCAGCGCCTTGTCTTCTTCGTTCATATTATTGAAGCGCACAGACTGACAACTGTTCAGAGAGGGAGACAGCTCCTTGGGTGTCACGTAGGAGTGGAGCGAGTGCCGCATAGCCATATCGGGGGCGCTCGAGTACTAGCGGCTTGCTACGACGCGGCAACAGACAAGCCTCGACCTTAAAAGGACTGTCTACACTCGGGTCATTAAGGGTAACTAGCTGGGTTCCCAGAGAAGGCAAGCGGCTTAGGGGGAGACAGGTGGGCAGATGAGATTAAGAAGTTTGCGGGTATAAATTGACAGCAGCAAGCACAGGACCGAGTTGACTGGCGGAACATGGGAGATATGCCTTTGTCCAGCAGTGGACGTAGTCAGGCTGATGATGATGATGACACTCGGGCAAATTTTCCTTATTGTGGCACGAATGAGAAGATCGTCCATCACGCCGGCTGCAATGAGCGTGCTTTTGTCCCATTAAAAACGATATATAATTTTAGCTTGATTTTGAAAGTCGAGGAAAATGACCGCTAGCGTCACCCAACAGCGATGTGGTAAATTTACTGGTAGGACGAGAAATCCCGGTAGATTGGCTCTTTTAAAAACAAACATGTATATCTTGAAATTGTATTTTGCGCACTTGAGGCAGCTTTAGGCTGCGCCAGAGACTGATTTCGGTGGCGCTGCCGGAGATGGGTTCGCTTGCCTGCAAACGGCGAAAAAACACGACCACGGTGTCCGCCGGTGCTCATAAGAACAAAAAAAAAACAGTGTGCGTGCCTCAAATGGCCATTAAGATATTAAGGTGTTTCAATAATAAACAAAACCTGCAGAAGCCTGCGAAAACCACGCGTGGTTTCAGTTTTCAATTTTCGGCAACAGTGCAATTGTCATCGCCTCCACCGACCAGTGTTGTGGACATTCATCCCACCGAAGAAAGAAGACCGAACACAGATCGAAAGAATCTGTTTTAGAATTTTCTATGCACTTTCCAAAGAAACCGCTGCAGGGTTAGACACTTCACATAGTACGCTTTTTATTGCGACACAAAACAGAAAAGCAGTGAAAGGGGGTAGACAGTATTTTTAAGGAGCTTCACCTCTAACAACGAAAAAGAAAGATAAAGCTGTTTTAAGCCATACTATAGTGTAATACTACGATGTTATTCTGAACTTGGTCAAAGTCCGCCATTTATCAGCCCTGATTGGCCCAGAGGGCTGCTGTGGTGGCTCCGATACTTTAGGGTGCTATAAAAGGAAACATATTCGACAGAAGTTTGTCTGGGTAAAAATTTTATTACCAGATTTTATTTCGATGACATATTGTACATGACATATTGTTTTCCCTTTTTAACCTGAATAATGATAGATGAAGTGAGCAAGTGCTATAAATTATCAGAGCGGCAACGTACAGCATTGCAACGGGTAAAACCGTATCTTTCGTACAGGCACGAGAAAAATAGAAAAAGAAAACGCTTACGCAAGCATGCTTTTATCGGACACTCTCGTATTGATACCCAAGTTTAAAAAAAGTAGTCGCACGTTCGTTGTGACCAGTGCACACGACTTTTAATATGAGTACCTGAAGTGTTATCGAAGCAGTGTTCGCTATCTGTCGTGCGATAACCGGAGCCAGAGGCAGGCGCGAAGTAAACATAAATACCCCGTTTCACGACGCATCATGCTCCTTATCACTTGCTAATTGCGTTGCGTTAAATCGAGACTAGCGCACCATGTACCTTTTGGCCAAACAGTTTTACTTCTGACGCAGAACTGCCGTTCAAATTTAGAAGGTGAGTGCGCTCTACGATCATGCTCCCTTTTATTAAATGAAATACCGCGCTGATCTGTCTCACTCGAACTCAGCCGAACCTCAATTTCCTCGTTTCCCCGCGCGCCCAACGAACCTTGGGGCAATGACGTTTTGGTTGGCTCGCAACTTGAAACGTAAGAGCATCCATATTTCAGGAAGGTTCGTTCAATGTACTCAAGCAGTACGATGTCCGTAGGAGTTACGGAGCGGCTGTGGTGGTTGTCTGAAAACCGTCGCGACTTTGCGGTCATTGACACGCCTTTTTATTATTTTCTGTTTCGATGAAAAAGCCGGCCGCCACTTTATCGAGACGAGGTGAGCGTTTGTGTGTGGCTGCCAAAATACGCGAGGACGCGCTTGTACTTGCGAGAACTGTGTGTTCGTCGGCAGGTGTAAAGAAGGAGTGAATGCTTGCGCCGTTTCTCTTTTCTGGCGTGGGCCGCTTCTTGGGCTTGCCCTGGCCCGAACAATGAACTCCGGTGTGCGAGGGAAACGAGAGGGGGCTTCCCCGAAGCGGAACGCGTTAAACAAAGGCAGCAGCCACAACAGCTGTGCCCGAGTACCCGCGTTGAGCGCTGTGTGATTGCTTTCCGCTAGGTCTGTGACTCAGATTGTCGAAGAAACGTCGCCGCATGTTTGCATCTTCCTGGAAATAAGACAGCGCCACCACTGAGGCAGGGTAAGCGAGGCACAGTGATTACCTGGCCAAACCTGC
This sequence comes from Rhipicephalus microplus, assembly GCF_013339725.1. Taxonomy (NCBI): domain Eukaryota; kingdom Metazoa; phylum Arthropoda; class Arachnida; order Ixodida; family Ixodidae; genus Rhipicephalus; species Rhipicephalus microplus. Next base: position 120,895,418 of record NC_051167.1, read on the forward strand.
CCGTGCTTTCGGAGGAGCAAGACGGTCGAGCAGGGCTCCAAACAAGCCGGGCAAGCGGCCAACAACCGAGTTAGGAAGCCGTCAAGTGGCGCCGCCTGACAGGACGCGATAGAACCAGACGGCGGCGTCGTCGACCTCTCTCTCTTCTTGCCCGAGTGCGTTACTCCTGGAGGAGGCCATTCTCCCGGTTTTCACCAGCTGATTGGGCGGCGGGGCCCAGCGCGCCCGGCGATTGGTTTAATTTGTACCACGTGACGGCCGGGCGCGTGCGCCATTGGGCGTCGGCAGCAGGGGGCGCTAGTGACGTGACACCCTAGCAACAGGGGCCAGCCACAGCGGCCGGGGCAATAATGGTGGCCCAGTGTAGCGCAGCCGAAGCGGCCGAGCGTCCATGTCCGCGCTAGGCCTGGGTCTCTTGTTCGGTGGCGCGGTGGTGGAGCAGGCGGCGGTGGTTGGAGGCGGCCGCAAGCGGCGGTTATGAGTTCCCGGGAGTGCACCGCGATGCCGCTGTCGCGGACGCGGTCCCTGATCGCCAACATGAACGGCTCAGCGCCTTCGTCGGAGGCCGGCTACATCGAGAAAAACGCCGCCAACAACAACAACTCTTCGGCGCTCGGTGGAAACGGCGGTGGCAACGGGTCCAGTCTGCTGCTGCCGCCCATCAAGAGCCAGACCATCGCGGGCTTCAAGTTCCAGTCGAGCGTGCACAAGCTGTTCGACGTGGACCAGAACGGCGACTCGCCCGACAACAAAGCGGTCGCCGTTGTCGGAAGCGGCGGCGCGGGGAAAACATTGGTGGCCACGCCGGAGCAGGTGATGAAGATGTACATGCACAAGCTAAGCCCGTACGAGCACCACGAGATCTTCAACTACCCGCAAATCTACTTCATAGGCGCCAACGCCAAGAAGCGCCAGGGAGCGCCGGGAACCCCGAACAACTGCGGCTACGACGACGATCAAGGTTCGTACCTCCACGTTCCGCACGACCACATCGCGTACCGCTTCGAGATGCTCAAGGTGATCGGCAAGGGCTCCTTCGGCCAGGTCGTCAAAGCGTACGACCACAAGCAGCACCAACACGTGGCCCTCAAGATGGTTCGCAACGAGAAGCGATTCCACCGGCAGGCTCAGGAGGAGATTCGCATACTGGACTTCCTGCGTCGCCAGGACCGCGACAACACGTTCAACCTGATCCACATGCTGGAGCACTTCACCTTCCGCAACCACACGTGCATCACCTTCGAGCTGTTGTCCATCAACCTGTACGAGCTGATCAAGAAGAACAAGTTCCAGGGCTTCTCCCTGCAGCTGGTGCGCAAGTTCGCCCACTCGCTCCTGCAGTGCCTGGACGCGCTGCACCGCAGTCACATCATACACTGCGACCTGAAACCCGAGAACGTGCTGCTCAAACAGCAGGGTCGATCGGGCATCAAGGTCATAGACTTCGGGTCGTCGTGTTTCGAACACCAGCGCGTCTACACCTACATCCAGTCGCGCTTCTACCGAGCGCCGGAGGTCATACTGGGTGCAAAGTATGGCATGCCCATCGACATGTGGAGTCTCGGCTGCATCCTAGCCGAGCTGCTCACGGGCTACCCACTCCTGCCCGGCGAGGACGAGGCCGATCAGCTGGCCTGCATCATGGAGTTGCTAGGCCCGCCGCCTCAGAAGTTACTCGACCAGGCCAAGCGGGCCAAGAACTTCATCAGCTCCAAGGGCTACCCGCGCTACTGCACCGTCACTACGCTACCCGACGGTGCCGTAGTTCTAGGCGCGGGACGGTCTAGACGCGGAAAGCTGCGCGGTCCTCCGGGCTCCAAGGACTGGTCGAGCGCCCTCAAAGGTTGCGACGACCCCATGTTCGTGGACTTCCTCAAGCGGTGCTTGGAGTGGGACCCCGCGACCCGCATGACTCCGGCGGCGGCGCTGCGGCACGGCTGGCTCCGACGTCGGCTACCGCGTACGCCCCAGACCACGGCGTCGGACTCGACCACGGTGACCCAGAGGTCCTCCGTCTCATCCTCGAGGTCTGTGATCGCCTCCAAGGCGACGCGGCTTGGGGACGAGCTCGCGAGTACGCTCAAACTGCCGCAGATTGGCAATCCTGTGTCGTGATGGTGATTCCGGCCCCTATCCGGCTGTGCGTTCGTGGATTCCTCCTCCCCGGTTTCTTAAAAACTCGTCTACCAAAACGTCCCCTGCCACTCCTCGTCGTCCGGCTTACGATGACGTCAAATTGAGAGACCCACGGCTACTCGACCACTGTGTGTCAAAAAAATATGGCCTCGTGCAGTGTATTTGATCTCCCAGGGAGAGAGCTTCGGCGGCTTCAGCGGTTCTCCCCTGCGCTGTGCGGCGCCTTCAACGAACGTAGTGTGTTGTTGGGCGGTGGGTTTTGCTTCTCCGTTAATATTATTTTTTTTTTCGGGGTAGCCCGTCACAGGTTGTGGTTGCTGCTTAGTTTGGTGGTGTCATCCGAAAAGAAAAAAAAAAGTGACGCTTGCGCGGCGATTGTTGGTGATAAAATGACCCGCATCGGCCCGTGTTAAGTAGTAAGCGCCATCGCACCTCTTCGTCGTGGGTTTCCGCTACTGCGGCATCACCGACCAAGCACACCCGGCCGAGGCCTTCCCCGCCCTGCATCGGATTATGCACTACTTCATGTGGCCTCCCTCCCTCCAAAAAAACACAGCAACTTCGGACTAAAAGAAGGCTGCGCGCATACCGTGTAAATCGGGCAAGTCGAAGCAACAATCTCCTAATTACTCCGCTAGCACATTCTTCCTATGTCTTTTCTCTCTCTCTCTCTCTCTGCTGCTTTTTTGAGATCGAGTGAATTCAATCGTATAAACCAATTTACTATTCGCCCGTCAAAGGCTCGATTGTGCAGTGTGGGAAGTACCGGTTTTACACTATTTTGGTTTCCCACGTATTGCTGAGATAGTCGTATTTAAGAGCCGCGCGTATAATTATATTAATAATGCATTCTTTGTAAAAAAATTCTACAAAAAATTCACTTTTTTTCTCCCTAGCTTTTATGTCGCTGTTGCGGAGTTGTTTTTTGAGTTGCCTGCCCGGACCTTGTTGCGCATCTATTCTTGTCGAGTGCTGTATTGTTTTCCTGTACAAATGTGTTTTTTTGTGTGGGGATTTCAGTCAGGGGGAGTGTTTTTTTTTTCTTCCTGTAGGCGGTTCCCCCAAACTTTATTTCATATACATAAGCATGTCTACGAGGGCCTCGCCCCTGTTTTGACCTCATTTGAACTCTTGCATGGCACACTGCCGTTTTTATTTAAAGCCCCATTTTTTATAACGTTATTTTTGTTCCCGCTTATTCACGACGAACTTCCTCGCGGGGCTTGAAAGAGGGACGTCAGGTCTGCTAAGTGCGGCGTACTGATGGTTGTTGCGATCCATTTCCCGATCGGAAAGGGTGTTGGCAGTTTTAAAAACAACCGTTAACGTAAAGGCTTCTGCCGCGTACGAGGGAAAGAAACACAGAATGGAGTCCGCAGATCTGTGATATTTTGTGTGTACTGACATGTAGTGGGGGGGTTGGTTCAGGCCAAGGAGGATTCAAGGAAAAAAAAAAATGCTGTAGTGGAAGTCTCTCTCAAGTGCGGCCAAGAAACCGCCATCTTACCAGTGCCAGTATGAAATGTCAGCGTGTAGCTAAAAAAAAAAAAAAACGTAGCATTTTCCTCACACGTCCAATCCATTTGATCCGCGTAATTTATTGGACCAGATAGCGCGTGACGTGTGCCTCTGTGTTAGGTTTCCTTCAGAACGGCAACCTAATTAGAGATCCTGGATTAGCGCAATCTGGAACAGTGATCTGCTATTTGATAACTAGCTTAAAGTTAACACTAACAAAGCAAACCCGCGACCAGTAACGAGTCAAAATCGGAGGGAGGCGTACCATGGCTTCACCTTTGCCGGTGTTTGGAGGAAGAAGAACACGCTTAATTCCACGGCGCAGTTTCTACCGGTAATGCTTCGCGACTTCCATTGCAGCATTAAAAAAAAAAATCCGCCTTGGTTCAGGCACTCACTCGCTTAACGCGCTAGCCCTAAAGCTAGCGCCAAACTAGAACCAGCCACCCCGCAACATTTTTTGTTTTATTTCGCGCGTCGCATCTTTGTTCTCGTCTGCGTTCATTTCATCTTTCTCACCGAGGCATCGCTGGGGTTGGTTGCCCGCCGTGGCGGTTGCACGGGCACTTTTTTTCCCCCTCTGTGCTTCGTCCGCGAACCCCTCTTTCCGGTTATATTTGGGTTGGAGAGCGAGCGTGGAGGGCAAGCGGGCTCGGCTACGTTTTTTTTTTACTTCTTCGTCTTCTTCATCGTTTCCTCCTTGCCGTGAGGGCGCTGCCTCCTCTCCACTGAAGCTTTCGAGGAAGAAATGAAAGATGGCAAAAAGAAACATTTTCGCGTCGCCGCTGTCGGTGCATCGACTGCTCTGGAAACCTTCTAAAGGGCGCATTGTCGCCTAGCCTTTAGCGCAGCGGCTTCCCCCCTTCTCGGTCACCTATAACAGCTGCCGCGTCCTTCTTTCTTTATTTCTCTGAGTGCGAAGAAAGAGGGAAAGAAAATGAAATGTAGTGAAGAGTAGTGAGTTCACCCCCCCGAGAAGCGGGTCTTCTCGATCACGGGTGCCATCGCCGCCATGTTGGATGTGTGCGTTCGCTCCAAGCTTGAGTAGGGCAAACGCTGGAGGCGCCAATTCGCTTTTGTTGCATCACTAGCGCCTTTTCTGTTTCCTTCGCCTTCGTGTGTGTTGCCCGTAGTATCTTTTATCCAGCAAATCTTAGTCTTTATTTGAAGCTATGTTGGACTCTCTTTTGTGTGACGCAGGATAAAAATATTGTATCCTCTTGAGTCCGTAGGTTCACTTTCGATTGCGATCGGGGTTAATATGGGTGGGATTTCTCGATCGCGATTGATCGGTGCACTCACTCACTCAATGAGTGAGTGAAACTCATTAAACAATTGTATCGGGCCAGTTGGGCGCTTGTGTGTTCTGTGTAATAGTTGCTGCGCTTCCTACCAAGATGAGTGAAACAACTTTATTAGGTCCAAACGCGGTCCGAAACTCATCCAGATCGAGCGTTCTTTCTTTTGTTTTATTTGTGTGGCATGGAAGGAAAATCGCCTGTCCGTTCGATTCCGATGGGCGCCGATCGGGATGGGATTTCTCGATTGCGATTGAACAACAATCGCCTCCGCGCGGTCCAAAACTAACCTGGATCGAGTGTGGCGCAGACGCTGGCGAAATCGCGATTTGGTTTCAGATCCGAGATTGCCATGCATATACACACATCTCGATCGGGCGTCATCGCGGTTGAAAGTGACAGTGTAGCTGCACCCGATGTCCGGATCGGTCCTTATAGCGATCGAGAGAGTGGTTTGACCTCGGTGATGCACCTCCATTTTTTTCTTTGTTTCGGTTACGTCTTCACTTTCGAATTCGCCAGCCCAAAAAAAGAACACTATGAATGACAATACTCAGCTTTCTTCTCCTCTTTCTGTTTCTCCTAGTTTTGTAGTTACGGCGGCTTTCTCAAGTGAAACCAAAGAAAGGGTTATTTCAAATGAATAAAAAAAAACAGTGGCAACGAATGCTCAAAGTAAACAAGAAGAGAAAGGAATGTGTGACATCTTGGCTCCGATTGCCAACTTCCTTGCCCTCTTTTTCTTATTTTCTTTATTGCACATACACAAAGCGCGAAAATGTTCACGAAAACGCATCTCCATCACTCTTGAAGGAGGTGGGAAAAAAAATATGAAGGAACTACTGCCAATGACCTGTGATAACTGCAGACTTATACTTCTCAGTGCAGTGCGTGCACCCCCCCACCCCAATTCTCTTTCTGACTACGCGCCATTTTGTTGCTCTGAATGCACGGGCAATTCTTTTCCTCTCAAGTACAACAACGTTCCAATGGTTGAACTTATAAATGAATTCTGCGAGGCTGTTTGGTTTTGGCAGTTGGTTGGTCGCAGAGTTGGGTCATTATGGTGACGGTCAAGAGTTGTCGGAAGTGACCTGAACAGTTTTAACCTCACTTGTCTCAAGCGACACTACCTCTGCTTTTGTTTGCTTTGCGACTGGAGGACCTCTGGCACTGCAAGGCCGCAGCAGGTCTGCGAACCTTGAACAAAAAGCAAGGCTTTCCAAGACTCACTTATAAAATTGCATAGTTGTTTCTTCTACATCATTGCCCCTATATTCAAATTATATTCAAATATTCAAATTATAAAGCTTTTGCAGCTGCCTGTCCTGAATAGTTTGGCGCAAGCCTACTCAAAATAGCTTTCGATTGCTCTTTCGGGTAGTAGATGAGAGTGGGTCGCCATCACGTCACGGGTAGTTGAATCAAAGCGGGTGTCATCCGATGCCGATATTTCAACCCTTGGTTTCCATTTTGCTGTGACCTCCCCCTGACTGGTAGTTTAGAGAAGTGGGACTGAAGCAACCGATGCCAGTCAAGGGGGTTCCTCCTTGTCGTGCTCCCCGAGTAATCGTGTCTAGTTAAATCGAAAGTAGATGAACTTGTTCGATAACTGTGGTTGTGAGATAGTGGTGCTCTTAGAAAAAAAAAAAAAAGAAATGGCCATTTTAGTTTTGTGTAGGTATTCTCAGTAGATCTGACTTGGGAAAACACTGTTGTTTCGTGTTCTGATAGGCGTAGGTTGTCCAGCGCGATAAGCTGTGCGTTATTGTTTGCACAGTGACTGCGGACTATTGTAAAATCTTTTTTTTCCTCGTGTTCACGCCTAGTGCTAGGAGAGATCGCAGCGTGAAACATATTGTCTTTTTTTAGGATTGTGACATCTTACTCTATGTTTCCGTAGAAGTCGGACTCTGTAGATACTCATGTTTCCCCTTCCTTTTTTTTTTATGCAGATAAAAAATTCATCACAGCCATTGCAGCTTTGTGAGGCCTCGGGTACTGCTTGCATTTTCTTTTCTTTGGCACCACGGCTTGTGGGACATCTTTCTAACAGAATGGGAAGTAAAAAGAATAGAACAGGTTTACGGAAAGAAAGAGTGGTAAAGTTGACCTATACCCTCCTGCTTACATTATTGAAAGTTGATTAAATTCTAGAAAATCTTAAGGCTGCAACATTGTTCAACCTAACTCAGAAAATTTCATAGTAATGTTCATCTTTAAGGTCGGCAGAAATAAACATCGGAGCATTGACAATGTGCGACTTCACCTTATTACAAAATATGGCTGTCGTTCATTGCTCACTATCAAAATGCTCTGCAGCTGACGTACGTGGTTATTGGGCATGAATCGAGCCAGTCCATCACTCTGTAGAATTTAATACGACATTGAATTGGCAGTCAATTCGCATCTAACTGTGATTTCCTAACTGCAGAGTTTGCTCACTTAATAAAGCCACCTGCCGGTAAAGCTTTGATGCTGGGCTTGAATCCCACGTTTAGATAAATTTGTTCACTACTAGGGAGCTTTCTTTCTGAGAAATCTGTGTAGACATCCTTTTAGCTTTCTGCTACATATGGATGACAGGACAGTTCTCCCCTTATCCTGAATTTAATTCGGTAGGAATGTGTTCTAGTACGTCATGGGTGTCTGCAGAATTTTGTCTTGGAAGGGTGCAAACCCATGTGGCATTGCAGTATGGCTTGGCCTCGTTCACACTTCAGTTTTGTTAACGTCGCTTCCTAGCGCAACAGAGTGGAACACAGGGCTGTGACACGAATCTCATTCACCTGCAAGCTTCACGGAATGCACGTTTGGCAACTCTGGTGTAGCGAGCGGTCGGTGACCGATCGACTGTTGGCAGACTTCCTGGCAGCTACAAAGCGGCATATACGTGTGCTAGACCGCCAGAGAAGACGGCCGCAAGGTTGAAGACCTCGGGCCGACTTTTGATTTGTCAGCTGTAGCTCTTTAAGGAACACCCCTCCTTCCCTTCTCTGCCGGCCCGGCATTGGATCCATGCCCATTCGTATGGAGACCCCTTGCCGGCACATCAGACGAGCCGCTGCTTGGAGTTTAATTTGTATGGCAAAGGGGTGTTGGGCCATGATCCCTTTTGGGTGTGGTTGGGCCTCATCCTTAGCTTGATGCGGAAGGAGCCTTTCTGTGGCCCAGTGTTCCACATTGCCCCCTTGTCCGGAAATGCTGGCAGGTCCTCTTTACCCTCCCGTGGTGTTCTGCCTTTTGATGTTGGCGTTGCGCAGGAAAGCTCGGGGTTCAGGGAGGGGGTTCCTATTTATAGCTGTGCCACAGCGTTTTGCTTTTTTGGTTGAGGCCAAGTTTTTCGCTTGTGCTGGGACCACATGCTCTTTTTCTTCCGAGATCTGTGCGTGACCTGCTCACGCACTTTTGCAGGTCTCACGTTCCTCGAGCGGGGTGAGCCGTGTTAACTCATGAACAACACTCGTGCTTGTTGTAAGTTGTGATGTTACCAGCGTTAAGATGCGCATTTTGTACTGGTGTTGTACTCTGTTTCTCGCGAGCTAAGTCCTTCATGGTCGTGCGGAATGGTTGTGCTTTGCGAGAGGCTTTTTAGTACGCTGTACTGTCTCTTCATGATCACTCACTCCGATTAGCGCTGTAAGAAAATTTGTTGTCATTAGCGTAGGTAGCATCGTGCAGAGATGTGAAGCATCGTCTGAAAACTGAGCAATGCTTTTAAAAAACATTGGCCCTTCTCTGATGCCACATCTATCTGCACTTTTTCCTTTTAATGTCTAGCGCCTATTTCAGGTCTTCTCACTCTGATTGTTTAAATAGGTCTCTATTCACAGCTATTTTTATCCCCTGATGCTAGCTAGCTACTTGTCTGGTAGCGTCGAAACATTAGACTGTCACTATTGTTTCTGTCAGTGAACGTACACTAACTTGTGGCAACTACTACAGACTACTTGGTAGTAGTAGACACATAGCTTTGAATGTGCGTGGGCCTTAGTGCTGCACAAATGAATTATTTAGGCACGTCTCTCATGAACAGCTGTCATAGACAAACTTCCCATCCTTCAAGTAAAAGAGATTATTTTCTCGAGCTTCTGAATGGTTGAAGAGCTGATCGATGCACTTTTTGTATTAGAGCAGCCAGCTTATTCTTAAAATTATGTGCAGCTCATGAGAACTAAAGTGCATTGCATTGCGGCGTATCAAGCCGCCAAACGATGGTTTATGACGCACTGACTAGAAGCTGAGCTTTGAAACATATGATCATGAAATGACCCTTTGCAGTGTACCAGTGCTACAAGTCGTGCTATGGCAGGCACCTGGGTGCAGACAAGGCTGTTTAAAAACAATGAATATAATGTGAGCAACTTGTTTCGTGCAGATTTGCTTAGTGACAACATGCAGTTAATGCAGTTGTGAAGCACGGTAAAGCAGTCAAAAGATGGGCCGTGAACTGTAATAGCCATCAAGATAATCTCTTTGCTATTGCAAAGTGAATGCAGCTCTTTTGTAGCGTCAAAGTCCTGCTGTAACAATATCTCGGACTGTGTGAAATCAGATACTGGACACGTATGGCAACACAACCTCTGCGAAATTTCCTGTTTTAAGTGTAAGTGGGCGCATCGCAAAATTTTCAGAAAGACAGACGCCCACATCGCAACTGCTCTTAACATTGCAGTGCGTATATTGGATAACTGGTAGTTGTATGGAGGAGGTGCCATGGGAATGGATTAGCAATTAAGGAGTGACTTAAACCCTGCATTCACAAATGCTCCTCGACTCGAATTTCTTCATTCACTAGGCAGAGTTGAGCACTACGCCGCTGCTCAACTGAAAATGACGCTTCACTTCTCGGTAATCTCAACAGATTATCGCTGATATGCAGTGATTTTCTCTGCCTAAAGGCAACCGCTCCCATCAACTTTCTCAATTCAAGGTGAAGCGTGAGTGAAGGCATGTTTTAGAATACGGGGGTAAGTGTGAAAGTTGGAAGGAATCAAATGGAATGTAATTGCACAAGATGGTAGCAGTTTCATATCGTTGAGAGAGGCCTTTGTCTTGGAGTTGGTATCGGCGTATTCCATCTGTGAGATGGTTGTAACAGGGTAAATTCGGGAGCTCTGTGAAATTCCACATCGGCCTTGGTGTAAGCAAAGGAGTACAAGTTATAGATTGTGCCACTCACGCAAATTCATGTGCCACTACGTTTTCTACGCTCTACCAGTAGCCGCCAGCCTTCATGCCTCAAGGCACTTGCCGTCTTGTATACTAGCACTGTTAAAAATGGCCAGTCACGTGTGTCCCCGGGCCAGATACCAGGTAGTTGCAAGCTTTGTACATTTCGCGCATCCTCCTAGCTGTGTACGTCTGCCGACACTGCACATCGATCAGCTCTGCGCGTTTTATTGCACTTGTGATGGTGCACCTCGCCGTATTTTTCTTTTTCTTGTTTCGTCCGCTAGCTGCAGACGTGCGGTGCATGCATTTGCTAATAAAACCAGTGGTATTAAGACGCCGTGCAGCTTAGGTGGTCCTGTGCCAGACTTCAGGGACCCTTGTGTGGCTTGCTCAAAAACCGCCATCTCTCTCCCCGCAGTACGCGTTGTTGGGGTAGCATTTAAATAGCTCTTGTCCTGTTGAAGAGGAGAGGGGGTCGATGTGTGTTGCCCCGGGCAGCGGAAGCAGCAGCTGAACTGTTGTATAAGTTGTCGTGCAGCCAGCGCACACTGATCTCACCAGGGCTGCCGTCTTCCAGGGGTGGGTTCTATTTAGGAAGGGTGTGCACCGGGATGTGGTGGTCCCGGGTCGACTGACAATGGTTCCGGAACACTGCTTCGCCCTCTTCTGCGGTTGTTATCGACAGCAACCTCTCTTTGTTTCTTTTAAGGGACGATAAAAAGATGGATCTTTCTCTCGTTTCAGTGAATAAAGCTTTTGCAGTACCGATTGCAGTGGGGTTGTTGCGAGAATACGCTTGGGTGAGACAGAAAATGTGCGAGAAAGAGAATGCACTGTGTCGTCATTGATAGTGGCCTGCTAGGGACCTGCCCAATTCTTTAGTGGTAAAAACAAGCTACTTTGTATTGAGAAGCTATAAACTTCAACATAGCGGGTTTGAGGAAATTTCGGTTAGCCAGTGTGGCCAAAAGTACGATCAAGAAAGGGTCAGAACTTTGTGGTGTTACACTGGCATGCATATGCGAAAGTTCTAGTGTCGAGTGCATGAAATGGTTCATTTTCTTTTCTGATGACAAATTCATAATCGTGAAATTAATGAAAATGGATTCCTCCGAATGTTTTATCAGTCTAACTGATTTAGCGCTTGCTTTAGTGTTTACTTTAAAGTTTTTGTTGCTTTGCAAGTTCCACTTTGCTTTCCAGAAAGACTCTCCAGTTTTTATTGGCAGCTGTTTCGGTCTTGTCTCCTTCCACCTTGGAAAGAAGAACTGGTGAGGATAGACGCGCACATCACCAGTCTCTCTGGGGGCTCTGCGGGGGCACTTCTCGTCTGCGGAAGGTCGTCGTGTTTTCATTGGCCGCAGACTTGCTCAGCAAATCTGTCTCCGAGAACTGTGTTTGAAAGATGGAGCAAGGGCACTCTGTCTGCGCGGCTGTCTCGGCAGCTGGGCTGCCGCATTTGGAACAGAGAAGCAGAGCAACCGTTTAGGGGTCACATGCATCCGCTAACACTCTGCATTCTGCTGCGAGGTGCTTCCCTCTTTTTCTTTTTTGTGAAGCACTGCACTCTTCTTAGTGTTCTTGCCAAGATGGTGTGACAGGGTGTGGCCTGACCTGCTGCTTTGTTTTCTTTAACTCTCTTCCGCGGTTGTTGCTGGAGACACAAATTGCAGTAGCTGGTACGTAAAATTGGCAGGCTCATTTCATCATCCATACAACATAGGGCACTTGGTTCCCGTGGAGACGTCAGAGATATTGTCGCGGAATTAGCTCTTGCTTTTCTCATCGTTCTTTTTTTTTTCTCTTAGGAGCATGTCGTGCGTGTGTAATGCGGGCATGTGCAGCTTCGGGTTCAACGTATGCGATGCGTCTTGTGGGTGTTTGTTAACAGGTACGCTTTTGCTCGTCACCTACGTGCATTTGTGAGCTGTTGTAGTATCTTGAAAATGAAGGGTCGACGCGGTTGATGCAAATGGTGCAGGCAAAAAAAAAAAAATAGACACCTTATAGCGCAGCTTAGGAATCTCTACATCCGAAGAGCCACAGTCCTGGTGATAGAATTGTAATTATATTCATTACATGCTATCATTTCAATTGGTACGTATTTTTCAGTTATAATATTTGCCGTAAAATTTGCGCTAATTCGCCGAAGTGCATGGCTGATAGTTACACATTTGTGTAGCAGATAAGAAAATGCAACAATGAACATACCTGCATGTTAATTAGTAATCTGCCTGGTCAAAGTACTAAGGAAAGTTGCTATTCTTTGTCTCTATCATCCAATAATCTAACTTTTCAATGAACGGAGTTCTCCCTGTGTAGTTTGAATTGCGGCTAGCCAGGGCTCGCAATCTCGCCTTAAGGGCTGCAATGAGTGCCTACTGCGCGACTGCATCACTCGCGACGACCCAGACACTTGTTAGGGACCCATAAGTTGGTGCGTGGACCTCTCTGCAACACGCCGCACCGCTTGTACGGTCTCGTGTTGGGCCTCGACACCCTTCTAGGAGCACCCCGCTCTCCCCGAGGGTGTCTGTGGCATTGTTGAACTTTCTGTTCCTCTTACTCTAGTGTTCAAATCTTTAGGTCTCGTACATGTCTGTGTACCACTCGGGAGGCAGGTGTCACACGGTAATTGTGTGCTTGCGCTTTGCTCCCTTGTGTCTTAGACTGAAGCCATTGCACTGTGGTTTTGCACACATTGAGTGTGTGCTTTTTTTTTTTTTGTCTCTATCTCACGGTCGGGACTTGGGAGGAGAGGAGACGACGACGCGCTCTCTTTTTAGTCAAGTGCGGGTGCCGCGTGGATTCGTGGCACCTTCAGCCATTGGTGGCGTCGATGTTGTCTGCCGAACCCTGTACAGAGGACGCTTTTGTGAGTGCTTTAGTGAATTGTGGAAATGTTGGCGGCGCGTTGGACCGCCCCTTTAATCTTTTTTTTTGCAAACATAGTGGCAGTGGAAATGGCTTGTGTGTGCATGTATGTGTGTGCGCGAGTGCATTTTAGGGTGTGCACGGTTGCTATGTGAAACTTCCAGCATTGTACATATGTGGACTGGAATTAAACAATGTGTGATGAACTTTTACACACCTAGGCTTTCTTCCATAGTCTTTATTTGGCTTCTGCGGCTGCTCAGGCGACTTGGTGGCTTGGAGCCAGTCTGCCTGCTACGCCTGCCAGTAAAATGTGCATGTTACATGGGAGAGTGAGCAAGGCAGTGGCTGACTGTCCTGAAATTGAAAGAGCTTTGTAATTGGAAGAAGTGCGAGCTCTAGTGCTCAAACAGCCCGCTTGTAGATCACATGACTACACTGGGATCTCGGTATATCATTGTGACTTGCTGGAACAAGCATGTTCCTGATTACAGATCACTTACGAGGCTTTCAGAGAAACTTTTGTATGGTGTGTCCACCCACAGTACAAAACAGGGTATTATAGTTTTAAAGAACCTTTCGTTTTTTGTTAAGTTTTGATGCGGGAAATAAGGTGTTCTACCTTTGAGCTTCTGTTGAGTTCAACTAATGCACGAGACTAGTGTGGCGTGAATAATGAGAAATGAAGTGCGAATTAAGCCAGAATTGTATTGAGCTAGTTCCGACAGACAGTAAGGGGCACCAAACATTTGACATGCTCGTGCGTCGATGTTCCCTTGTCATCCCTATCCATGTGTTGCTGTAACAACTGTAAAATTCCTGTTCCCATTTGATTTGAAATGCAAAGAATCTATGCTTCAGTAGGTCATGCATTCACATTCGCCTCTTATGAAGTTAGTCATAGCGGGCTTGCTGTGGAATAAGTACATTTGCGGATTTAAAAGTAAAAGAGGGTACTTATTTACTTCGTGAGGCATATTGAGTGATTGGTTACTCTATTTTATTTGCGCAATGCTAGGACAATTGCTGCATCTCCTTTGAAGTATCTAGAGAAGAGACAGGCCTAATATCGTGTAGTTTCTGAACCACTAAACTTCATGGTAAAGTACATTGAATGCCAGCTGAGGAGATTCAGTGATAGCAGTTTACACAAGTAGACATATTTAGTGCTCCCTGGTTCGTTCGTAATGGCCGTAAATGTGCCCGGCTTTTCACCGTACGTTCTGATCCACAATTCGTCTCAAAGCATATAAAGCAAAATATCCATGCTGGCTGTTTTTGGCTTTCTCAGATTTTGTCACTTAGAATTGTGATGTTAAGCAAGATGTTGTAGTTTGTACTTTTAACCATTCCCCTGGATTTGTTGAGTGCATAATTGCAACTGCTGTGGATTACCAGCAAATATAGTGTATGCTGAATTTCTGGTTATTTGAGAACTATCTTTGCGTCATTTCTGACACTGCAATAATTGATTTTGCCTCTGTACGTCAAATCTAAGAGCAATTTTGAGTGCAAGCTTAACGTCACAGCCAAGACGGCCGTGTCCCAGCAGTATCCCTATTATTAAACCCTTTGTATGTGGGTTGGCAGTTTGCGTCTAGAAATTGTGGGGTCATTTTGGTGACGGAACAGAACCTGCGACTTGACAATGTCCAAGTAACAGCTATCCATACCCAGCTACTTGTTTCTGAAAAATCGCTTATGCTCACCCTTTGAGTTTTGGCTTCTTGATCGGCCGTAAATGCAGTAATTTGACCTGTGGTGAGAACAAGAAAATTTGGCGTGTTTCTTCACATCCAGAACACATACTCTGTGGTCTAGAGTCAGCGTGCGAAGTGTTTGTTAGCAAAGTGAGTTTTTGACGTGCCGTACAAAGTCACGGGAATGTACACAATAAGGCACCAACAAATTATACAGCGATTTTCAGTTTTCACGTTGCACTCATCACTCAAACACCCAAAAGCTTGGTGCTATTTGATATCCCAGTCAACTGCTTCACAGAAGCTTCACTTCCCGTACATTCAAATGTGCTTGTTGGATTAACATTTCACTTGGCTTTTGCCACACCGCACCACACATGCCACCGCAGGCTCTTTCACTGAGCGCCACGTTGCCGTAAGGCCTATGCTTTTTTTTTTCTGCGCCAACACTGACGGCAGCGCCACCGCGTGTTGGCCCGCGTATGACGTCTTGGCACAATATACAAGACCTACAGAAACATTGCACGTACGTCAGTGACGGCATTTTGAGGTACAATTTTCAGCGACTTCTCACTGTCTCCCTGGTGGACAAGCTAGTCGGGACTAGGCGTATTTTTCGCCGTACTGGTCGTACAGCAGAATGTTAGCCTTGATGACGTCGGGAGTATCTACTCGCGTCACGTCAAAGTACGCCGTTTTAATGTATGAAATGCGTGGCCTTTGCTGTGTTTCTGTAGAGGAACAGGTCGACATGAAAGGTACACCTTTTCACTTACCGGCTGTGCAACACAATGGCGACCCTGATGACGTCAAAAGTATTTCAGCGACGTGGTGTACGCCATTTTGGTGTCGAAAATGTGTCGTCTTGTGTCTTGCTAGAGCGGTCAATGTGCGGATTTGTTCCTCTTCTGTATTAGAGTTTAAGATTGGCGACGCGCACCTTTGCGGATATCACGGAGGTTGAGGTGAAAGAGCAGCTTTTAGCTGTACTGATTTTGCAGCAAGATGGCGGACGCGATGACGTCAGGAGTGTTTGTGTGACGTAAACGTGCAACCTTTTGTTGTACGGATTCGCAGGTTTCTATATCGGCAGAATAACCTAGGTCAAAAAGTGGCTTTTCACCGTACTGGCCGTAAAACAGTATAGGAAGCTTTATGACGTCAATTATCGCTCTACTTAAGGCTCCGGTCAGGGTATGGTGGCTTCGAGTAGAGCACGAGAATGTATTCTGCTTTCAAGCCCTTGCAAGCAGTCACCGGCCTGTTTTCTTTACGCCTTCCTCGCCCAATCTGCGCCCTTCTATTTTAATAAGCGTAAACATGGGGTAGGTCACGTAGACCTTGCAACGTTCAGAAAGAACGCGCATGCTAAAAAAAAAGCCCGAAGACAAAACAGAGATGTTTGACTTTGCGTGAAAAGAAAGAGAAAAAAAAAAGAAAGAAAGCAGTGTAGGCGCAGTGCAAACGGAGCATATCGCAACACTCCTTTTCCAAACGCCAGCGTGAGTTAAAGGCTGTTGTCCTAGACGTGAGCGTCAGCGAAACAAACACGAACGTTACTAAGCCCATAGAATGCAGCGTTAGTGCACTGAGCTGCTACTTGTGCAACCGTCTTACGCAGACGGCTAGCTGGCTCAGCGCAGCGCCAGCCAATTATAAAAGCGAGGGTGGCTTCACTACAGTGTTTGTTAGGACAATGGTTAGCTCTTTTTTTTTTTTTGCTGTCTGCTTGGCTGTAGTGTATTATGTCTTCAGCAGTGACGAGCACCGTTGCGAAGTTAATTTCAGATGGCCTCAAACATTGCCTCTAATGATCCCCGCTTTAAAGGGTCCATAAACAAACCCTTAAAAGTACACACAACGAGCGGAGGACACTAGTGCAAAATTATGGCCCCGTTTTTTTTTTTGACACAATGTTGACGAGAACTAACAGACTGCGATGCCGAGGATAGTATAGGTGATGCGGCTGCGGCGGCTGCATTTCCGATGGAGGCGGAAATGTTGTAGGCCCGTGTGCTCAGATTTGGGCGCACGTTAAAGAACCCCAGGTGGTCGAAATTTCCAAAGTCCTCCATTACGGCGTCTCTCATAATCATATGGTGGTTTTGGGACGTTAAACCCCACAAATCAAATCAATCATCATTAGTATAGGTGATGTGAAAAGATGGTGTGTGCCGCCTTTTCGACGCAATTCGTGACGGCAGCGGTCCGTTCACGTGACGTCATAAGGAAATAAGCTCCTGATTGGCTCATAGGAGGAATATCAGTTGTGAATTGTCACCTTCACTTGCGTTGCCATGTGTACTTGTGCGCCCATTCCGCCTTGTCTGGCATGTCCACCGCGCGCGACCTACCGATTTCACTTTGTGCGTTTTCACCTGAGCCAGCGGCCATAACAGTGTGTGGCCGAACGAGCGCGATATCCTGATAGGCTCAGATGGCATAGTTCAAGTGATTTATGAAGAAATAACATGCCAGAAGGTTATAACGCCTGTAGCAAGAGTAGTGAAGGCGCCGAAGAAACCACACTCTCATATATGAATTCGGAGTGGTTTACGGGTGAAGGTAACTTAATAGTTACTCCGTACAAACCGGAGGGCACAGAAAAAGGTCGGAGTTACACGAAGTCCAGCGTCATACGCAGTAACATCATGTTTTCAGATTCGTTGGCTTGTATGCCCCATTTAGAGATCTAACAAAGAGGGCTTCACTATCCGTGGTGCTCTGGTTTATTAGCCGGTGGTCTTTCAATCGCACCGTGTTTCGAGCGCGTCTCGTTTGTAAAAATAATAAGAAAAAAAAAAGAATGCTGTTGTGTCTCTTAAGAGCCAATTCCGGGATGACGGCGTATGTAGGTCTCTGCTGCGGCTACAGTAGGCTCCTGTAGAAAGAAGAAAAAGAGAAGACACCGACATCGTGTGTCCGTGTCACCGCTCCATTTCCCGAACGTCCCGGATTCACCGCGGGGGCCGTCGCAAAGCAAAATGGAAAGCCGGTCTCAACAGTGGTGACCGGCCCGCCAGCTGACGGCGAGGGCACGCTACTATGACCGCGGGCCGGCGTAACTGGAGTGTTACGTCCGCGCTCACCGAAGCCCGCCCTGGGTCAATGACGCCACCTAGTGCCGCACCCTCTTTCCACACTTACGTCTTTTCTAGCCCTTTCAGCCCTGGATTTTTTATTTTAGTCAGATACACTTTTTGTGTGCGTTTTTCTAGTATTTAGGAGCTCAGAAGACCAAAAACGAAAAATTGAGCCACTGAAACAAGTATTTTCGGATTAATTAAAGTGGCATCAAATTAGGTCATTAGGGCCCTGTGATTGGAAAATGAAAAAAGTGGCTTATTTTTTTCTGTCAATCAATAGTGCACACAAAATGGAAACCAACGTCTTACTTTTCAGCCTAAAACTCACTGAAACAGCTTCGGTACGTCATCCCGAAAGTGGCGCTTGTCCGCCTCAACTTACGCGCCTCGGCTTCACGGAAGACCTCGGTCAGGCTTCTTCTTCTTTGTGGCTGCTACCTCCACAAACGTGCCGCAATATTGGTGTCAATTGCAGTGGGGATCATTGAAGAACTATTCCCCCAAGAATGAGCAGTATTGTTTACGTTTCCGAGATACTAGAGGAAAATTTGTGCGGTGGTGTCAATTGACACCGCCAGGGCCGAAAGGGCTAGCTGCGAACGTGAGGCCATTTACAACATGCGGCCTTCGTCACAACGTTTGTGCATGCGGGGGTGCGATAGCTCACGCGTTCACACACACATTCGCGACGTCCGTCGCTTTTGTCGGACGTGATCGCCACGCGCTCCACTGCGCCGGCGTTGCGATGGTGCTTGCCCGCGCCGAGCTACTACAAGAAAAAAAGGAGGAGGCGCCGTCGATAGGAGGGCTGCAAGCGGTGCTGCGCGAGAGATAAGTGTATACAAAACCGGGCCTCGCCTGTCCGGTTGGCGGCAGGTTTAGAAAACTCGAGCAGTGCCGCTCACGGTCGCCCTCGTGTTCCGCGCGATGACGGCATGCAATGTGACTACGCGTTGACGTGGGCCCTGCCAAGTCTAATGGCGGCCGCCGAGGTTTCCGAAGCAGACGACAGGTCTGCGTGTGCCCGGAATCGCGAAAGAGAGCCTCGCCGCGGTGCCCGCCCGTCCGACTCCTGCGCGGGCTTCTGCCGTATTTAGTCGCTCTTTATGTTTTCTTTCTTCCCAGTCAGAGCAGAACGTGTACGTGACTCTATTTCACTTTTATTTTATTTTTTTATCCCGAAAGCGCGGCGCCCACCTCGCAATTTTACAGTCGCATGCAGTACGATCGCAAACCCGAAATGACAGGCGGCGACGCGGCGCCCGCACCGTCGTTTGCACCACCTACGCTCGAGAAAATAGTTCTTTATTCGGGCGCCGTTATTAGTGATTCAACAACGCATTCGAAACGGAACAGAAGCTACGGGAGACGCGTTACACTGAGGTACCCGTTTCCCTCCCCGTCTCATTTGCTAACGAATCAAGTAGACGGATAATCGTGGGGATAAGGAGCGAAGAGGCGAGGTGGAATCAGCTGACCGCGGAGGGATACAAGACGTTGCCCCACCGGCCTCCGTGGTGTCGTCTGCTCGCGCTGGGCGCTACTCTCCCTTCCCTTGTTGGACCGGTCGTTGCTGCTTGCTTCGACTACGCCGGGCCGTTTTTTCCATCGCCCTGCACGAAATTGAGAGAACGCCTCGCCGCCGCCGGGTTGTTCCGCAGCATGACCCAGTTCGTGTGGGAGGAGGCCGACGCCGCCGATCGATAAAAACGCCCGACCGGGGTCGCGCCCGGGATCCCATAGGCGGTGACTGCACGTTCCGACGCTGAAGTTGTGCGGCTTGCGTAGCCTTTTTTTGCTTATAGCCTCGGACCGGTTGCGAAATCGCTGCATCCCCCTCCCCCTTGCTACCACCCAACTCGTTGCATTCTTCCACCACAATGCTTTAAAAGGACACTAATGTGGAATAATACATTTCTATAGACTGATAACTTATACTTTGCACACTCTAGGGCCGTTACTTTCACCGCCATATGTTTATTAATAAATGAGTAGTAATAAGTGCTGCGGGTATAACGTCCTGAAACCACGATATATTATAAAAGGCGTTGTGTAGTGTAGGGCTTCGAAAGCTTCGACAACCTTGGGTTCTTTAACGTGCACCTAAACCTAAGTACACTAGCCTCAAGAATTTGAGGCGTCTTGGGAAGTGCGGGTGGTATTTGATCCCTGGAGCACCGTGGTGGGGTAATAATTATAGATGAGAGAATCAATGTCAGATGTCTCACTTTTAAATTCACCGCCGAAGTCTCCAGTGGTGCCATCGAGGATTTTAATTTGAAAAAAAAAAAAAAATTGCTACATGGACTCAACGAAATTTTCTGCAACTGGATATGTTAAGTCTTTCTCTGAGAAGAAAATGGACTATATTTCCCCAGTGAGGAACTTCGTAGGCAAATGTCGTCAAGATCCATGACGCTATACGGCTAGCGGTGCGAGAACCTCAGTATGGCGCCGCCACTAGCGTTTCCTTTTATCGCATTTTCTCGGTTACGAAGCGTCTTCTGGCGTCTTTGTGAAAAATTGATTGATTGATCAGTACGAGAAAAATCGTTTCTCTCATTAGGGTCACTTCAACGCGACACCGAAGTAAAAAAAAAAAAAGACGTTTCAACTATAACTAAGTTACGGTTTTGCAAACAGTGCCACTCTATAGCCGCGATAATACTACTTCGCGTGCGAGAAAACGTGCATAAATAAAATGCAGACTATGACGCCGTCTACAAATTCTCGCACCAGTTCGCTGTGACATCACACATTTCGAGGGTGTGTACTGGAACCGACGTAGTTCTCAATTAGTAGAATTGAAATATATTGTTCTCCAACGGGGCCCAAAGGTTTTGAGTACCAAGTTTCAGGAAATTTTGCTGAGACGATTTGACTCAAGTATGTAGAAAAAAAAAAAAAAACGTTGAAATTCGCGCCGCCTAAACAAGGCAGAAGGTCATGCGCCGTGACATTCTTGTGCAGGTATTTCGGTGCAAGATCTCAAAGTGGAGTCGTCACGGTAATTTTTTTTCCCTCTTTTCACCTAACATGATGACGGCTTAACAAGAACTTAAATCGTGGTATTGGTACTGATCCATAGCTTCTGAAAAAAAAAAGGAACATGTTACCCGCCAAAAAACACATGACAACTGCTAACGTCAACGGGGATTCCAAAATGGGGTAACACATACAAAAAGGTGTAGCACCCGAAACAAACTGCGAAAAAATACCCCCCCCCCCCCAAAAAAAAATAACAAACAGAAACACAAGCTACAGAGGCAAACAAGACATACTATCGTCAAAGAAGCGTCATGCATTTGTGTGTCAAGATTATGCGTCACCGAAATTACAAAATTTAGACACAGGATCAGCGATTGCATCAAGTATTGTGGAGAAATAACGAACATTTGAAACTATGCCATGCGCGGCTTCTGAAAAGTGTGCCTCTTTCCAAGTCAGCGTAATCAAACCCTTTCCGAGGCGGAAATGACGTCAGTTATTGCTTTATTTCTATCGCGACATCTTGAAACTTCGCTGTCATCGTTCCCGTGAAGGAAATAACGTCAGCGAACCTTTTGGTGGACCCTGACATCAAACGCATTCGCGTTTCAGAAGCCTGGCTCTTTCAGTTCGTCACCTTCCAAAGCGGCAAGCCATTTCGCATGGTAAGTTAAGGAGATGACATTCTAAAGTACAAGTGAGGAGTGACTGCAGGGCAAGCATTGACCTGTGCGGCGCATTCTATTTCTCCCCCATCGAGGTCGACACGCGGTTATGATCGGCCTCTCTGACATGGCGTCGCTTGGACGTGAGACGGTTCCAGGACAGCGCTCCCAGAGGTGAACCACAAGCGACTTGAATGACGCGCAAGCCGCACTTGGAATTTCGCGGCGCAGCCATCTCTTCTCGTTGAATTCTTTGAACTTACCCGACCGACTGACGACCTATGAAAGGCTGCTTAGTCAAGAGCTTAAAAAAGGGTGGTTATGTCTGGATACGTCTCTGTTCGTCTGAGTGGCGCGGACAATAAGCCAAGCGACTTGAGAACTGTCTGCGGATGCACTTCCCACGTTCTCCGTGGTGCCTAACGCCGCCGTTTCCACAAGTCGAGGTCTACCTGGCACCACGTACTCATCACTGCAACGGTCTACAGAGCTGATTTCCACGTGGGACTCAATGTCTTCGTGCTGTGCTGTGCCGTGCGCGGTGTGCAGCGTTTTTTCCCTCGCCATGGGCTGAACTGGGCGTGCATCTTCCCCCTTCTATAGGTCGGAAACGAGGCGGCGTTTCACCTTCTCCTTTCGGGGGCGCAGGTGAAGATGGCGAAATTTATTGGACTGTCCTGGCCTTTATTGTTAGTTTTTTTTTTACTGCAGGGAATCCTGGGAAGGCCAGGACATAAAATGCGAGCGCCGAGGCGCTCCCGACAAGCTTTTACAAGCTCCTAGAAGCTCCAATCATGCTTCCGTCGAGAGCTTCCATGATGCTACCACCATGATGTAACACGCTACCTGTAAATATTGTAATTAAAAGTTACTGTTAGCAGCTCCCGGCTCTTCTCCGAGACTCTGGCTGGCACCGGTTCTCTGGGCAGACCCCCGACTACATCAACGTGCAGGTAAAAGAATTCAAGGGCAAATCGCTACTAGGGTCGCCCCGGACGACATGGCTTTTTTTTTCTTTTTAGGGGTCGTTTTACTTGTTGCGTAGAGAGCAACATTACTCGAAAGATGACTTTTGGGAGTGCTTCTGCCCGATTTACTGAAGTACACAGCGAACCTAAGTTTGTCTTTGGAAGTGCTGTGCTTGTGGCTGCTGTTTTCGATATATGCGTGGGACATATGAGCTGTAGTGCGTGTTTATTTAGGTTCTGCACGTTGAGGTTAACTGCTTGCCGTTTCATTCACTATTTATTTTTCTGCTGCACAAAAAGCCTCAACGTACACTACAACGTAAAGACAAATAACTAATTGAGATTTGGTAGTGAATCCGACGAATGAAAGCATTACTCTAACAACACTACGTTTTGGGGCCATTTCGGTGCCTTTTGCGGGGTTTTTATTTTGGAGGAAGTGGTGAGTCGATTGAGCTCGAATCTATTGAACTTCGATTTGGTTGAGAGCTGGACTAGTAGGTGACGGAGTTGATGACTCTGCGCCCGTCGAAAGTGTGCTGCTTCACCATACGGTATAACGATCGAGTGTTTTGGTTACCCGCCATGTGCGGTCTAGTGGTTACAGTGCTGGATTGCTGACGCGAAGGTCGCGGGATCGATTCCCGACCGCATTTCGACGGGAGCGATATGATCACACAGACAAACACACATACACAATAAAAAATATAGCGCCGTCCTTGTGCAAGTGTGCTTGCGTTAGTAATCGTCAACGCTATATAAGCCAGCTTCGTTGATGGAAGAGGTATGAGGAAATCTTTAGCACCGCTACACGGCAGTCCGCAACTGGCGTCGTTATATATATATCGAACCTTTTGACGTCATAGCGGCGACGGTATGGGTGGGAGGCGCTGTGCACACGCTCGTGAGCCCCGGATAATCTGTCACGCATTGATTTCTGCACGTTCCGGTACAACGCAGAAAGTGTCTCGTAGCGCGTTCGTTGCATGGCTGGAACTCCGACCACGTGTGTAGGGATAGATAAGTGGATAGATAGATAGATAGATAGATAGATAGATAGATAGATAGATAGATAGATAGATAGATAGATAGGCAGACAGACAGACAGATAGATAGATAGGCAGACACACAGACAGATAGATAGATAGATAGATAGATAGATAGATAGATAGATAGATAGATAGATTAGATAGATAGATAGATAGATGTACTCCTAGAAATGCATATTAAAAAAAGAACCTGTGAGAGCGAAGAAAGAAAAAAAAATTGTGGCTGTTTCGCACAGTAAACACTTATACCTCCTGAGGAAAACATTGCGGAGTCAAAGGTCCCGAGTTCGATTCCCGGCATTGCGATGGAAGCGAAATGTTCGAGGCTCGTGTACTTATATAGATATCTATAATAGAGAAGATAAAATGCTCAAAATTTCCGGAGTCCTTCTCTGTGATGTCCATTATAATTTCATAATGTTGCTACAAGCGCCTCAGTAAGTCGAAGGCGCCTAGCGCTGTGTACGAACATGGAATAGGTCTCTAGTCGGACACAACTGGAAGACAGGAGGCCTACGAGGTATACTGGTGACAGCCTGTGCGACTATACAATCAGTCCCCGTTTTTGCACTTGGCCGTTTTCTCCGTCACCATGGTCACCGACCGTGCGGCTTACGACGTCACTCCAGAAGGCGCGCTCATTGGTGCATGTGCTTGTGTTTATCCGCCTTAGAGGAGGAAGAGGAGGAGGAGGAATGAGCTTTATTTGCAAAATCCAGCAAGTTTAGGTGGCTGAGCTTAGACCTCCCGTGATGGAAATGACGCTCCTTTTTAAAGTTGTGTTCACTGATGTAAATGGAACACGCAAACTACCACATTGATCTACAACCAATGCAAACTATGCACTTAACTCTGGAAATGAATATAACACTTTGCGTGACAACCACGGTAGTAGATCGCATTATACGATCCGTGAACAGCGCTTACCGTTGATTATGTGGTTTTGGGACGTTAAACCCCACATATCAATCAATCAATTACCGTTGATTATACGCGCCCGTAACGATGCAGTGAAATGCTACGCGCTTATTGCTACGGCCCTGACTCGCCGTATTAAACGATTGGCGTTACGTAAGGATAACGTTTCCCCCGCAGAAACATTCGCCGCAAGCGTTACTTATATTCAGTTGTTATTATTTTAAAACACTGCCCCGCGCGAAGGTCGTCGAAGCTTAGCGAGGCGAGACCTTTGCGCGCATTTATAAGGACGCAGCAGTGATGCTAGCAATCGAGTGCTCCTGCGTAACACCTGGTTTGTCTTACTTTCGCTGACCCAAGCGTTCGTTTAAGGCCTCTGAGGGCGGATGTAAATTTTTATTTAAATTCTTTTTTTTCATTCGATTCGCTATCCCGGACGTGAAGTCGAACCGAAACAACGAAGAAATACCGGAAGAGGAAAGTGCTCACGTGTTAACAGCGCTGTGTTGTTAAGGTTGACGAAGAGATTCTCATCTTCACGAGTACACATACATTCCAAGTCAAACACGACGTAGTATTTTTTTTTGCTAAATAATAATGATAATTTATTTCCACCGATACAGCGTTGATGTAGCGGATAGAAGCCTTGCCATTGTCCTCGCTTCCTTTATTCTCCTAAGGCCTAGGTGGCAGTGGGGACAGGACACATTGTACGATATGTGACCACAATAACGGGCTTAAATTTGAAATCCAAACATATGCCGAACACGTTAATTAGCAGCAATTACGCGTGGTATTAAAAGTTACGCACGCGTAACAAATCGCAACAGGCTAAAATGGCAATCAAGAATGAAATGTACTGAATAGAGGTGTCAATGAAATGTATTCGCAATAAAAGGACTGAGATACTGTGCACATAGACGAATCAAGCGCTGCACATGAAAAAAAAAATGCTGCTAACCATTTTATTTTGGTACGGTTCGTACCTATAGGACTGCTGGTGTGATGGGCTTATTTGTGGTAATTGTCATGGTGTCTTGACGGCCCCGTTTAAATATGAACTCTGGGGATAACAAAATAGTTAGTCATGTGACAAAAAAAGAGCTGTATACAGAATCAGTGGTGAAAACCCCCAACTAATTGAACGAAGGTCCCCAGCTCACACTGTGTCCTCAAAACAAAAACAAAATATTTACACGGCTTCATGACAGGCTGATGACTCTGAGTTGTCTCCGGTGCCGGGTCGAAGCCTCGTCGTGTCCTTGAAGAACGGCGCTTCCCAGGAGCACGGCCGTCCAGTGCATCGTCGGATTCCCGTAGTGTCCGGTAACCGTCGCGACAGGTAAACGTCGCGGCTGACCCTTCTCGTCCACGGGTGCGCGGCCCACCGAGCGTAACCGCCGAACATCTGCGCCGCCGCAGGTCACAGTGCCCTCCTGGTCGTGTCCGGCAGGTCACAGTGCGTTGCTGCGAAGACCGGGGCACTTGACCAGGTGCTCTGCTGGTGGACTTGGAGCGAACGCGTCGCCGCCACCGCCGCACGTCCACGCCTTGGTCACTTGTTACTATTTTCTGGCTCTTACCCTCCAAGGGTGATTGGTCAAGATGCCGGTTGTTAATGCAAGCGAACAATGCAGGCTAAAGTCAAGTCGAGTTCCTTGAAGATGCGCATACCCACGCTGGGGGATTGGCCGAAAACCGGATAGTTTTCATCAAGGACTTCTTTAATAACAGGTTACGATTGGTCTATTCACGCGAAAGAAAAAAGAAAGATGAAACAGGACGAATCTGATAGTTTAATACTAATTAAACTGTAGTGTAATGCAATGAAGCGGCGCATTCGAATTAAAAATGAATTGGGGAAAGTAATAAAAAATACAGAAGAATCATTTCAACACGTACAGCTCTTTGAACATTTGACGACCTCCTGCAATGCGTCAGCAATCTTCTCGTCGCTGTGTTCTGTGACCCCTAGTTGAATTCCCCATATTTCCCTTCGAATAAAAACGACATGCCAGGAATGGACAGGAAAGCGCTTACCTGTTAGCCGAACCGTGTTTTCAACGCAAAGAAATTCGTTCGCGAGTGCCATCCCATTGGAAGTCAGACATAAATGTGTTTAAAGCTAGGAAACAATGCATCTCCAGAGCCACATTTTTTTTTATACGGAGACGCATCGATGATGGCGTATGTACAATACGGCACGACGCCGCCTACGCCACGAAATTGCGAAACAACTCAAGCCCCTTCTTAGCATCTTAGGGTCTCGCGAGTTTCTCATTGCGAGTCTGCTCTCAGTTTCGAAACATCGACAACGACTCCGTATGCCTCCGCAAGTGACCCCCCGTAACTTCAAAGCGCAGTAAGATATACGCACGCACTTCATAATGCGCGGTGCCGGCTAGAAGGAAAGCTCGTAGGCCGCGAGGACCGATGACCTTGCCATAGAGTTACCTGTACGGCGGACCCTGCAAATAAATACACAAATACATCGATGGGTGTGCGACGGCCAGCGATCGTGTGGTCGTGCTCTTTGCTTTTTACCTTGCCCACGCACTTTTTTTTCCGCCTTTAGCCGAACGCCGTGGAGCGGAGCGATCGCTTCGTGCTTTCTATCTCGGTCATCTGGCATTCGCTGGTTTCGCCATCTGTTGTGTCCCTTTGCGCCTGCGTTAATCTTTCCCGCGCTGCACAGGCGTGCGCAAAGAGGGGGTGGGTGGGCGCTTAGTGCCACCCAGCTTCATACGTTAACTTTATAGGAAGAAAGGGCTAGAGGGGGGTGCAAAGTCAGCCCCATACACAGACCTGATAGGGAGGGAGGGTGGTGCGACGAACCTCCCCCCTCCCCACCCTGAAAAAGAACCCTGCGCACGCTTATTCCGGAGTGCCTGCGGTCACTGGACTCCGAGATCGCCGAAACGTACAGCCTTCGTTGCGGACATAACCTCCAAAATGGCGGCAAGCGCCCCCCATTTCGGAGGTTATGGTTGCTGATATCTCGAAGAGGTCATCCTGTGTGCTGTTGTTGGTGGTCAATGTGCGGATGCTTTCTGCTTCTGCGTTCCCGTCTAAGATGGATGCGGCGCGCATTTCTTTGCGGAGACCTCGGAGGCGACGCGTTGTAGCAGAATGGAACAGATACGGGATCATTGTGTCCGCTCTACACAGTGGTCAATGTGCGGATTTGTTTGACTTGTGTGTTAAAGTTCAAGATGGATGACGCGCACCTTTCTTTGCAGAAATCTCGGAGGCGACATGCTGGCAGCATAGCATAACGGAACAGCTACGGGATCATCTTGTGTGCTGTGGACAGCAGACTATGTGCGTTGGTACTCTCTGTCTTCTCAGCTGCCAACGATCGCCGAGGCACACGTTTTTTGTTGCGCAGATCTCGGAGGCGACATGTAGGCCCCGCTTAGTTCCAGATACAATCAGTGGGCCATCCTGTGTGCCGTGGACAGCAGTTAACGTGTGCTTGTCTTCTATCTTGTAATCTGCCTATAGTTTCTTCCCCTACACTCAGTGTAGGGTAGTAAACGCCACTCTTATCGTACTTCACCTGTCTCTTAATTTCTTCAAAGAGCACATACATTTGCGCGAGTTGGCTGTAGGCTTAGTCTTGGGTAACAGTGTGGTACATTCAAGGACAGAAGAACGTAAGAAGAGACGGGACTGGGACGATTTCCCTCCGGCGCTGTTACCCAAGATAACGCGCAGTGCAACCACGTGACACATGCTCAACACCGCGGTGACCGTGCTTCGAAAGGGTCACATTTCAGTAGCCCTGGAGTGGAGACGGGGTACGTTCAGTACTAACATGTCCTTGCATGGCATTCACTGTTTCATGGATAGCCCTGCAGAGGTGCTAACGGACTTGGAAAGGGCCAATCAGAGTTATGAGCCACTTGTACTGCTACTGATCCTTGTAGTAGTAGTAGTAGTAGTAGTAGTAGTAGTAGTAAGTAGTAGTAGTAGTAGTAGTAGTGGTGGTAGTGGTAGTAGTAGTAGTAGTAGTGGCAGTAGTAGTAGTAGTAGTAGTGACTACTAACTATTGACTGCGTAGGAGTTTCGGTGTAACTCTGACCTACATTATACTATTCCACAAATGAACCAATACTGGCGAAACTAGTGACTACAGAGTTGTATTTTTGTCGGTCTAACTTGATGTAGTCCATCTATAGTTCTAGCGTCCCTTCTGGAAGTCAAGTCCACGTGCGCAATTGTGTTTTCCTCGGGCTTTCCGCAATCGTGGAACAAAAAGAAAAGAAATGCTGTTGTTCTCGGTGATTGCGGAAGTTCCTTGATCTGTCGAGGAAGCAGCGCTTCGATGAGCTTGAGTGCGCTACGTAGGCGCTCGAGTTTTCCGTCACTTTGGCGCAAACAACCGCGAGTATATCGGGCAGTACTGAAACGACAGGAAATTGGAGGCTGGTCGGTTCGGATTCGCGGTAAAACGAGGCATGCGCGCATACATGAAATGCAAGATGTCGAGTAAACGTACTCTATATACGTACCCCCATGTAGTAGTATAGTGTAGTAATGTTCTATATTGTATTCTTGACCATGTACTGTGTCATTGTTCTGACTATGAACAAGATCGCGGCACTCTGTGCCTTGAAGAGACTTGAGGATGATGGTCCTTTTACTCAGACGAGCATCTTGGGTGCGTGGTATTAAAGTACATCAGCCCAGAAAGCTGCTCCAGCCCTTCTACAAGTCTTGAGGGCCACATCACTGAGCGACCGCCTGTGAAACCCTCCACTTTGTGTGTGGTGTGCAACTTACCATAGCAATAAGTTCTTCTAGGTCCGTGAGCAAATGATACTTCTCATGCCACAGCAAATAGTCATACCGGCTTATATTTACGTTCATACGAACTTAACAGTTATAGACCCATTGCCTAACAATATATGTGGAGCCGTACGTGCTAGCCCAGTTTTTACTCGTAACCGTATTCGCACGTACATTACAAGTTAGACAGCGGACGTCAGTATAGACAGCGGACGTCATATACTTGTCAAGGCGATTGACGTAAACATAAGCTAGTCCCTGACAAGGCATCAGAAACTCTTCCCGCCAGGTGACAAACTACTCAGCGTGGCAATGTCACGGTAAAATATAAAATTGCAAATAGACAAAAACAAAGCGTCAATGGAACTGTGAGAGAACAGTGAACAAACCATTAAATTCGTATTGCAGTCATTTATTGTAGTGAGAAACCTATTGTTTTAACGAAACACGACACAGCGGGTCATAGAAGAAATATTGTTGATGTATGAAAGGTATGTATGTTCGAAAGTGATCGTCCAGAACGATAAATGAAAACAAATTAAGAGAGAACATCTTTACAATGGAACAAAAGGATATTTTAATAGAATCAGGGCCTTACACGATATAGATATGAATTTGTAAGCCCTCAAAAGGCTGCCTACCTTGCTTATATTGTTATATTACTTTAGGTGGAGCTTATATGTGCTCAAATTTTGTGATGTGTAGATCCCCGCCGCCAACGAAACACTGTGTATCTTTGTTTCATTTCCATAAAGCAATAATTAGTGCGTAACTTCACAAGTGACGCCACAGTGAGAAGGGAGAATCGGCCGTATAGAAAAGTCTAAAACAACAGCAACAATGCATTCGGGGGTCTATGAATGTTTCTGTGCAAATCAAATTGCCGTGTTTACTCGAATACTACAAACAATATCCCAGCTGCGGCGGCTGCATTTCCGATGGAAACGGAAGTGTTGTAGGCCCGTGTGCTCAGATTTTGGTGCACGTTAAGGAACCCCAGGTGGTCGAAATTTCCGGAGCCCTCCACTACGGCGTCTCTCATAAACATATGGTGGTTTTGGGACGTTAAACCCCACATATCAATGCTATAAACGATGGCTACAATTGGCATCATCATCATCAAGATCATAATCATCATCAGCATTACCATGCCCGTTGCAGGGCAAAGGCAGCTTCCATGTTGCGCCAAACAACCCGGTCGTGTGCTTTTTCTGTAACGTTATATTGACAAGCTTCCAAGTCTCACCTGCCCACCTAGAATTCTGTCTCCCTCTCACATGTCTGCCTTCAGTTGTAATCCAGTCAGTTACCGTTAATGAGCGGTGGTTAGCCTACCTACGCGCTACGTTTCCGGCCCATGTCTATTTCTTCATTGTTGATTTCAACTATGACATTATTAATCCCGGTTTGTTCTCTGACCCACTCTGCTCTCTTCCTGTTTCCTAAGGTTACGCCTATCATTTCCTTTCCATCGCTCACTGCGTCGTCGCCAATTTAAGTTGTCGCGTTGTGGGCTTGGACATGATGGACGAATTCGCCCTTCGGCGACGCTGGCGTTCAGAGGCAAGCAAGCTTTGCCATTCCAGACATGCAAACTGCTCGGCGTCTATGGCCAAATAAGAAACCTTCATATGTAAGGCGGTGGTGCCTTCTCTTTACTTAATAACTTGACTTGTAGCGCCCTCTCTTCACCTATTTGGGACTGACTAGACTTGTTGCGCCCTCTTTTAACCTATTCTGATACTTCGCGCCTGACGCCATGGCCTCCGAGATTGCGGGCGCGCGGTGTGGTTCTCGCGCGCCCGCCATCTCGGAGGCCACCGTGACGCCAAGCGACAATATACGGTGATCTGTCCGTCTGTCCGAGCCCTTGTAACGTTCATGAGCACTCGCGTCCTCCACTACATTGCCTCCCCGTCTGTGTTCGAGCTGCACACTTACGCCGAACACTTTTTAAAGGGGTCATGAACCCTCACTCGGGCTCAAAAAATCAGTGTTTTTGTCTCCAGATCTCCTTAGCTCGCTCGAATTACGGGAATTAGATGAGAGATTCTACGCTGGGGACGAAACTTTTTGCCGTGGTTCTATTGATTTGGAAATTGCCTTAATTTTAACTTGATCGATTGCAAAGTACTTGTTGAAGTCAGTAGATTGATTGTGGAGGTTCTTTATTGTAACGTGCAGGAGCCTCTTAATATATGAGGTGTTTGAACTGCCATTGCCAGGTCTGTACTGTTGGGATTGCTATCGATTCTTGGTAATTGCAATCGCGCAGATCGGTGCGGTCTCATCAAGTGTGGGGCCTAAGGGACGGCTGTGTGCTCTACCATGGTAAAGTACCAAGTGCTCTAAATTGTTAAATACTTTTTCTGAACACACATTTGACTCTTGTTTAAGTGGTACTTTCTGACTGAGACGGCTTCCTGCTCTCCCATAATAGAGTACCACACACTCTAAATTGTTATACACCTATTCTAAACACACAAATAAAAAGTCACAGCTTTGCCTCAAAGACGAAGCAATGAACGCGATAGCGATAATTTGAAAGGTCACGCGCGTAATGGAAAGCAGATCGAAAGGTGCCCTGCGTTTTTCGCGTACAAATTACGCACGAAACGTACTCACAGGTACGGATGCACGTGAATAAGCTTCTCATTTGTTACTTCGCTAAGTCTGAAAAACGCGCGCTTTTCGCGAATGGAGACTGCAATGATTTCAGTGACCTTTGTGTGCACGGTAACTACAGCAGAATCGTCCCACGTAATGCTCGAGGCCAGCCAAGGCGTACGACCCTCCCCTCCTCGCCACCGCGAGATAAGGACGCGCGAGGGAGCGTCGCTCCCCTTCTCTTAAGCTGGGCGAAGTACGCGTAGGAGATTATAGCGGGTGCCGCTGCGCGATGTGGTGATGTGCGCGGGCTTGCTGGATTTCGTGCCGACCGGTTGTGCGCCCGCGCGCTCCGCGCGCTTGCGATCTTCGGCGTCACCGTAGCTCTGGCCGACTGGGCTCGCCCTACGTCACCTCCTGCCGCCGACGACCTTCGACGACAGTGAAGCTCTGACTTACTGGACCTGCTCTACGCCATCTACAGACGCCGACAACATCTCTCGCAAGTGTACCCTGTCCTCGGACTCCAGTGACCGTGCTTCCATCTTCCCTGTCTCTCCTATCCCCTAAGTTTGTTGTTGCTCCTTCTTCCTCTTTCCTATACCTTTACTTCTACCCTTTTTATCCCTCCTCACCCCCATCCCTTGTGAGCTCTGTGGTGGTGTCGCTCACTGAAGCAGACAATAACGGGGCTCACTTTTCTCTTCCTTTCTCTTTCTTAAGAACCACTCACGGGGATGTGCGCTCATTGTGCCATCTTTCTGGTAATGCCGAAAAACACCGCATTGGTAAGTGGTGTATAAAAATAGCTTGCCGTTTGAATGGTAAAAAAAAAACGTTCTCCGGGGTGGCTCAGTGGTTAACGTCTCGCTTACCCGACGCCGAGGTCCCAACGTTCGATTCCGCATCAGATTTTTTTTCTTCTTTTTTTTGCGTTTCATATATATTGGTACGTATACGTATACGGTGCATGACATCGACGCCGGCGGCAAAATCCAGCTGACAGTGTCCATATAATTGCTATCGCAATAAAAAAGACGTCCGCCTTTTTTTTTTTTTTTGAGGAGCTGTGGGTAACGTGCCATTTTCTGGGACGGC
The DNA here is from genome assembly GCF_013339725.1 of Rhipicephalus microplus. Taxonomy (NCBI): domain Eukaryota; kingdom Metazoa; phylum Arthropoda; class Arachnida; order Ixodida; family Ixodidae; genus Rhipicephalus; species Rhipicephalus microplus. The sequence goes on from NC_051167.1 coordinate 120,928,289, forward strand.
TTTCAACCCTCCCATAGTAAAGTACCGAGTACTCTAAATCGTTAACCTCTTTTTCTAAACACACACGCGACACACGATAGAATATTTTTTTCTATACCTCAAAATCGTGATGCCTAAGTAGTCTACAAAAAACATGAATATTTCTGGAAGCTTCTCGCAAAGCTTATTTGCAGTAATTCAGGGAAGAATTATGAATGGTTATTCCGTGATAAAGGTTATAGTGCTCCAAATCGCTTACCTTTAATTCCAAAAGGTGTATTAATTGAAGGTCTAGTGGCTAAGGTACTCGGCTGCTGACCCGCAGGTCACGGGATCGAATCCCCGCTGCGGCGGCTGCATTTCCGATGGAGGCGGTATAGGTGTAGGCCCGTGTGCTCAGATGCGCGTTAAAGAACCCCAGGTGGTCAAAATTTCCGGAGCCCTCCACTACGGGGTCTCTCATAATCGTGGGTTTGGGATGTTAAACCCCACATATCAATCAAAGTGATCAGTATTCATTGAAATCGCCTAAGTTAGTTCTTTGCTGTTTTAGAAACGGTCCACCGTTCACAATGATCAGAACATATTCATCATAATCAGTTACCTAACTACGCCCACTGCAGGGCAAAGACTTCTCTCATGTTCCGCCAATCAACCGGGTCTTGCTATTCTGCTGCTACGTTATACCCGCAAGCTTCTTAATCCCAGCTCTCCACCTAATTTATGGTCTCCCTCGCAAACGTGAACCTTTCCTTGGAATGCAGACAGTTACCCTTAATGACCAGCGGTTATCCCGCCTACGCGCTACTGGTCTTGCCCGTGTTCATTTCTTATTAATTTCAACTATAACCCTCTTTGTAAGCCTCCAGGTTTCTGCTCCGTAGGTGTGTACCGGTAAGATGCAGCGGTCATATAAATTCCTCTTGATGGGCAGTGGTAGACTATCGTGCATGGTTTGAAAACGCTTGCCGAATTTACTCTACCCCGTCCTTATTATAGATAATTCACTCTCATGGTTAGACTCCGCGGTTACTACCTATCCTTAGTAGACATATTCCTTTACAACGTCCGGCGTCTCGCTGCCTATATGTTAGAATTGGAGGCCGTAGTATACTTAAGTATACATACGAACAGTCACACTGTAACATGTTGCAAGGTGGCCTCTCAGACCTTGAAATCGTGTCTGGCTTTTACAATGAAATAAAAGATCTGTGTAGCGAGAAATGCCTTGGTAAACGACTTGGGCGAAATCTGTAGCGTCGGGTATTTTTATAAAAATATGGCCACTGCACCAGTGTTATTTTTGGCACCTATCCAACTTACAACGCTCGCAACTGAGACACTCGCACAAAGCTTGACAGAGTTTCAAAGCCTTGATAAACACCGCGACACGCACGCACACATGCATGCTTAGTTGAAAAATAAACGAACTAATGATGATACGCGAGGTTTAACATCCCAAAACCACCATATGATTATGATAGACGCCGTAGTGAAGGGCTCCGGAAATTTCGACCACCTGGTGCACCCAAATCTGAGAAAACAAACAAATGAAATGTCGTTAGTTACAATTAGCAAAGAGGAAACCGGGTGGGGCAATTCCCTTCAAATTATCCCCATCTCTATCTCTATACCTTTAACCCTATCCTTTTAATCCCTCCTTTACCCCCATCCCTCGTGAGCTACTGTTGAGGTGCGGCACTCTGATGCAGACAGTTACGGGGCTCACTTTTCTCTTTAAGAATCACACAAGAAAAATGCTAGATACGCCGGATACTTACAACATCCTAATCGCGCACACATGACTTAATGTAAAGTACCAACCCAAACAGAAGCACCCGGGAATGGAAAATGTGACAGTAGCACTGCTTAGTTTCTTAAATCATGTCAGTAGGAAGCGTGAAAAAAAATAAAAAAAAGCTGGGAGAGTGGCAGGGGTGAAGAGTTGAAACCTTGAACCTTTACCTGAACCCTCCTCTCCTTGGATATGCCACTGGCAACTCACTAATACCACGATACTTCAGTTACGACGAACCACCATTAAAGTAGTACTGATATCAATTTTAAATATTTCTGGGTTGTGGCTCTAAACAAAAATGCGAGTGACGAGAACCTCGAAAAGTGCGTCGTCGTGCTTTGGAATGCACAGATTATATTTTTAATACCACTACTTTGATGTAGCCATTTCGGTTTCGGTATTGAGAGCGCGGCTTCGCATTCATATGTTGTTACGTTTGGCCCGGCGCTACGTTTGGGCAGACGCCATTGTGCATAAGCCGGTCTACTGGGGGGGGGGGGGGGGGGCTCTCAGCTTCTTCGGTGCGCAGTCTGCCAGACGCTGTGGAAGATTTCGGCAATTACCCAGACCATGCGGCAAGCAAAGGCGAGTTCCTGGCTTTCAAATGCGGACCCTTTCGTCGTCCCTTCGAGCAGCAGCGGTGTCTGATGACCTCGGCGACTCATCTGGCGAGGGGGAAGCTGTTGTGACTGGCGCCACAGCTGACGGGGGAGCGGCGCTCTTTTAATCCTTAATCAAGTAGCCGACTGGCTGGCTGCCTATGCCCACCAGGCATTGTCCCTGCTAGCGGGAGGATGAGACGTCGTGTCGCCACGACACCGTAAACCGTTCGAGAGAAGACAACAAAGACAGCATCTTCCTTGGAAGAGACCGTGGCGGCCGCCGCAGATCGCCCCGTTAATTGAGCGAACAGATCGGCGGACTCTTTGATGTATGCTGTCAGGAGCTTGGGACCTCTCGACTAGCGGCACACACACGACGAGGAAGAGCCCCGCTGGCGCCACCTTGCAGTGCAGTGATCACGACTCAATACTGGATGATCACGTGGACCGTGCATGCTCGTCCCCCTCACCTGTTGTGTGCGTGTGATTGGTGTTCCACTCAAAGAGGAGGAGCACGACAGGGCTTAAAACGACGCCGCAGAGTGCTGGACGTCGCTCTGAACTATGTAACGGTTCAACCACCACGCTCGTGGTTTGTGAAACCACTAACCTTTCTTTGCTGTAAATAAGTGTAAATAGTGTCATAAACCTGTTTGTTTTCGTACCCTCCAGCGATCCTTCTTCCGACCCTTAACAGCATCCATTTCGACAAACCCTAGCTTCTTTCATACGCCTGACCGATCCTCCTTTCACGCTTAGTGACGCAAAATTGCCGAGAAACGACGTCACGTTGCACGGAGCTCGTCGATTGGTCTAAACCAGCCACGACGACGGCCTACGCCTTTCCCTCCCTGTGAGAGAGGAGGATGGCGGGGCCGCGCCAAAGTTTGAAACCAGCTGAAACCGATGCTGTAATCTCTGTAACTTCCTTAATACAGCACGTATTAAAAAATTGAATCAGAATGTTGACTAAGCAAAAGTGCACATATTTTTCTTCATAACGTCTTTTGGACCTTGGGGTTGCTTACCGGCCCTTTAACTGAGGTTCGTAGTAATTGAAGTTAGCGTGCCCGTGTTACAAGGGCATAAGGCGGGGGTGCTGTGGTGGCCACCAACAAATCAATCAAAGAAGACGTGGGAGTTCTCTCATAACCGGCTCTCTCCTCTCCTACTCATCTACACAGCACGCGGGAAAAGGTAAGGGTGATGAGTGCGAAGATACAATAATAGGGTTCGTTAAGAATTAGTAATCACGCCGTCCGGTCGCCTGTCTTCGTCGCGCAAACACCTTCCTCGTTGCAGGTGAGTCAGACGGCTAGCAGACTTCAAGAAATTAAAAAAAAAATGAGTGGAATTTCGCAAGTACCTTAAGAATTCGTTGTCAATTTACAAGTGAATGGCATTTGTCAGAACTCTGACGAACTTAAGGGTGTACTAACTCCAAATCAACAAGAAACAAAAATTTCTCCCGGTTAAAAAAATTCAGGGCTGAAAGCATTAAGGTAGCTTCTGTGAGGCGTTGTATGTAAAAGGGGTGGTGCCATCAAAGTTTGTGGCTATAAGAATCCGGCAGGGGCTTCTTTACAATTTCGACAACAAATTCAAAAGCAATCCATTTTGTCAAAATTATAAATCCTCCGTTTTGCGATTCTAAAGGAATCGCGACATCGTGCGCCAAGGCTCGGACACACAAATTTGCCAATTATTATTCAGGGATTGGCTGAATAATGTACACGCTAACTTTTATACCACCTTGTCAAGCCGTGGCAGTATAGCCGATGCTGTAAGGTGTTCGTCTGCAAACCAAAAGGTCGCTGGTTCAAACCACGGTGGCAGTTGTGTTAAAAAAAAAAGGCGATAGTGCGATGAGAATAAGGAAGTTAACATGGCGAAGTTTATTGTTTATTTTTATACATAAGCTGGAGGAGTGAGCAGACCAAGTTCTGAACACGGCATCCTGTGTCGTGGCGGTAGCCCAGTGCGTATGGTGTTCATTCGACAACCGAAAGGTTGGTGGTTCGAATTTACAGGGCTGCGAGTGCCAGAACCAGAGGATGTAATTCAGGTACATTAGTGCCAAAACCGAAGTGCATGTAGAGACATATACTAGAAGTACAATACGGTGTGCCACACTGAGGGCTGAACTATAGGCCTGCAGTTGCCACAATCGATTAAGGTGAATGCTTTAATTCTTAGCTGCAAAAAAGGACTATTTTTTTGTAATTTTAGATTTCAGAAGATGTGGCCGTATTTTAATTATATCGACTCCTAGGGCTTTCCCGATGTCTATAGCCTGTGGAAAACTTGTTTTTTTTTCATCTAGAAAATGTGGGAACATTTTATTTATATTGATTCATAGGGCTTTCCAGATCAAAAAGGTAAATCTATATATATTTCTTTGAAAAGTTGGTATTTTTTACCTCCAAGCATTTTCGATCAGAAATTAAAAGTAAGAGAAGCGGCGAAAATTTAAAATTGGAACAAGAAAACATCTCCTGTTGCACTTTCAGCAATGTAGAGACCCAGCCTTTCAATATATTCTATGTTTCGAATTTTCTTTTCAAACTGCTCACGCATTTCGATCAAGAGTCGATTGCCCGTGAATATCGGAAACGCAGACCATTTCCTATACGATTGACCTTTGAAAACTTTGTATCTTTTTTTTTTTTTGGCTCCAAAAACGTTAAATACACGAAGAAAAAAGCTCTGGTTCTATTTTTGTCAGAAAACGGGATGTGTCATCTGATGTATGCACAATATTGCGCTCTATAAGGCTTCCTGCAACCGATGAGCCACATACAACACGATTCTGGCGAAAATAAAAAAAAAATAACATATTGTGACAACTTAATAGCAAGGGCTGCATAATCATTTGTTTTGTTTTGCAATGGGAGCGTCCCGAGTGTCGGGTTCTCTTGAAGAGTTGGCTTCGCAGCAGCAAATGTCGAAAACCACTCGAAAAAGTTGAGGCCCTTATCGCCTATGATAAGGCCCAACTTTTGTCTGACGTCACACATTGCAGCGAAGGAACAACTTTGCGTTCGCTCCGTCTCAAATGTGCCATTTTCCGCTCAAAAAAATTTTCCCACGGTCTGTATTGATGGGAAGCCGACTTCCTATCGCGAATGGTGCGCCGAATGTGCGACGTCAGACAAAAGTTGTACCTTATCATAGGTGATAAGGGCCTCAACTTTTTCGAGTGGTTTTCGACATTTGCTTCGGTGAAGCCAACTCTTCAAGGGAATCCTTCACTCGGGATGCTCGCATTGCAATATGTAACAATTAATAATTCTGGCGTATAAAAACGGTAAACCTTGTGAAAAATGTTTCGAGAGGGGCGTTTGAATAAAGTAACTGTGCAAAGTGTTATAAATGTTGCCTACATTAGGTTAGTTAAGAAGCAGATTGTCTTTTCACTGCATAATTGTGCAGTTTACAGGGTCCGCAGCCAGCACAGCAGTGAGGTAGTTTCTATGAGGCTGTGTATAAAAAAGGTTAGTGAAAACTCGCCGTTCTCGATTTTAGAAGATGTGGTCGTATTCGAATTGTATAGACCCCTAGGGCTTTCTCGATTAGAAAGGTAAGTCTATAGCTTTTGGAAAACTCGTAATGTTTTGTTTCAAAAGATGTGAGAGCAGTTTACTTATTCAATTCTTAAGGCTTTCCCGATCTGAGGTATACATCTATATATAACCCTTTGAAAACTTGTTATTTTTTTACAGCCAAACATTTTCGATCAGAAGTTTAAGGTGAAAGAAATGGCGAAAATTTGAAATTGGAACAATGAAAATTCTCCTGTTGGCCTTTCAGCAATATACAGACCCAGGATTTAATTCTTCTATATTCCGATTATTTTTTTAAACGGCTCACGCATTTCGATCAAGAGTCCATTACCTGCGAATTTCGGGAACGCAGAGCATTTTGTATACAAATACTTTTTGAAAATTTTGTGTCCTTTTTTTTTTGGGTCCAGAAATGTTAAATAGACCAAAAAAAAAAAAAACGAGCTTCGGGGTGCATTTTTGTAAGAAAATGCGATGTGTCGTCTGACGTATGCACAATATTGTGGTCTATAGGGCTTCCTGCAACCGATGACCCGCATTCACAACGATGCTGGCGAAAGAAAAAAAACACACACACACACACACACACACACACACACACACACACAGATTGGGCCATGTTATGTTATTATCATCGGCTGCATAATCATTGGTTTTGTTTTGCAATGGGAGCATCCCGAGTAAAGGGTTTCCCTGAAGAGTTGGTGCAGGTCCCGGGATCGAATCCCGGCTGCGGTGGCTGCATTTCCGATGGAGGCGGAAATGTTCTAGGCCCATGTGCTCATATTTGGGAGCACGTTAAAGAACACCAGGTGGTTAACACTTCCAGAGCCCTCCAGTATACGGCGTCTCTCACAATCATATGGTGGTTTTGGGACGTTAAACCCCACAAATCAGTCAATCAAATCTGAAGAGTCGGCTTCACCGCAGCCAATGTCAAAAACCACTCGAAAAAGTTCAGGCCCTTATCACCTGTGATAAGGCACAAGTTTTGTCTGACGTCACACATTGCAGCGAAGGAATAACTTTGCGTTCGCTCCGTCTCAAATGTGGCATTTTCCGCTCAAAACATTTTCCCACGGTCTGTATTGATGGGAAGCTGACTTCCTGTCGCGAATGGTCACCGAATGTGTGACGTCAGACAAAAGTTGGGCCTTATAATAGGTGATAAGGGCCTCAACTTTTTTTTAGTGGTTTTCGACATTTGCTTCGGTGAAGACAACTATTCAGGGGAACTATTCACTCGGGATGGTCTAATTGTAATACATAACATCTGATAATGCGGCCCTTGCTATTAACATAACCCAATCAGTTTTTTTTATTTTTGTTTTCGCCAGCATCATTGTGAATTTGGGTCGTCGGTTGCACGAAGCCACATAGACCACAACATTGTGCAGACGTTAGATAACAGGTTTCATTTTCTGACAGAAATCCACCCAGAAGCGTTTTCTTGTGTGCATTCAACGTTTCTGGAGCCAAAAAGAAAGACAAAATTTTCTGACGGTATTCGTATAAGAACTAATCTGCGTTTCCGAAATTTGCTGGTAATCGACTTGATTCAGATGAGTGAGCAGTTTGAAAAAAAATCGAAATATAGAAGATATTGAAACCTTGAGTCTATATCAATGTGGAATGTGCAACACGAGAATTTTTATTGTTCAAATTTTCGATGTTCGTCACTTCTCTTACCTTGAATTTCTGATCGAATATGCTTGGCGGTAAAAAATAATGAGTTCTCAAAGGGATATATATATATATATATATATATTCCAGATCACAAATTGCTAGGAATCGATATAAATAAAATGTTCCCACATGTTCTGAAATCAAAAAATTACGAGATTTCCAAAGGCTATAGACTTACTTACCTTTCCGACCGGAAAAGCCCTAGAAGTCGACATAATTTAAATACGACCACATCTTCTGAAATCGAAAGTTACGACTTTTGACTATCCCTTTTTTATGCACAGCCTCATAGAAACCACCTCACAGATGTGCTAATTGCAGACCCTGTAAACCGCACAATCATGCAGTGAAAAGAAAACCTGTGTCTAAGTGAACCTAACGTAAGCGACGTTTCTAATAATTTGCACAGTTGCTTTATTCAAGCGCCATTCCCTAAACAATTTTTAATAGTGATTATTGTGTCATGCGCCAGAATTATCAATTGTTATGTAATGCAATGAGACCATCCCGAGTGAAGAGTTCCCCTAAGGAGTTGGCTTCACCGCAGCAAATCTCAAAAACCACTAAAGAAAAGTTGAGGCCCTTATCACCTATGATAAGGCCCAACTTTTGTCTGACGTCACACATTCAGCGACCATTCGTGGTAGGAAGTCGGCTTCCCAACAGCACAGACCGTGGGAAAATTTTTTGAGCGGAAAATGGCACACTTGACACGAAGCGCCCGCATAGTTGTTCTTTCGCTGCAATGTGTGACGTCAGACAAAAGTTGGGCCTTATCATAGGTGATAAGGGCCTCAACTTTTTCGAGTGCTTTTCGACATTTGCTGCGGTGAAGCCAACTCTTCAAGGAAACCCTTTACTCGGGATGTTTGCAATGTAATACAGAACAACTGAGAAAACTATAATCCTCATAAAAATGCGTAGAGAGAGAAGCTTGAATAAAGTAAGTGTATTAGAAATATCGCTTCCGTGAGGTGCACTAAGACACAGATTGTTTTTTCACTGTATAATTGAGCGGTTTACAGGGTACGCATTCAGCACATCTGTGAGGTGGTTTCTATGAGCCTGTGCATAGAAAAGAGGTGGTACCATCAAAGTTCGTGACCATAAAAAGCTTGTTGTGGGATTTCTGACCATTTTGATGCCAAACTGTGAAGAAATAATGTTTGTCAAAACTCTAAATCTTCAGTTTCGTGATTCGTTTGAAATCACGAAACTGCTCATTTGCGACCGCTATAGATGTACCCCTTTCTTCAAGTAGGCCAGGAAACTACGTGCATCGAGGTTGCGACACACAACTGCGCCATTTAATAATGAAGAATGGGCTGTATAGTGCACAGACCAACTTTTTAACTATCGTACCGTGTCGTGCCAGTAGCCGAGTCGGTAAGGGGGTTGGCTTGAAATTGAAAGGTCGCAAGTTCGAATCTTGCTGCCAGTAGTGGTGAAAAAACAAGGCGGTGTGGTTAAGGTCGCTAATAAGCCGAAATTTATTGTTTACCTTTAAAAGTTACCTGCTGTTTAGTGAATACACCAAGTTCTAAGTACTGCATGCTGTTTTGTGGAGGTAGATGAGGACGTATGGTGTTCAGTTCGTAACCGGAAGGTTGATGGTTCGAATTGAAGGGCGGCTAGTGGCGGAACAACAGTAAGTCATCCAGATTCACTGCTGCCAAAGCTGAAATGCACGCATTGTCCCATACTAGAAGTATAATACTGAGGGCCACACGGGGGGTTTGACTTATATGCCCAAAAATATGACGATCAATCAAGACAATGCTTTTATTTTTCGTTAAAAGGTGACTTTTTTTTTTCTTCAAGAAAGGGGGCCACTATCTACGGCAGCTGCGGATTCTGAGGTCGGGGGCACCCACAAGCCGCCATGTAGCCCAAGCGCCCCCCTCCGAGCGATATAAGCATCGCCGTGCATCAACAGCCAAGCCCGCTCGCACCTTTAACCCGGAAGTACCAGGTGAGAGGAGTACCACTTAAGGATTGAGCCAGGTCCGGTTACTAACTCACCTTTGCGTTTGGATCCGGTGGCCCCCGGCCGGCACTGGGACAGAATCGAACCCGGCACCTGCCTCCTTGGAAGCAGACGCTCAACCATATTGCTACCTTTGTGGTATTTCAAGCACAAATTGGTGTCAATTTAATCAATGTGCTACCGAACTTCAGAAAATAAAAGTTTAAAAGCTCTAAGGAATACTTTGGGAAAATGAGCCTGACTGTGGGATTCGAACCACTGCCTTTCCGATTGCGAAAAGAAACCTTTTCCCCTCGGCTACTAACACAGCTTGTCTAGCCGGTTTAAAAGTTATTCTGTACATTACGCAGCCGTATTTTGTGTCCCTGCTCAAGGGCCCAGAATCTTTTTTGGTGTCCGTTAAGAAATAGTTTGAAGGCATACAAATTGTTTGTGATTAGGTATACCATAAGTGGTTATCTCGAAATCCTGTAATTTCAAATTTTCTGAAGTTATGCTGTATCGGTATAAAACCACCTTTACCGGCTTCTTCCAAAAAAAAAAAGGCTTTTGGAAATCTTCTGATTCTCGATTTCGCGAAGCATGATCGTATCTGAACGAAATCGACTCCTAGTGCTTTTCCTATTAGAAAGGTAAGTCTATAGCCTTTTGAAAGCTTGTAATTTTCGATTTCAGAAGGTATGGTGGTATTTCATTCATATCGATTCTTAGGGCTTTTCCGGTCAGAAAAGGTAAGTCTTTTAAAGGTGCCAGAGGGGCGGCTTTCAAAAAGCCGTAACTTTAGATTTCAGAAGCAATGGTGGTATTTTAATCCTATCAATTTGTTTCCCGTTCAAAGTCAGGACATTGCTGGTTGAAATAATTATATATATATATATATATATATATATATATATATATATATATATATATATATATATATATATATATATTGGAGTTTTTTAAAATTTTAAAACATGATAAATTATAAACATCTCTCGATATGATAACAATCTCCACCTCAATCAGTAAATTAAAGCAATTGTGGCGGCTCCAACGTGGGAATGAGCGCTTTCAATTTGTTTATGGGCCGAAATACATCAAAGAGTATACTTCACCACAAAGATATGATGGTTTTTGATCGAAAATGATAGGAGTGAAATTTAAACAAATACGGTCACACTTTCATAAATTTGAAACTAAGAGTTTCTCGAAAGTTTATTACCTCTTTGGTCGCAAATGTTCTGGAACTGGATCTCAATAAGATACTGCCATAGTTACGTAAATAGAAAATTAAGAGATTCCCGAAAACTTACCTTTTGGATCTGAAATGCCCTAGGAGACGATTTCATGCAAATACGACCACACATTCGGAAATCGAAAATTACGAAATTTACATACACCGTGTTGGCGCGCTTGTCTATTGAGAGTGGTTCAAGAGATGTTCGACAGCTTTCTATGTGATGCGATTTCACCGCAAAATTTGCGTTGAAGCTACGCTGTCAGTAATAAGGTAATTCCGGTATCTGCAGAGTCCTTGTTTGCAAGGGGATTGCCCTTTCTTTGTATTTCATTCCAAAGCGTTGTTGTCGCATTCACTGCTTGGTTCTTAAGGGGAGGCTTTGATCTTTTTTATACTTTATTTGTTCCATAACCAGTCATATCATACGACGGATGTACGGATGGGACGGACAGGCACATAGTTTCCGCTTGAGTCAGTTGTCTTGTTGTCCAGCATCGCTCCTCCTGGTGCGGAAGTCTGTTCGAAGGGCGTCAGAGGGGCGCCATCTGTAAAAAATAAAACGTAACGTGAATAACAAGAAAAAATCACAGCACTTTAGTGTATGTATTATGAAAGGTAAGTCCGTCGGTAGCAGTGACATCGTTTACGACCAGAAAAGGGAAAGAGACCAGCCAAAGCCATATAGCATGAAACCCGTTCGACTGACATTAGTCGGGTGGCTGTAAACGGACGACAGATCGGGTCATCTGCTTCTACTGCGGCAAAGCCAGAGACTTTTGTTTGTATATACAAAGGGTAGCTCTAAGCACACACCAAATAGCAACTTCTGCTGCTACTAAAGCATAGTCTAAGCCAGAATTCGGCTAGCTAGACGAAAATGCCACTCCGGTTTCGAGACTTTTGTTTATGTGTGTAGGGTGTCTATAGCATACAGGGCAACTCCAAGCAGACGACAGATAGTGTCTTCTGCTTTTACTACGGCATAGCCCGAAGCAAGAAGCCAAAAGTCATCTAGCGAGACGAAAACGCAGCTCACGCTTTGGTATTTTTTTTATATAGGGCAGATGGAGAGGGAGCCAAGCCCGTACATAGCCGAACAAGGTCACCCGTGAAGCCGTTGGTGGAGGAAAGAAGGAACAGTGGGGGGATGTTCACGCTCCATTGAGCCAGCTACCGATGCGTCCAGAATGGACGAAAGCGCTTGGCCGACGACTAGCCGGCTGCGCTTCTGCTATAACTCTCTCACCTCCCCCTTTCTTCTGTTGCGTACTTTCGTCTTTATGCCTTTCATTTTGAGGCGTGGTCGATAAATAGACGACCGACCGAAGGGCGACCTTAGCAGTCGACTGTTTTCTATTGTTTAACGACTCGTCCCAGGGGTGTTTCGTTTCTCTTTTCTTTCTGGAAGGTAGGGGGGGGGGAGCTCACGGTTAGCAGACGGTTCCGTTACTTTTTCGTCTGCTAGCCAGCTGGGCCTAAGTCGTCGTCTGCTAGAGCTGCCTCTGCACTTATAGTTCCTGGTTTCGTTTCCTTTCCTCTATCGTCTTCTGCCACGCATCCCCCTTTTGTTCGTTTTTTTTCTTTTTTCGTTGCAAAGCAAATACGAACGGAAGGAAAATAAAGCGTTTGCTTTTGGTGCTCCCTACATACACGCACCAGCTCAGAAAATTACTACCACCCATCGTAAAACAGCGGGACACGGTGGCTGTATTTACGCCCTGCTGCTCTTCGATGTAGTAAATACAGTTCATCATGGTGAAAGATGCAGACGTTTCTCCCCATGACGTCATCGCAGACAGTGTTGTAAATCAATGAAAATCTGCATACCTAACGACTCTCCTATCAGAGACGAAGATGCGAAAGGCTCTGAATAGAACTTTACGCGCGTGACGTCGTTCTTTTAGGCACTCTTTTAGCGTGCGCTTACGTCATCCTACCAGGCACAGGACCGGGTTAACTGGCGGAACATGGGAGAGGCCTTTGTCCTGCAGTGGACGTAGTCAGGCTGATGATGATGATCATGACGTCATCCTAAAGGTCATGTTGAAAGACCAGCACAGCGAGTGCAGTCGAGCCCGCGGCGTCATCGTCCGAGCTATGCACAGCCCTGGCCCAAGCCAACAATGCCCGGGAGAGTAAGCTTCAACCTCATATACTCGGGGTCACGTGATTCAGAGAGGCATGACGCAACTGATAGATCAGCTGTGTCAAGATCAGCTGTGTCCCGGCGCGTGCGTTGCGGCTGTGCGGGAAGCGCGTGGCACGGCCCTTACCGCTACATCCCTTTCTAGCACATTGGTTGCTAAAATATTTTGGAGTCAAAGACATGCAGATCGTTTGCGATCGACATACAGTGTTTTTTTATTGACACTTTTATACAATATTGATGAGCAAGTAAAGATTTGCTGAAGAGCTCTTAACACAAATATATTAAACTGGTCGACTCCCATATGCCCAATATCCCGCGCGGTGCAGTGCCGCATACATGCAAGCACCGCATCACGCATCAAGTTGCAGGCAAGCTTGCTCATCGGAATGCCACCGAAAACGCAACACGACCCTAGATATTAATTTCCTATAAGAAACTAATTTTGTTAACTTCAGGAAAGCTAACCAGAAGGATAGTGCGATGTCCTCCCAGTGCTTTATATGTTCTCTTGATCCCCTTGGCGTAAATTTTTCTATGCTGAATCTATCTCGTTCTATCGGGTGTCTAGATAGTATACACCGAAAGTGTTTACGATTTAGAGAGACGCCCACCGCGGTGGGACAGGTGTTTACGATTTAGAGACACGCGTCCGCAAAACGTTCATCGGCTGCACGTGGACAGCGTAACCCGACAGACGTACGTTCTCTGTCTAGTGGTAAAAAAAAAAAGAATGTGTCTCCCGAAAGCGTTATAGCTCTTACGGTGCGGCACGGTTTTGCGGGGCTAACGCAACCAGAGCCAGTGTAAAGGCACACGCCTCTTGTGCAAAGCAGCGACGCGGAAACGTCGTTAACTTTGTGCGGCGCATTTATCGTTTAAACCCCCAGCTTCAGTCCCACGTGCAGTTCGTCTGACACTGGCTCATACCAAGTTAAAAGGGTAGTCTCGCAGCAATGCTTCCGGTGGATATATCTTTCCTGTGTGGAATTGCTTGCGGCGCGCTTGGCCGGACTAAAAAGGCTGGAGGCATGAGGAGCAGGAGGAGGAGGAGGAGGAGTATAAGAAGAAGAAGAAGAACAACAAGAACAAGAAGAAGAAGAAGAACAACAACAACAAGAACAAGAAGAAGAAGAAGAAGAAGAAGAAGAAGAACAACAACAGCAAGAAGAACAAGAACAACAACAACAACAACAACAACAGCAAGAAGACAAGAAGACAACAACAACAACAGCAAGAAGAAGAAGAACAACAACAACAGCAAGAAGAAAAGAACAACACGCAGCAGAGAAGAACAACAACAACAACAGCAGCAAGAAGAAGAACAACAACAACAACAACAGCAAGAAGAGGAAGAACAACAACAACAGCAAGAAGAAGAAGAACAACAACAACAGCAAGAAGAAGAAGAAGCAACAAGCAAGAAGAAGAAGAAGAAGAAGAAGAAGAAGAAGAGAAGAAGAAGAAGAAGAGAAGAAGAAGAAGAAGAAGAAGAAGAAGAAGAGTGGGCGATGGCCTAAGGGTAGACTCTGCACAAAAACCCAGTAGAGTCGATAATAAGAAGGCTGACGAAATTGCGTCTCTGTCTTTATCTCCCCCCCTCCCGAATCCGTCTCACACTTGTGCTCGCTTTGCTAAGCGTATAATCCACGATGTTATGATGTAACTTAGTAACCGCACAGTGGTGATAGTGGAGGGAGGGGGGTAGTTGCCCTTTTGTGAGCGGTAGTTGGCTGCTTGAGCCTATTATACGAGGGTGGACCGCGGGAAGACGCTGCGTGGGGACGCCAACGCACAGAGAAGCGCGCGCCGGCAAATGTAATTACGCGGGATACACATTGTATCGTTTTGCTCCGCAATATGCCGTATAGTTCATATTGCGTAGTGCAGCGTCGTTGCTGCGCAGGGAGTCAAGCTTGTCAGAAATGGTTCCACGAGAAGAAGACAAAAAAGAAGACGCTATGCTATGGAAGACACGAAGGTATGGGGCGACAAAATGGCGTGAAAGAATGCTCTAAAAATGAACTAAACAATTTGATATAGAGGAAGGTTTGTCCTTAAATCTCTCTATAGACAGATCTATAGATCTCTCTATAGACAGATCTATAGATCTCTCTATTGATAAATTTGTAGATCTATCTATAGATAAATATATAGATATATCTATAGATAGATCTATAGAACTATCTATATATTCATCCATCCATCTATCTATCTATCAACGCAATACAAGGTTATGAGTTCACTCTGTTTTCTATAGACCTTTGAACGGAAAGAAAGGATCACCATTTTTCTCGACTATTCCATGGGAGTACGAAATGTGATGTCGCAGCCTCAGAGGTGCACTTTTGGTGGGTCACTTGTATGAGCAACAGCCCCAAGAGGTTTAAGGCGACAACCAGGGAGCTTACCTTGACACCGTGCATAGTGGCTTGGGCGTACACGGAACTCATAGAAAGTATCTTTGGACTTCCTGCGAGGCGTGCACATTTTAATTCCATTGCAGGGTAAGGTAAGTCACTAAATATTTTCACCCTTCATGGTGGTCTCAAGGGTACGGTGCTGAACTGCTGACCAGAAGGTAGCGGGATCGAATCCCGGCCACGGCGGCCGCATTTTCGATGGAGGCGAAAATGTTTGAGGCCCTTGATAGAGGTGGAGGTTAAAGAATCCCAGGAGATCTAAACTTCTGGGACCCACCACTATGCGTCTCCGATCATCTTACCCTAGTTTTGGGACGATAGATTCCTATAGTTATTATTATTAGTGCTGCTTTCTGGCGATATGTAGCGAAAAAATAAGCGAAATATGTAATGTTCCCTGCCCCGGTTTGCGGACTGATTGCTAATGGCTTCCTTTATCATATCATTATCTGTTTGCACTGCCTTTTACGTGTTTGTTCAGGAAACGCTGCTGTCGAAACTGATATCAAGTATTTGCTGGCACCGTTCCTAATTATCTGAGGTCAGTTTCCCGATTTAATCGAAACGGGTTTGCAATTCGCCCTATTGTCTGATTCGTCAATGGCTGCATTTTCTACCGAAGCCTGCAACAGTCTTCTGAATCAATCTAGAGCTACAATAACATGAACTCGACTACACGGTGGTACTCCGTGACGCCTAGCACAGTGCTGTTCGGAGGACGACTGAATTATTCCCAGTGTTCCTTCCAAGGCAAAAACCTTGGGTGCCTCACAAAACACGAAAAGGGACTGTCGTCAGCATCCACACAAGTGATCTAGTCAACGTCAGTGTAGTTAAACTCCAGCAATAGTAGATAGTAATGATCGATGTAGTAGAACTGATTGATTGATTTATATGTGGGGTGAACGTCCCAAAACCACCATATGATTATGAGAGACACCATAGTGGAGGGCTCCGGAAATTTCGACCACCTGGATTTCTTTAACGTGCATTCTATATAATCTGAGCCTATGGGTCTACAACACTTTCGCCTACATCGATAATGCAGCCACTGCAGCCGTAGCAGAACTATATTAAATCAGTAGTAGTATTTGATACTAGTAACAATATTTGTATCAAATCTTAGCAATCAAATAACAATCTCAGTAGTTGTAACAGTATTAGTATTCCTTGTAGTAATAATAGCAGTAGTAGTACTAGTAATTGTAGTTTCTTGCACCAGTAGCACTCGGAGCAGCGTGTAGTTTTTTTGTTAATTTTTGTTGCAATTGTCTTTGCCATGGTACTCTACGTTTCTTACGTGTCTTTTTTTTCTCACTCTATTATCTTTTATTTTATTAGTATAGCCTTCAGAGAGTGAGCATAATGGCCTCAATATATTGCCCCATTATGTTGCCCCTATTGCCCGCCAGTGTGCCAGCCATTGTCGTCACGTGTAAATATCGCAAATACCCGTAAATACGCGTTTCCTTGTAAGATTGTTGGTGGAAGTGCTGGGTACACCTAGGTGGTTGTCCCAGCGAACCAACACGGAACTTCGGAGTGGTCGTCACCTTTTTTGCCCGCAATTACTCAACAGGCCAACCCACAAGAGCAACAGCAGCCGCAGCAGCAGCTGTCTGCTCCGATTCTCCTGCCTCCACTAGACCCCGGAACATTCTCGGCCACCGGCAAGGACAAGGTGAATGTACAAGATTGGATCGAATTGTACGAGCGCGTAAGCGAATACTATTGGTGGGACCCCGCGTTGATGCTGGCCAACGTTGTATTTTACTTGCGGTATACGGCACGCATCTGGTATGACAAGCACGAGTCGCAGTTGACCAGCTGGGAGATTTGAAAACTGAAGCTTGTCGAGTTGTTCAGCAGGCCATTTGGGCGACAGCAGACCGCGAGGAAAGATCTGGAATGCCGCGTGCAGACATCGACGGAATAATATGCGCCTTATACACAGGACGTACAGGGCCTTTGTCGAAAGATTGACGAGAACATGAGCGAAACTGACAAAATCACCCACATAATAAAGGGAATTGCCGACGACTCCTTTAATCTGTTGATCATTAAAGATTGCGCCACCCTCGACGCGGTTGTGAAGGAATGTCAGTGCTTCGAGCATGCCAAGAGCCGTCGCATCAGCCGCCAGTCTGCGTGTCTGCCTAATACTGCAGCCACATCGACCTGGGAAGACTCCCTCAAGTTAACGCAAGCCACATCATCGGACAATGTCACTCGACTCGTCTACCGTGAACTTGAAGCAATGGCTCCTGCTGCCATTGCTTCCGACGGCCCTCAAGATAACACATCCATCGTCTCCCTCATACAAGCCGTCGTTCGCCAAGAAATATCAAATCTCGGCATCGCACCTGCTTGCGCTGTTCGCACTACCGAGAGTTCGGCTTCGGTTAACCAGATCCCGGTGCACCCTTCACGCTACCCTTCCTCTTATCGGAACCCTGCTGAATAAAGGACGTCGGATGATCAACTGATCTGCTTCCACTGCTCTCGCGCCGGACACATTGCGCGCTACTGTAGCAATCATTGCACGTCCAATTCATCCTGGAACACTGAGACATGGCGTCACTTTGAAGGCAACTCTCGCTGGTTTTCTACTACATACGACCAACAGCCCGCTGCTACTAACGTTCAGGGCCGAAGGTTCAGCCGGTCACCATCACCCCAAGGCCGTCGATCTCTCTCGCAGATGATTCCTCGATCCAGGTCCCCTGCACGACCTGGGCCCCCCACTTCGTTAAAATAGACCATGCAGCTCCCGGAGGTGAGAGAGAGAGAGACGAGAAAAAAGGAAGGCAGGGAGGTTAACCAGATGCTAGAATTCGGTATGCTACCCTGCACTGGGGTTGGGGAATAGGTGGTTGAATTGAATAGGGGGAATAGGGCTTGGTGGAGCCGGAGGTGACGCTGCATTAACGACCCGATCTGCAAATCTTCCGGTGACGATTCCTACAAGCCGCAATATTTTGGACCTTTGGTGGATGACGTAACCGTTGCAGCCCTCATGGACACTGGTGCACAAATTTCAGTCATGATCGCTACTCTCTGTAGTAAACTGTGCAAAGTCATCACACCTGCTCTTATGTGTGCAGTAATGCTTGCCGATGGGAGCACATCTACAGTTCTTGGCATGTGCACCTCTCGCGTGTGTATTGCTGGTCATCGGACTGTCGTATTGTTCACCGTGCTTGAGCAGTGCCCACATGACGTGATTCTCGGACTCGACTTTCTTTCTGCGCACTCCGCCTTTATCCACTGCTCGACGGGTCTTCTTCAGCTAGAACTGCCTTTTGACGCCGCGTTGCCCATGATGCTCAAAGCCGCCTTTGTGCCACCGAGTTCCTGCATCTTCCGCTGCAAGCCGCGACTTACGGTGCAGCTCATGTGTGATCCGCCTGTGCGTGATGGTGAATATGTCGTTTCACCAATTACCGACGTTGCGTTAAAGCATTCCATTGCTGTCCCGCACACCGTGGTGAGAATACGCCACAACCAGACCTATTTCTCTCTCTTGAACTTTGGTTTTACCACGAACGTGCTGCCTGCTGGTATTAAACTAGGCGTCGTGTCATCGTTGCAAGAGTGATATCTCTGAATAGTGTGCTGAACAACCTACTCCGCACGTCACTTGCTCACTGCACCCAACCTTTCAAGCATTGACATTGCCAAAATGATAGCGCCAGATCTTTCGCCCTCCGAAGCACAAGACCTTCACCGTCTCTTGACATCCTATGCGGACATATTCGATCTTGACAACCGCCATTTAGGACAGACATCAGTTTTGACCCATCACATCAGCACTGGCGATGCCAACCCAATACATCGCCGCCCTTGCCGTGTCTCCGCTGCCGAACGCTCTGTCATTCAGACAGAGACCGAGAAAATGCTCACCAAAGGCGTCATCGAACAGTGATCTATTCCGTGGGCATCCCCGGTCGTGCTTGTCAAGAAGAAGGACAACACATGGTGGTTTTGCGTCGATTATAGACATCTCAACAAGGTCACTAAAAAGGACGTTTACCCCTTACCAAGAATAGATGACGCCCTTGACTGCCTTCATGGCGCGAAGTTTTTCTCGTCCATTGACCTTCGATCTGGTTATTGGCCGATCGCTGTTGACCCACGGGACAAGAGAGAAAACAGCATTTTTAACTCCCGATGGGTTATACCAATTTAAAGTAATGCCGTTTGGGCATCGCAATGCGCCGGCCACCTTTGAGGGCATGATGGATTCCCTTCTGCGCGACTTCAAGTGGTCTACTTGCGTTTGCTACTTAGATGATATAATTGTTTTTTCACCGACATTTGTGAGCCATCTTAAGTGACTGTCCAGCATTCTCCAAGTATTCCGCAACGCTGGTCTCCAGCTCAACTCCTCGAATGCCGTTTCGGCCGTCACGAAATAACTGTACTTGGTCACCTCGTTAACGCATCTGGGGTACCAGCCCGATCCGGACAAAATTCGCGCAGTGACTCAATTTCCCGTACCCTCATCTGCTAAGGACGTCCGGAGCTTCCTTGGTTTGTGCTCCTATTTACGTCGCTTCATCCGGAATTTTGTTAATATTGCGCGGCCTCTCACCGGGATTCTGAAAAAAAGACGTCCTATTTACTTGGAATTCGCCTCAAAGTGCTGCATTTTTGGCGCTCATTGCAGGCCTCACGACTACGCCAATATTAGCCCACTTTGATCAGACCGCACCGACAGAAGTTCGCACTGACGCGAGCGGCCACGGAATTGGTGCTGTTTTAGCTCAGCGTCAGGACGTGACTGCGTCATCGCCTATGCCAGCTGCGTTTTGTCCCCTGCCGAGAACAACTATTCCATCCCCGAAAGAGAGTCTTGCTCTTGTTTGGGCTGTCGCTCAATTCCATACGTACCTGTTCGGCCGCTGTTTTACTGTTGTAACTGATCACCATGCGCTCTGCTGGCTTTCGTCACTCATAGATCCCATGGGACGTGTCGGTCGTTGTTCTCTCCGCCTCCAAGAATACACCTTCTTGGTCGTGTATAAATCTGGACACCTCCACCAGGACGCCGACTGCCTGTCACGGTATCCAGTGGATCCGCCAGACGCCACAAAGAGAGCTACTGAGGCTTGCGTCTTATCAATATCAGACTTTCTTGATATCGCTTCTGAGCAACGCCGCGACCCGTATTTACTTCCCATCATTGAAAGCCTGAGTTCTGATACTCCACCCACTTCTCTGAACTTGTATTTCCTTCATGAAGGTGTTCTCCACCGCCACAACATGCGCCCTAATGGTCCTGACCGCCTTCTCGTCATGCCTTCCCATTTGCGTGTAGATGTTCTCCGACAGCTTCACGATGAACCTGCCGCTGGTCACCTGGGAAACACCCGCACTTATGATCGCGTCCCGCGCCGTTTTTTCTGGCCACACCTATATCACTATGTGCAAGAGTATGTCGCCAGCTGCGACCTTTGTCAACGTCGAAAACGACCAACAACGCTTCCAGCTAGCCTCCTTCACCCTATTGAGATCCCTGCTGAACCATTCTACCGCGTAGGGCTCGACCTTCTCGGGCCATTTCCCACTTCTGCATCCGGGAACAAATGGGTTGCCGTGGCGACCGACTACGCGACACGTTACGCGATCACCCGCGCTCTTCCAACCAGCTGCGCTACCGATGTCGCCGACTTTCTGCTACATGACATCATATTGCATCACGGCGCTCCTCGACAGCTCGTTACTGACCAAGGCCGATACTTTTTATCTCGCGTCGTCCAGGATATCATACGTTCCTGTTTCACGAACCACAAATTCACAACGGCATACCATCCACAAACAAATGGACTTACTGCAGAGCGCCTGAATCGCACTATCACCGACATGTTGTCGATGTATGTTTCTCCATACTACCGTGACGGGGACGCAACGTTACCCTACGTCACCTTCGCTTACAACTCCTTCAGGCATGACACCGCAGGTTATTTCCCATTCTATACCTTCTTTATGGGCGTGAACCCTCTCTGCCTCTTGATACACTCCCTCCCGCTGGTTAAAGCTCCCCTGTCACATACGTCCGCGATGCCATAGAACGAGCAGACGCAGCACGACAGATCGCCCGAGAACGGCTCATACTTTCTCAAACCACTCAGAAAGATCGGTACGATCGTCACCACTGTGAAGTTTCGTATACACCCGGTTCCCTAGTACTCTTGTGGACGCCATGTTGTCACATCTGCCTCTCTGAAAAGCTCTTATTCCGCTATGACGGACCATACAAAGTCCTGCGCAAGGTCACTGACCTCACCTACGAGATTCAGCGAGTATAAGTCGATGCAGCGCACTCAACGCCGCCACCATCTACTGTTGTGCACGTCGTAAGACTGAAGCCTTAAGTGTCACCCAACACTCCACTCTCGTGACAAGCGCCTGGTCGGCGATTTTCCGCCGCGGGGTAGTGCCGCAAGGCAATAGGAGGATTGGGGCAAAACGCGGTAGGGGGTCCTTGTCTGGAAGAAAAGACTACGAAAAGGATCAAGCAAGCAAGCAAGCAAGCAAGCAAGCAAGCTCGCCGGTGTGTGCCATCCATCAGTCGTCGCGTGTAAATATCGCAAATATCCGTAAATATACGTTTACTTGTAAGATTATTAATGCACGGGAGAGCAAAAGTTGGCGGTTGTATAGGTACGCTGACCCGATATACAATGGCCTGCCTACTCCACATTATTCTGTATATACGACCCTGAACGACAGATATGGTCCATCTATTCGACAAAGTGAAAGTGGGCGATCCCGCTAAAGTGACCTCTAAAGCGGTACACGTGCCTACATTTTGCTAGCGTTGATCGCTACTGAATCGAAGTGGTCCGACGCCGCAAACGCCAAGCGCCGGTCGCTGCATGGAGGAAAAAAAAAAAAAGAGCCCGGATGCGGGAAAATTGGCGTGTTTATGACGGCGCATGAAAGCACCCACCACCGGTCGGGTCATATACCGCGAACCTGGTACTATACATTAGTGCCCCTTATCGTTGTTTTGATTTGCATGTTCCTCCTCGTGCACCACCAGCGTCCTGTACGGGGAACGATGTGTGACACTACCAAGGAGGATTAAAGAAAAATTGCTGGAGTGGAAGCTCTAGCAATGCCTTGCCAGCAGAAGTGAAGCCATCTTTTAACCACTGCCAAGATGGCGGAAACATGCTCTTTTGTGATGGTGCCCACTTAGAGATCAAGTGGTTTTGATATGTTATGTAAACGCAACGTTAATTCTATGTTAAAAGATTGTTGTTCCCGACGAAATAACACACAGAAACTAGTATAGATGACTGAATCTTCAAAGAACTTTGCCTCCAATTAGAGGCTCACTAAGGAAAACTAGTAACTGTAAGACGCACTTGGAGCACTATGTGACCCGAAAAAGTTCCCACATTAAACTTGTCGGGCGTGCGAGTGAGACGCTTCGTTTGTATTCGCTGAACGGTGATAATTTATCATGCCCCTAGTAAGATGGCCACCACAGCAGCCATCTTGCCAGTGGAACAGCTTCACTCCTGGGCAGTTATTTACACTCCAGCAATTTTTCTTTAATCCTCCTTGGACCCGACGCAGCATGATCGCCAGCGTGCGTGCGTGCGTGCGTGCGTGCGTGCGCGCTTTGTCTCTGTGCGTGTGGATACATGCGCGTGCAGTTAGCAGGTCTATTAGGTTGTGCAATATGCTTTATGGGAGCGCTGCACGCATCTACTGCCCACATTATGTATAGGACTACGTTACGTGTCTTGCCGAACGGGTGGGAGGTGGTCTTCGCAGTTTACTTGCGCGTGTTTCAGCTTTGCGTGTGTGATACACCTGCTGCTTCTGACAAATCGTTGCAAGTTTAGACGTATACATCAACCACCCGACAATGACTGCCCATGTACTCCAGGCTACCCACGCCCCAGCTGCGGCGGCTGCATTTCCGATGGAGGCGGAAATGTTGTAGGCCCGAGTGCTCAGATTTGGGTGCACGTTAAAGAACCCCAGGTGGTCGAAATTTCCGGAGCCCTCCACTACGGCGTCTCTCATAATCATATGGTGGTTTTGGGACGTTAAACCACACAAATCAATCAATCAATCAATCAGGCAACCCGCGTCCCCGGAATTATATCAACGTCACGCGATCTTGAATATGTAATCAACTTTGTCAATTAGGTCGTGCCCCTATCGGTTGAATATGCATGGAACCCGAAGGAATGCATCGGTTACTTTTATCTGCATTTGTGTAAAAGAGATTAGGACTGATTAGATATCGAACTTTTACGTGTTACATATCCGGTTCTCGTTTCGAGGTACGCGTGGCGTGGCGCTGAATGAATTGTGAATGACGGGGGATGTTTGAGGTGAACTTGAGTACAAGCACATGAGTCAATTTCTTTTCAGACTCACGATTCGCATCCTCATGATAGTATCTGTGGTTTTTGCCTGCCAGAAATACAATATTGCGTGGTACACTATAGTGGGGGGCTCCTGTAAAGCTTCTCTTCTATCCAGGGGCGGCGCCAGGGGGGGGGGGGGGCAAGGGTGGGCTGGAGCTTCCCCCAAAATTCTCGCCTGCCCCCCCCAATGGCCTCCCAAGTGCCCGGAAGCATATATTGAAAACCTAGTAGGAGCAGAGCTAGCTTTCCCCCCCCGGAGGAACTCACTTTTCGTGGTTGCCCCCCCCCCCCCCCCCCAGTAAAAACATCCTGGCGCCGCCCCTGCTTCTATCTCTTACCTCTTCTTTTCTATCTCTGTCCTTTAAATCGCTCCCCCTTTCCCGCATCCCAAGTGTAGGGTAGCCAAACGAGCCAAGCTTGGTTGACATCCTTGCCTTTCCTCTCTATTTCTTTCTCTCTCTCTCTCTCTACTGTAAATTTCAACCGTCTGGTTGAAATTTCGCAAACTAACCTCTAGAATTTTCGCTTACATTGAAAATGTGATACAAACCTCTAGAATTTTCGCTTACATGGAAAATGCGATACAAACCTCTAGAATTTTCGCTTACATGAAAAATGTGATACAAACCTCTAGAATTTTCGCTTACATGGAAAATGCGATCGACACAACCGGGATCAAACCTGCGACCTCAATTTCAGCAGCCAAGCACAGTAATCACTGTACCACCGCGGTGACCAAAGCATTGTTACGCACGGGGCCCCTCATGTATTGGTCTCCAATACGACGACTATAGGAGGCGAAAGCCACCTTTTTAATGTTTTTTTTTAACTGATGGCTTGCACGTGCTGTCATGGACGCACAACATGGCTCCAACGTGGTGGGTTAGATGATGTAAAGGCAGGATAATTATGTGATGAACAAACTGCTTCAGTATGATACGTTACTTATGATACCCACCCCTCATGTAATGTCCCTCGGGACCTTTGAGGTACCAATAAATGAATAAATAAATAAATAAATAAATAAATAAATAAATAAATAAATAAATAAATAAATAACGACACCACTGGAACGTTACTGGGGACAATGCGCATGAATAACGAAGTAACTAGGATGCGATGTAGTGATTACCCTATAGCGTGACATCACAAGGTCCGCGTCCCAGCGTGTTGGTTCCACAACACACATGCTGGTTTCGTGTTCCACAACACACAAGCTTGCGGACGTTTGATTTGATTTGGTACTCCAACGTGGCTATTTCAGTGACGTCAAAGCAAACCATCTATTACCCTCCACAGCCCTGTAACCTCAGGAAGCTTTCTTCATCGGACATGATGTCACCCTGCCGGCGCAATCGGCACACGTTTTCATGAAACGACGATATCATGTGATGACACCATCATGCAACGTCATAGCACCGCCATCATTGCGTTGCAGATTTTGGTCACCTGAGACGGCGTGATGATGTCGTGTTGACGTGATCACGTGATAATTCCATCAAGCTTGTCGACGCGGACAACGCCGGTCACCTCTCGCGTTTGGGGAGGCACCCCAGCCTTTCGCCTTAAAGGGAGACTACAGAGAAACAATGACTTTGTCTAGATTGACAAACTGCAACTTTGAGAACTCTAATGCCACGTGCTTCAGAATCATAAGTCCATTATTAGAGGAGGAAATCAAGGTTTAAGTTCCATTCTAAAATTTCACGCCGTAGCTCCGAGCATGGCGTCAAATATTTCAAGAAAGTGCATTTTTCGTATTTTAGTGACATTGGCTGGATGAAGTTCTGAAACTTTGTATGCTACGTCTATGGCACCAACAGCTGACAGTGTACCTAATTTTTATTAATTAGAAGCCACGTAGGACCGAGTAGACGCCTTCGAAATTTCCTACGTCATGGTGTTTTTTGCGGGAATCTCAAGGTGACGTCACTACCCGCATTTTCTTTTCGCGCGTTTTCTCGCTCACCAGACATCGTGTCGCCGTAAGAGTGGTGTTTTGAGATTGTGAAGTTGTACCTTACTAATACGCAAGAAATCGCTTTTCACTTTAGTGTCCTTATAATAAATGATGAATTTAGTGAACCGAGGAAGGTGGGAGTTGTGGAGGGCTTAAAATGAAATAGTACCAGCCGAAGAGGTCGCAACGCGCAGTTCTTCCGGTTACACCCTTGCACTTTGCGGCTCAAATGGGTGTGCGTAATGGTCACTGCAACTACGTCCCTCGGAACAATGGGCTTACGTCGTGCATATAGTAAGAGCCAAAGAAGGAAGTGTAGTAAGAGCCAAAGAAGGAAGTGGCCGCGAGATCTCTAAAAAAAAGTTCACGAGGCCACCCGCATCGAAGAATGGGCTGATAGAAATATCGGTCGTAACGGCTTAGGTGAGACGTGTATAGGCTTACTATAACGTGAAGGTTATAACAAGACACAGCCAGGCTGCGCACAACTGACGAAGAAGGGTACAAGGACAAGCGGTGATACCGACTGAGTTTTATCGGAAAAGGACCCAGACATAAATAGGCATGCTCAATCACGCTTTGCTCAATTGATCCCTAAGATCATAAGCTTGTTAGCGTATTTAAAAAAAAAAGGATTAACCACGAGTGTACCTAAACTAGCGACGCACTCCTGAAGAACAAGAAAGCTACAAGAAAGAAATATACAACCAATCCTTCCCACCCTTACACACACACAAAGGGGAAAAAAAAAAGATGAGACCGAGGCGAAAACAGTACACACTTGACGAGGATATAAAGAAGGAACACTGAGCGCATACGCTAACAAAAGGAGGTTTATTCATGGTAAATATTTCAGCGCGTACCATCAACAGCAAAGAGGCAAAGTAAAAGAAGCTAAGCCTGACGGATACACACTAAGAGAAGTTTAACGAGAGGGAACCGTCATTACCTAGCTCTGATTAGCGAGGCTGAGTCTTTATCTAAAATGGCTACGGAAAGGGTATACTGACTTGGCTGTCTTTCAGGTTCACGATGTTTAAGACTTCTATACGAGGTTGCAGGCAGGCTCGGCTTGCCGCTTCCTACATGGGACTGAGCCGGGTGCGTCACCCAGTCGCGTTCCGCAGGACCGAAATAGTTATTTTTTTTTCTCCCTTTCTTGTTTCTACGATTTCTGTAGTTATTGCTTCACCAGACCTGCGCAGTACGCTCGTGCTGATGAAATGAGGCAAGCACTCAAAACCTCGGCCATGGATGCCCACATGCCCTGAAATTGGCACTGTCACATTGTGCTTCTTGTGCTAGAACAGTCTTTCTCATTTGCACCCTTATTGAAAAGATGCCAACCAAATTTTTATACATATATGTACACAGCAATCACCTTCGAAAACACACGTGTGATGAAGTTGTTTCCAATTTTACACCCTCTGTTTGGAGGCAAACTTAATAAACGTCCTCAACTTACCTGCGGGAGAGGCTGTTTACGCCCTTAAGGCTCTTAAAACTTTTATATCTTATTTACCTTGTTTAAAGTATTGGTTTCCCAAGAAGGCCAAATGAAACTGCGGAGGCGGGCCACCAAATTACTATATGATAACTTCATAGAAACACAGTGACAAACTGAGCATCCAGTGTTAAATTAACACCCACGGTATACTGCAAGCTGGAAAGAATAGGTCGCGTACGATATACACCACTTCCTCGGTCTCGAGTAGCCCTCGTATTCACCATCGCGTCAATAAAGCTAGGTTCATTAAAACCACACGTGTGATGCATCACCTGCTCGCCGAACAACTACTGCACCGTCAGACGCGGCAATCAAATCATTGGTGGAGAGAGAAAGAGAGAGAGAGAAAGAGAGGGAGATAGACATAGGAATAGGTTGGAAGAAGGCGGACGGGGGGGCAAGGGGGAGTCCTCGCCTAATGAATCGCACGTGACCCCTTATTACAGCAACGCCCTTGCGGAGATCGACTTCAGAGGGCATCAGTGCTCCAGGGAAAGCTTGGGGAAAGGGAAACGTCACAAGGACGACCCCTCGCGGTAATCGTGGTCATCTCTCTAGCTCTCCCTCTCTGCCTCCGTTCACGACGAGGCACCATTTAGCACAGAGCGAGGAAAAACATGTATCGGTCGACCACGTGATCATCGCGTCAGAGCGCGTGCAATGCGGACGTAGCCGTTATGGCCCTTTCACATTTCCTTCCCTCGGAACAATACATTACTGCACCCTATTATATTTCAAAGAGCTTGAAGGTCATGGGAGTTTTGTTGTAACAATGGCGTCTTTTCATTTTTACTTTATTCAAAGTGTTCGATATAGTAAGAGCTCACACCTGCCACAGTGGTCTATAGCTTATTGTGCTCGACGGCTGTCCTGCAGGTCACACAATCGAATCGCAATGTCTTTTCTTGTGTAGGATACAACGCCCGAGGCCTGTGTATAGTTACAGTATCTTTAGGCGCACGTTCAATAACACCAGGTAGTCGAAATTTGCGAGACCCCCTACGGTATCACTCAGGATAATATCGTGGTTTCGGGACGTTCGACCCCGACGATTATTGTCGGAAGTCAACCTCGGTGGGAAAGTGGCTACGGGGCTGGGCTGCTAGCCGACCTAAAGGTCGCGGGTTCGATACCGGCCGCATTTCGACGGAGGCGTAATGGTAGAGGCCCATTTATTGGGCGATGTTAGCGCACGTTTAAAGAAAACCGGACGGTCAAGTTTTCCGGAACCACCCATTATACGGCGTCTCTCATAATCATATCGTGGTTTTGGGACGTAAAAAAGCCGTCTATGATGATTATTATCGGAACAGTTTGTCACGTAACATTATTCATAACACCACGAATGATGCTTTTTTCCCCACGCACTGGAATGCTCGTAGTTAAGGGTGTGACCCCTTTTCTTTAATACCCCAAGAGTAACTAATGTAGGTGACTAACAAACAAAACACTTCAACCCTTTCTACGCCGTTTCAACTCTCAGGCAAGGAGGAGGAGGGAGGAGGAGGAAGGGAAGAAATGAAAGGCAGGGAGGTCAAACAGACGCACGTCCGGTTTGCTACCCTGCACTGGGGAAAGGGGTGAGGGGATTAAAGGAGAAGAGAGCGAGAGAAGTGAAGGGCAACGTGTGTGTAGATGTGACCTTGTCCATTGCACGCTTATAAGCGGTCGCGTAGTCCGGTCGTCTTTAGAAAACTTAGCAGGCAAACTCAGGCAAAGCTTTGTGTTAAATGTGGGGTTTAACGTCTCAAAACCACCATATGATCATGACTCACGAGAGACGCCGTAGTGGAGGGCTCCGGGAATTTCGACCACCAGGGGTTCTTTAACCTGCACCAAAATCTGAGCACACGGGCCTACAGCATTCTCGCCTCCGTCGGAAATGCACTTCAGACAAAGATGTAAGCGCCGGAGTGATGGTGGCGAGATCCTGCGACTGATCATCGTCATGAACGCTTATCATCTGATATAATTTCAAGCATATACGTCAATAATGATTTCGTTTTACCCATTTCTTCATTTGCTCTCCTAGCTGGTACGTGATGCACACCGCTACTACCGTCACTACTATTACTACTACCGCAACTACTGCTATTACCGCCACCGCCATAGTACTAATACTAGTACTTCTACTACACGTCCACCACCACCACGCTACCTACCTCCTCGACTTCTTTCGTATCTTTTATTTTTCCTCGACTCTCCAATTGAACCGTAAGGGATGAAGGAGGTGACCCTTCTGATCAATTCAACGCGTCCGTCGAGAAAAAGAGGTATAAATGAATAAGACGGGCGAGGCGCGGAGTAAGAAAAGAAAATATCGACGATGAGTGACCAGATGCGCGGCATCAGCGTATACAATGCGTGTCATGGCGTGGCGCGATGCGTCGTTGTTCTCCGGCTGACCGTGTTTCCGGGTCGGTCGGACGTAGCACGTACGCGATCCATAATAATAATGCTTCGGCAACAAAAGAGAGAGAGGGTGCATCGTTTTGCCTCGTGGAAGCGTCTTCGTCGTCGATCGCGGCGATAAGGAAGCGTAGGAACACCGTTAGAAAGAAAGAAAGAAATAAAGAAAAAAAGAAAGGAATAAAGAAATAATAACCGGTGTCACCGAGCACGTACCAAACGCGGAAAACAAACACAGTGAGCACGTGTGCTTAGAAAAAGTGGTTAACGATTCAGAGTACTTGGTACTCTTCTATGGGCCAGCTGAAAACCGTCCCGAGACATTGGTTTCAAGGAAGCCGTGAAGGAACACGTAATTCGGTGTGGTGGTAGGACCTATAAAGTTTGCGCATCACTTGTTTTGCGCAGTTCGTGAAAGTAGCTTTCTTATCATCGAACTTTATGAGGGACAAGTATTGCGACACCTCATTGTAGAAAACACGACTGCAAAATAAGCCCCGCGGACTGTTTAAAAGATGAGTTCGTTTACATCGGTTATATAAGAAAGAAAGAATGAACTAATAAACTTTTAAAGTCCAGTAGTTTGGCTTCATTATCGACAGGAACATCTTTTCAACAGACGAGTTCGTTTACATAGGTTATGTAAAAAATAAAGAAAGGAAGCGAAAACCATTGTCACCGAGCACGCATCAAATGCGGAAAACAAACACGGCGACCACTTAATTCGTTGTGTTGGTAAGTATTTTTTAATGTTTGCGCAGTACTTGCTCTGCGCAGTAGCTTTTTTTTAAATCGATCTTAAGGAGTGACAAGTTTTGCGACATGTCATTGTGCAGAGACGAGGGTTGCAAAACACGACTGCGAAATTGACCTTGCAAACTCTAGATTACTCGATTAAATGGTTTTATTATCTTTTTAACGCGTGTCTTCGTTCATATTGGTTATGTAGGAAAGAAAGAAAAAAAAAGAACGAGGGTCGATGTGGTGGTTCGTGAACGGAGCAAGAAAAACAAACGCTGCGGGCTATTAGCCATGTTTGCAGCACCTTTAAAGTGTACGCGACACTTGTTCTACCCAGTTCGTTACCAGCAGTTTCCCATCGATCTTAACGGCGCAACATGTGATGCGATATCTTAATAGTTCACATGCGGGAAGGGAGTTGCAAAACATGACTGGGAAAATGGGTGGGTTGTAAAACATTATCGGGAAATTGACCGGGCGAACTTGACATTACTCGATCACTCCGTTTGATTACTATGAACAGCTTTTTTTTAATGGATGATTCCGCTTATATCAATGAAGTAATAAGGAAGGAAGGCTTGAAAGGAAATGTCGAGGCATATATTTTTGGAAACTTGACGGAAGAACATGAAAAGGTAGACTCTGTTCGCAACTTGAGACGCTGCTTGTAAGACGGAGCTTAGACGAAGCTTTACAAAAAGCCGTGCAGCGTAGACAGGAGATAGCAATTGCCTATTGGACACGGTCGATTGTTCATATTCATAGCCAACTGCGTTTAGTTCAGCATTGAAGTTCAGTTGCGTAACATTTACGAACGTGTTACAGCGAAGGTGTGCATGGGTAGACGAAACTAAAGCTCGTCCGTCCTATGCAAGCAAGAACACTTTGCGCGTAAGTGTCACAGAAATTGGGAGAGCGGCACTACTCAGCATCGGTCATCCACTAAAAATGAAGAAGCCGTCCGCAGGGCAATACACACGCTCTACCGAAATTTAGAAATTAAAAATAAGGGAGGAAACATGCGGGCGGCAGCCATCAATTAATATATCCTGGATAGGCGTAACCAATAATTTGGAGAGGCATTAGTAATAATAAAATAATCTGGGGCTGTACGTCTCAAAACGACGATGTGATTTTGAGAGACGCCACAGTGGAGGGCTCTGGAAATTTCAAACATCTGGTATTCTGTAGCGTGCACTGATACCACACCGTACAGGGGACTCTAGGATTTTGCCTTCATCGAAATACGACCGCCAGGGTCGAGATTTAACGCGTGACACTCGGGTTAGTAGCCGAGACACTCGGCACTGTTCTACCGGTGCGTAAGGAAAACGCACTAGTAAAACGTGATCTGTAACCCAGTTATAAATACCTTGGTCACACGTTACAGCTTTGCTGGGTAAACATTTGTACAGAGTGCCAAGGCAGTCATTTTTTCCACCGGTCATTTAGTTATATATGCTAACGCAAGGTGTAGGAGAAAACATCCCCGGAATATAAGACCCCGGATGATACGTCCCCTGAATAAACGGTCCCGGAAGAGATGTCCCTTCTGGCATCGATGGCTAGGAGAAAAAAAGTCCCCAGCTGAAAATCAACCTAGAAACGAATCAAGTGTGAACTCACTAGACAAAAATTATTCTTGATTCGACACTTCGAGAGTTTAGTCGAAACCGAATGGTGTGTCCAACATCCCTTAGGAAATCGTCATCTTGTGTCCTCCCGGCAGTATAGTCCTCACATAAGTTGTGAACGCGCTGCTTCATGGCCATGACCGCTATCCCCTTCCTCTTCTCTTTAGGGGAGCACCAACTCGAGACTGGGCCATCTTCATCGTCACAGTGGCTTCTTCCGAGTGCAAGGCGTCAATGTCCCTCCACACTGTTGGGCAGCTGTGGCACACGATGCTTCCCAGCCTTCTGTTTTATGCCTTCCACGTAATTGTTTCATCCTGTGTTCTCCACCAAGAATGGCCGAGTAGACGTTTCACATAGCTGAGGAGGGGAGGGGGGCAAGTGGGCAATGTTCGCCGCAGACGAACTACGTTGTCAGCTTTCTTTACCCGCCTGTAAGTAGCTGAAAAATGCATCTCATCAAAATACTTCAGTCAACGCCTCCTAGAAAAAATTATGCCTGGAACGTGAGCCGCGAACGCGCAGCCCTGCCCTCGGATTTTACCCTCACCCTCTGGTACGGAGACGAACGCCTTTGGCGGTTGCCCCCTGTGAACTCAGCAATGCTCTGATGTCACGTGACAGAAGCGGTACGGTAATGTCACGTGACAGAGCGGTACGGAGGCTAGCGACGCCACGCGGCGGACGGTCACAGCACGCGGCAGGAAGCATGGCCTCCGAGATTTTGTGTTGGCACAAAGCTCTCAAGTGAAAAGAGAGCCACGTTCCAGGCGTAGTTTTTCTAGGAGGCGTTGCTTCAGTACATCTCGGCCAGCTTTTGGCATGAAATCTTTCAATGTGGTCATTCTACCTTGTACGTCGTCCAGGGGAAGGAAAGCGAGGGCGTCCAGCATTCTCACGAAAGTTCGAAACTCCTGATCTTGCCCGTAAAGAATGACCAGTCCGAGCTCTCGAATTTTTCGCCAGGTGCTTTGGCACGAATGGAAGAAGCTCGCCTTTGTCACGACGTCTTCTCCAAAGACTGATTTTACAGCCATTAATGTTTTCGACAGCACCTGTGACAATAATGGCTGTTTTTTTTTTGCGAGACATGAGCTGCCGTTTTTCATTTGCTGCCTTGTTCTTGCGATATAAATTGCAGCATTACGTCCAGAAAGGTTGTAGTGAGCACTTAGGTGGTAGTCGCTGGAGGATTTGTTCGTAATTAAAGCTGCCTTTTGCATCCATTACGTTTCGCACAACATCAGCGGGTGCCCGATGGAGTACCTTTTTGTCTTGTGAACATATAACCACCCAGGTACAGACAGCTTCGTGCCTACTTTGTTCGATTTAAGTATCGTTAAGTAAACCACTGGGCAAGTATCGAATGAGCTCCCGGAATCGCACACTTACCTTGAGAGTGCTGGTGCGACCAAACTGCTGCCTCCGAATGAAGTGCATGGACGCTGAACTGTCCCTCCCTTAATATCTTTTCAGGCTCGTGCATAGCTAGATGACTTGTATTTGACATGCGCAATGTATGTGATATCGCATCTGGATTTACACCTATACTGATAGGTTGGGACAGTTGCTATGTGATTATCGTGCATTGTCAGTAGTATTTCAGTAAGCTGCAATCTTACGCGCATGCATTCTATGAGAAATAAATAATGGACGATTGGAAGCCGCAACGTGTAACGGTGTCCGTGTGGGGACGTTTATTTCGGAAACATTTCTTCCAGGGAAGTTTTTTTTTTTTTGGAACCTGCAGCTTCTCTAGTGTCATCTTAACCGATGTAAGATTGCATGTTTGCGTAAGAGGGGATATATCTGTGCATTTTATTTCTTGATTGAATGATTGATTGATTGATATGTGGGGTTTAACGTCCCAAAACCACCATATGATTATGAGAGACGCCGTAGTGGAGGGCTCCGAAAATTTCGACCACCTGGGGCACTTTAACGTGCACCCAAATCTGAGCACACCGGCCTACAACAATTACGCTTCCATCGGAAATGCAGCCGCCACAGCCGGGATTCGATCCCGCGACCTGCGGGTCAGCAGCCAAGTACCTTTGCCACTAAACCACCGCGGCGGGTCGTGCATTTTATTTCTATGCATTTTACATCTGCAGTAAACACTTTGACCTTAAGCACAAGCCCTCCGAGAGCCAAAAGCATCACTACTAGCTCACTAATACATCGCCAAGCACTTTACCTCAGCTCTTGTCCAGCGCAGCGGGGTAGCGGTTACGTTGATCGGCTGCTGACCAAAAGGTCGCGGGTTCGTTCCCGGCTGCGGCAGTCGCATATCGACGAAGGCAAGATGCTATAGAGGCCTGTGTACCGAGCGATGTCCGCACGTGTTAAAAAAAAAAAACACACACCACATAGTCGAAACTTCCAGAGCCCTCCACTACGGCGCCCCTCGTAATCCTCTCGTGGTTTTGGTACGGAAAACCCATGATATTATCACTACTATTATCTGTGACGACAGCCGGTGGCGTAACCTTTCCCTCCCGGTATTTCAAAGAGATATCGAAGCGCGTAAAAGTGAAACCCAATCGATGCTCTCACAGTTCGCCCGCGACGTAGTTCGAAGTGCTGCCAGGTCGTTTTTTTTTTTCCAGAGGACGAAGGCCACGTCATGTCATGTGGACAGAAGGGAGCGCCACGCGCCGGCTTTGGCAGCCGTACGCGTCAGCACCGTTATTAGGACGACGAAAATACTCCAGCAGACTATCGCGATGAGCGATATTGATAAGCGTACAAATCCGATCGAACAAAAAACAAACAAACAAATAACACTAGGTTGTTGAGAATTACGCATCTTTATACTTTCTAGTAGAGGAACACACCACCTAATGCTTACGTATTGATGTTGCGCCTCAGATATGCGTAAAGATTTGCTGTTTGGTCTATAACATCCACAAATATGAACGCAGCCACCAGTTCAAGATGGCTGGGCGTTCAGCGAGTGCTTAAGCACTGGGCGGTGGCTGAATCGTGTGTCCAAGGAGGTTCATTTTTTTTTAAACATCCTTGCGTGCAACGCAGACAGACAGACAAAAATTTTTGCATTTAAGTATCTCAACACTATCGTCTTTATTATCATCTATAAAACAACCGATGCCTTCTTTTTTTTTTTGCAATATGAATGCACACATGATTCTTGAGAAACACGGTCGCAAGCCGTACATTCTAGACGCGTAGGGATTCAGGCACGCAGTGACGTCATGTTTGTACTTCTATTATTTTTGTATATATGTTTTCCTCGTGTTGCCAGCTATCTTTAGAGCCACGAAACAAAGTGAAAATGAATATCCTTACACCAGCAACTCCTTTGGGTTTTCGTGAGCATGCTCTGTAACTTCCTCACTTAAAACCGTGCCCTAGCTAAACACAAAGTAGCATTTCAGGAGTTTTACTTGCCGAAAACGGTGATTTTTTCGTGAAGCGTGCAATAGTTGGTAATTCCATATTAAAACGGCAACCCAGGGTTCTTTACCATGCACCTATAACTACGTACACACGGGTTTTACCCCCGTCGACATGCGGCTGCCATCTCCAGGAGTCGAACCCGTGACCTTGAGCTCAATGTCGTATATCCCTCGGGGTATACCCTGAAAGGTGCAACGCATGTAAGAAACGTGTTACCGTGAACATAAATTAAGAACCAGGAAGTGAACGTGAGGTGTGTTGTTGTATCACCCGCTCGTTTACACTGTTCAATCAATCAATCAATCAATCAATCAATCAATCAATCAATCAATCAATCAATCAATCAATCAATCAATCAATCAATCAATGTGTGAGCTATAACTTGCGAAGTTGAGGTTTGACGCTTACAGGACTTCCTGTCAGTGATTTGTGGGAAGAGGGGAACGCACATTCTTGAACCCCATCTTACTGCTGGGGCTTTGTTCTTCAACGGCTAATCGCTTGTTGAATTTATGCAGTTTGGTGGATTTATTGATTTCATTGAAGTTGCTGGTGCGCGTTAGAGCAGCGCATATATAGTAGCCTTCACTATAGAGTATCCTGTTCTTAGAGCCGCTGATATGCTGTACAGAAGGGGGCGCTTTCGAGGTACCCTAGCCGCTACTCTTTTAATGATGTGACTGGCGACACTGCAAAGCGTCAACATCACCGTAAACTTCAAACAAACAAACAAACAAACAAACAAACAAACAAACAAACAAACAAACAAACAAACTGGACGCAGAACGACAGCAAAAAAAAAAGTATACTGGAGAGCAATATAGTACTCCGTCTGTCGGGCCATTGCCAAGGCCTACACGACGACTGGCGCCCACAAAGCAGCCGAGCTTTTAAGGCTCCTTGTTTGCCAACAGCACCCCGCCGCGGTGGTCTAGTGGCTAAGGTACTCGGCTGCTGACCCGCAGGGCGCGGGTTCGAATCCCGGCTGCGGCGGCTGCATTTCCGATGGAGGCGGAAATGTTGTAGGCCCGTGTGCTCAGATTTGGGTGCACGTTAAAGAACCCCAGGTGGTCTAAATTTCCGGAGCCCTCCACTACGGCGTCTCTCATAATCATATGGTGGTTTTGGGACGTTAAACCCCACATATCAATCAAATCCTTGTTTGCCAACAGCACTTCGGCGTCGCCGTCGTCTTTTTATCGCTGCTTCACAAGGAGGAAAAGCTAGTGCCGGCGAACGAATGTGATAAGTGTGGTCGCCATATCCATGCTACAGAGAATGGTGGCTCTACCGAAGTTAGCCACTCGTCAAGATAAAAAAAAAAATACCGGAGGAAAATAAAATGGGAACGAGATTAAGAGAAAAAAAAAAGATAACATACTGCGACGCGGAACCGGTTGTGTAATTGAGCGGCAACGTCCGCTATACGCGAGTAATATCGCAGCGGACTTCATTTACATCACTGAGAAGAGAAAAATAGCGAAGCCTCGTCGCAGAACGTCCTGCGGCGCCCACAACTTCATCCGAGGCTCGTGTCGAGTTGCCTCGTAGTCTGGCGACTATACTCCGATCAAGGAGGATTAAAGAAAAGTTCTGGAGTGCAAGCTTCCGCAATGCCTTGCCAGCAGAAGTGAAACTACATTTTGCCCCTGCCAAGATGGCGGAAACATGCTCTTTTCTGATGGTGCCCACTTAAAGATCAAGTGGCTTTGATATGTTAAGTAAATGCTACGTTAGTTCTATATTAAAAGATAGTTGTTTCCGACGAAATAACACACAGAAACGAGTATGGATGACCGAATCTTTAAAGATCTTTGCTCACCAGGAAAACTAGTAACTGTAAGACGCACTCGGAGCACATTGTTAAACCAAAAAGTTCCCACATTAAACTCGTTGGGCGTGCGAGGGAAACGCTTCGTTTTTAATCGCTCAACGGTGATAATTTATCATGCCCCTAGTAAGACGGCGACCACAGCCGCCTGCTTGTGAGAGGAATGGCTTCACTCCTGGGCAATCATTTCCACTCCCGCATTTTTTTTTTAAAAATGCACAACGCTGTGTAGGCTAGCGAGACTTCTCGCAGTCTATGCCGGCGCATTAAGAAATAGTTCAACGCCGTTCCTATATACTCAAAATAGAATTTTCTGTTCATTTTTTTAGGCTAGATAGTAAACGAGCATGTTTTGTACCCTACAAGTAAACAAACCTTGTTGTACGGTTCTCACACGCTCGACCGGCGCGAGCGTTTACGACAATAGCCGACCACGATGCGCGCGGAGTGATACGTTTTGCCGGCCGAACTACTTGCATAGCTTCCTATAAGCGTTGCACCTGATGTGTGAAGCAGCGAAAATCCGAAGGTGGTCTGCGAGGCAACCGCTTTATTGGACAATCTGAATAGCCCACTTGGCGGTAACGTATTGACTGCAGCGGCTGTTGGTAGGAGTGATAATTACAAAATAGTAAACGTTGGCATTTTTCATCCCGAAACCATGTTGTGCTTATTAGATACGCCGTAGCAGAAGGCTACAAAAATGTTTATCACCCGGACTTCTTTAACGCGCACCTAAATCGAAGTACACGGGCTTGCAGCATTAAATTAGGCAATAGCACAGAAGTGAGTGTTCTTGGCTCAGTGTCCTAGAGTATATTAGAACAAGCCAGAACGCTGGTCTATTTTGAGTATGCTGATTATCAGAACGCTCACCGCGTTGTGTGTGTTCTAAAGTCTAGCGCCGTCGAAGTCTGACCATAAGTTGGTGAATAATCACTAAGGATTTCAAGCCCATAAAATCCATACTTTGCTATACATCATAGCCTACCGTGGTGCTTTGAAAATGCTGCTAACGTGATACTGACCAGAACTGCGCATGTCAAAAGGAGAACCGCCGAAGTTCTAATTCAAAAGAATGCGAAAATATCAAAAAAATTTATTTATTTATTTTTATCAAAAAACTTTCAAATCGAGCCGATATCAGATGTGTTTGCTTTTGCCCAGTATCATAGCGCCTGTACTGTGTTGGCTCTTCACCTTGTGCTCGTCAGATTTAGTGCTCACTTAAGCGAGATCACAAATTTCGAAGACCTGTGACACCCTATAAGGTAACGTCATCGCGCGATGATTTTCGGCATCCCTCGTGTTGGCGCCGACGCCCCAGCGGGACACCGATGTTCAATTTACACGTTTGACGAGGCATCCAAGGATATCGCCTCAACGTGAAATGAAATAACGAAGCGAAAGCCGCTGCGCCAAGAATGCTTAGTATGCGGAAACCCAGAAGGGATAGCACCCCCCATCATTAAAATCCGCCCCACCGGTCGCACCGAGGCGTTCCGCACTAAAGCGTCGCGTTACTCGGAACAGACCGCGATCGATGCGTGCTGCCCGCGCAATCTCGATCAATATCCACGCTGATTCCCAAGTTTTTCCGATACACGTGCTCGCCGGTTTGCTTTTGCGTAGCGGTCGTCCGTCCATGTGCACGAGTTTCAGTAGTTATGCTCAAGGTGACAGCGGCACTTGTGAGAGAAAAAGTAAAAATAAGAAAATAAAAGAACCGATCTACGGAGGTCTTGTTCAGGTGTCCCCCCCCCCCCCCCGAGTAAAATTGCATATCATTTACTCACACTTCGGCTCCTATTACTGCTACTTATACTAGCTACTATACTACAACTACTGCTGTGACTTGACACCCACACTTATCCCACGTGGGGTTAGATCTATCTATCTATCTATCTATCTATCTATCTATCTATCTATCTATCTATCTATCTATCTATCTATCTATCTATCTATCTATCTATCTATCTGCATATCTATCTTGTATGTATGTATGTATGTATGTATGTATGTATGTATGTATGTATGTATGTATGTATGTATGTATGTATGTATGTATGTATGTATGTATGTATGTATGTATGTATGTATGTATGCCATCACCACAGTGTACTACTACTATACTACTACTACTACTACTGCTACTAGCACCACTGCGACGAGAACGACGACGACACTACCACTTTCGTCTGCTATTCGTGCTATATATTACCACCATTGCTACCGCACGTCTTTACTTCGCCTCATCACTAGCATGCCCAGCGTATTCTATACGTCCACTGAGAAACGAAGGCCGGTCGCAGTGGTCTCCCAATTCACCCTGTCTTGCGCGAGCTGGCTTCCCTAACTACTGCTGCCACAGATAACGCTTCTGTTATACTATATCGATTATCTCTGCTGCGGCTGTCGCGACTAATTGTGGCGACAGGATGCGGAAGTAGGCTTGTTGAAGCAATCTCCCCTGCCCATTCGTCTCTACGGTCCCGCCAAAGGGCCCGAGCAAGGCGAAAGCTGCGAACTCCATCAAGGAGACAGACGAACGGCAAAATAAGAAAGAAGTTTTATTTGTTGACCCTGTACGCAACGCGCTTCCCTTGTTTGTTTCTTTCCTTTGCTTCTCGTTTCTTTGCCTGCCTCGAAGCGAGAATGAGGTAAGGCGCCGCGCGCGTCGCGGATAATGTGACAGCCCGTCTTCATCTGGGACACACGCCCGCGCGCCCTGTCGTTGGCGACCCCCTCCCCCATCCTCTTCCTTACCGTGAATCACCGTTGTTACGTTTTCGCGAACGCAACGGATGCCACTTCCGGTTCTCTCGACAACGTGACGGACCAGGACACACACACCCGCGAATAAACAGGGTCACTGACGTCTTTGTTGCCAGAGAGCTTCGTTGTCCAGTTGAATGATGCGCGTATCTATATCTGTGTATGCAGGTCGGCCGGCCACTCGATCTGTCGACGGAGCGAATAAATGGGAAACGGCCATTGGGTCGTGAATCAGCGGTCAATGGGATACAAATACGTTAGAACATGCGCTTGATTGCCTCCATTAACTTTCAATTACGCGATTGCCTTCATAATTCACTTAGCAAATCTCCTGTGGTATAGCAATAGCTATTTGACGTAGCGCTACGAAACTAGGAAAAAAAATACCTTGGTTTGGGTGAGTTGGTCCATCATTAGAGGAAACTTGAGAAGCGCAAACGAAGAAAACGAAAGGCACACAACAGGAATGACGATTTACTTGCGACTGGCGTTTATCGGCAACGAAGAACGTGATATTGATTGATATGTGGGGTTCAACGCCCCAAAACCACCATATGATTATGAGAGACGCCGTAGTGGAGGGCTTCGGAAATTTTGATCACCAGGGGTTCTTTAACGTGCACCCAAATCTGAGCACACGGGCCTACAACATTTCCGCCTCCATCGGAAATGCAGGCGCCGCAGCCGGGATTCGAGCTCGTGACCTGCGGGTCAGCAGCCGAGTACCTTAGCCACTAGACCACCGCGACGGGGCGCAGAACGTGATATACCCGCCCATATATAAGCATATGCACACGTCATCCCACAAGAGGTTGCGCGCGTCAGACTTCGAGACATGAAATCGGGAAAACAAATCATCGCATATCAAAATGCGTCGATTGATAAGCCACTTCATTTTTATTTCAACACCAAAGAGACGCTATGCACGCTTACCACCGCAGTTCGTCGTTTGCGCTT
The DNA here is from genome assembly GCF_013339725.1 of Rhipicephalus microplus. Lineage (NCBI taxonomy): Eukaryota > Metazoa > Arthropoda > Arachnida > Ixodida > Ixodidae > Rhipicephalus > Rhipicephalus microplus. The sequence continues at coordinate 120,969,325 of NC_051167.1, forward strand.
CTCAAGTTTTCTCTGAAAAAAAAAAAAAACCCTACCGGCACACACAAACAACCACAAGAGATAATACACGCAATCGCTTTAGCAACTATCTATAGCGCGAAAAAAAAAAGTATTGATGAATTATGAATACCGAGGGTGTGGGTCCGATTCCCGGTCACGACGGGCACATTTCGATGGAGGTGAAGTGCAGGAACGTCAGCGCGCTAAGCTTTATTAAGATGCACGTTAAAGGATACCAGGTGCCGGAAATATAGCAGGGGGGCCACCCACTTCGGCGTGCTTTAAAATCATGTCATGGCCGTAGAACGAGTTCCAGAGCTAGCTATCATCGGTGGCGTTTTGTGGTAGTAAAACGGGGGCTAGAGACGACTGACCGGCTTCACAAAAACTTGCACGCATTCTTTCACATTGATATTGGTCTTTCACATTGCGTTTCATCGGACAAGGTAAACGCCTGCTGTGAGGTTATGTCACCCACGGCATCGGGACGGCTTTAAGCTCTCCCATAGTAGAGTACCCTGTGCTCTAAATCGTTACCCCCTTTTTCTAACCCCCCCCCCCCCTTCCCATTGATAGAGTCTTTTGCGTTAAGAAGTTTCTACGTGGAGGCCCACGGGGTGGCTTTATGCCTCCCATAGTAGAGTACCTCGTATTCTAAATCATTAACAACATTTTCTAAACACAGATAGAGCGCTGGAAATTGAACTGGCTAAGCCAGGTGACTATTCGGACATGTTGGTAACACATGACCGAACCAAAAAAGACTCAAGACAAGGACAGATAAAAACAGGCTTGTGGAACACGAGCGCTATCTCACATTATTAACTGGCTTCAGCGATTTCCGCTGCCTCAGTTTTTTTTGTTTGTTCACTTTTTTATGAACACACATGGGAAGCTAAATGTTCGTTAGAGCCAACAATTTTCGATCTTAACCAAAAGACTTGCTTTATCAAAATAATGAAAACAGTTAACAAACAAACGTTCACAAAAAAGTATTGCCATTTTTTTCGTTATTGCTACCTTTTGCCCATGCGATGTTACCAGAAAACATTGCATATTTAAGTGCGGCTTGTGTAATGTGTAAAAGAAAACGATGTTGAAGTAAGCATGCATAATAGAAGATAAATCGATGGCGCGCTCCTGACAACGGCCTGCTTTTAAAACCCCTATTTCCGGGGTGAATAAAAACTGAGTTTCTTTGACGATGGAACTGGCGTCCCTGTCGGAGGAATAGTATTTTGCGAACATTGGTAAATAATATGTAGCACTTTTTAATCGTGGCTTCCTTGTGAAGGCAGCATTGCGATAATCCGACGGGAAGTTGCCACGCGAAACGCGGCTTTCAAATATGAGAAGGTAGTTGTGTGCTTAGATTCGGGTGCACGTTCAAGAACACCAGGTGCTCGAAATTTCCGGCGCCCTCCACCAACGGCGTCTCTAAATCATATCGCGGTCTCGGGACGTTAAACCTCAACAATTAATATTATTAAATATTAAGAGGTTAAGGAGATCCGTAATCACCCGTAAATCAGTTGGCAGAGTGTTTCGCAAGCGAGAACGCAGTTGGGCGACGCGCTCTGCTGCGACACTACGTGCTTATGTCACCGCTGCTGCGAGGCTCAGCCGAGGATGTGTCATCGAACGCGCGTTGGGCAAGAGATGGAGAGAGAAGCTAGGTCGCTGTGCGCCGGGTAGTGATCTCAGTCGGGCGTGTCGTGAGGTCACCGTCGTCGAGTGTAGGATCGAGTGTCTTTTCCGTCAGCACAAAGTGCGATAACCCAACACGACGTTTCGAAGTGTCTCGTGACCGGGTCCCTTTGTACATGGCTGACGGGTATGACGTACGGTTTCGTCACCGTGATGTCCTGCACGTGGGAAAAAAAGTCAGCTGGTATCCGCAAACAGTTGACCAAGATCCTGCACCAAGACCATGGAGGAGTGACTGTGAGGCACGCCGCGCAATGAGAGACACCCTTTTAACTTTTAACTGCATTTGGGGACCCGAAGGTTGCGGGATCGAATTCCGGCCGCAGCGGCTGCGTTTTCGACGGATTAGAAAATACACGAGGCCCGGATCTGCTCGGGTACTTAGATTTAGGCGCACGCACTGAAGCATCCCAGGTGGTTCAAAATTTCGAGAGCCCTCCTCTACGGCGTTCTTTGTAATTATGTTGTGGCCTTGATTATATGTAGAGTTTGACGTCCCAAAACCATCATATGATTATGAGAGACGCCGTAGTGGAGGGCTCCGGAAATTTCGACCGCCTGGGGATCTTTAACGCGCACCGAAATCTGTGCACATGGGCCTGCAGCATTTTCGGCTCCACATGTTGTGGTTTTCGGGACGGCCAAATCATTACTATGACCACCCACGAAGATATTCAACATGCACCCAAATACATACTTTTTTTTCTCTCAAGCAAACATTTATACACCACAACACACTGAGCTTCATGCGTGTCACCATATTGAGAATGTGCGTCGCGCCATCTGTTGCAAGCGCGGCGAAGCAACACCATGCACTGCCACGTGAGCAGACGCTCCGCCAATCAAACGCGAAACTTTACAACCCGGGTCTGGCTGTAAGCATGTTTCGCGCTTTTCATCTCTTCGAATTGTGTACTGTTTTCGTGTGAAACTTCGAGAAGACATTCTAAAACAGCCCGGAAAGTCTACAGCGCGTGCATTTTCAGACTGCAGAAACAACTTCACAGGGTACGTACCATTGAGACGAAAAGAAATGTGAACAGCGAAAAGCGTTCGTTTCGGCTCAGCCAAACTGCGGCATGATTTGGCTGTGGCAAGGCAAAACGTGTGCTGTAAAAGGGAGTGCAGCATAGCGCTAGAATCTCGCTCCAGCTTGCGCTGATGTGCCGCATCTGTTTGTCATTTGCCAGTAATGCTTGGCGCTTAGAACACAGACGCGGTGTGAAGCGCCAACCAGAGCAAGATTTTATAGTGCTATACGGTGACAGCGGCTGAAAGCACAGATTCGCCTAGCGACAGTGAACGTTGGTTCACACCGGCTACTAGCACCGGTCGCGCAACCATTTGCGACAGTGTGACCAAAAAGCGACTGATGTTCACACTGGCACAGGCTGCATGCGAGCGACCGGAAGTCGCAAACCCAGAGAGTCATGTCCGAATCTCGTTATCAGCGAGAACTTTGGAGACCGGCGCCGATCAGCTGATCACCGCCAGTGAAGTAGCGGAGGGAACCGAGCGCACCGCATATGTTGTGTTTCGTCCGTTCTTGCACGGGAGTCGCTTGCTGGATTCCGTGCCGACCGGTTGTGCGCCCGCGCGCTCCGCGCGCTTGCGATCTTCGGCGTCAGCGTAGCTCTGGCCGACTGGGCTCGCCCTACGTCACCTCCTGCCGCCGACGACCTTCGACGACAGTGTAGCTCAGACTTACTGGACTTGCTCTACGCCATCTACCGACGCCGACAAGAGCTCTCGCAAGTGTGCCCCGTCCTTGGACTCCAGTGACCGTGCTTCCATCTTTCCTGTCTCTCCTATCCCCTCAGTTTGTTGTCGCTTCTTCTTCCTCTTTTCTACACCTTTACTCCTACCCTTTTTATCCCTCCTCACCCCCATCCCTTATGAGCTACTGTGGCGGTGTCGCTCACTGAAGCAGACAATAACGGGGCTCACTTTTCTCTTCCTTTCTCTCTCTTAAGAATCACTCACACGTTCTTGCACAGCGTTCCCAGTAGCGTCAAGGAGTTTGATTCAAGCGAAACAAGAGATTAGAGGATTTTGGTCTGTCCGGCGAACCGCTATACGGAAAAAAATTTGGCGGATACCGGTTTACCGGGTCTGAACTGCGCATGCGCGTGCCTTACGGGCGTTTACCGGACACTCAAACGCCCAAACGCCCAACATGCTTCCAAGGTTGCCATTACCGGCTTCCCTTTGAGCCGAGTCAAGTCGAGCCAAAGAAAAACGTAAAAAAACAACAAAATAGCTACTTCGAGGCCCGCTACCAGCATGGCGCTACGGACACGCTACTCGCCTTCCGACGATAAAATTATACTCGAAGAAGTTCTTGCTCTGAACCCTTTCGAGAATGCTTCGCGGTGGCACAGAATCACTGAAAGAGTGTCAATGCTACTGCGGCGGACACTCGGGATGCGGATTCTGATGCCGATCACCGTGATGCTGATGTTTTCTTCATAGTTAGGCTTAAATCATAGCGCAAGTAAAGAAAACAAACAAATTTCCGTTTTGTAACGAAAAGTTTATTGGCATTGTCTAATTTTTTTTTCTTTTCAGATTTAGTCAGCAACCGTGAAGAATTTCTACTTTGCGCATGCGCAGATACGGCGGCCATGGCCGCGAAGGCGTTGCGGGCGTTTTTTGGGCGTATTTTGGGCGGTACGGGATAAAAGTGCAAAAAGCTCGTTTCAACGCTATCCGGCTTGACGCCCTCCGGCAACCCGGTATACGCAAAAACGTACCGGAGTGCCGGACAGACTAAAATCCTCTATTGTCATGGTGCTGGTGCGCTACGCCATGGTGTCAGCTCTGGCAGCACATAAGCCTCCAACGAAAAAAAAAATGGCAGCATATTCACGGAGTGAATGATGAAGAATGGGGCGAAGCTTCCGTCCTTCCATTCGTTCTTGCTTCCGTCTGTCCATGCGGGCGTCTGTGTGGCCACCTGTGCGTCCATCCGCCCGTCCGTGCGTGCGTCTGTTCGTGCGCCCACACGTACATCTGTGCATCCGTCCCTGCTTTCGTCCACGCATCCGCTCCTGCGTCCGTCCATGCGTCCATCCGTCCGTGCAGCCATCCGTGCGTCCGTCCATGCATCTGTCTGTGTGTCCGTTCGTCCCCCTATTCAGCACTCCAAGTACCACCATCTCGCATCTTTTCATCAATATATTCTCCATATAGAAGCACCGCCATCTAGCGCACATTTCGAGGACTAAACGGGAGGTGGCACATGCACACTTTCTTACGGCTTGCGCTTCGGGTTTACTTCCCACCTTTAACCACCTCGAGTTCATGGTATATACTAGTTCACTGTATTCATGGCTATGCGGCCCAACGCTCGCTAAACCATTCTAAAACCAAGGAGGTTACACCCAGCGAGTATAACGTAGCAACCCTTTCTTGTCAGATAGTGCTCAATGTACATGGGAATGGCTACTAATGGGGAATGAGAGACAGGAGAATGCGGCTTTTAGTTAACGCGTACGCTGCGAATTTTTTATTGTTCAACAACGCACAGAAGAAATCTCCCACCGGCACCACCTTGGAGGTCAAAATGTAAGACTGGTTACACACTACGACTACTACTACTACTACTACGAGGGACGAACGGGTGCCGCTTAAAGGAGCTTCGCCCCTAAAAAGCCGGTGATGGGTGTGACCCTCCCTTCGTTCGCGAGAGTTGGCCTGCCATGCAAGCCACCTACTTCCCGAGCTGCGCTGAGACGACGAGGAGTATTTCCGAGAGTCGTACGCATTCAGAAACGGTCCTTGAGTTTAATTTGACTTGCCGCAGCCTAAAATGCAGCACAAACGCGTCTGGAACGTGGTGTTTGAAGTCGTTGTCAAAGGCATGAAGCGCAAACACGTTCCGAACGCGCTGCATTGAAGGCGGTGGCAAGTCAAGTTCAAGACAATACGACGGAAGATAGTGCACAATTCATTTTTCTTCATTTTGATGGTGTTTAGCTTTTTGCGAATGCCGCCAGATGAATTCGACTGTTTGCTCGAGCTTCTGCGCCCCGCCATCTCCAAGCCAAGCATTCCGTGGTGGTGGCGGCCATGGTGGCACACACCCAGAAGAACACACTCGTGTGTATTGGTGACTGTGACGAAGCAGGGAAAGCGAGAGCAGACGACGGAGTGGCCGATCGCTGGAAGGCGAGAAAAACGAAGGAGCTCGGGCTGCAGAGAAGATTAAGAAGGGCGCGCGCAGGCGAGACAGTTTTTTTTTTTTGGAACGCCGGCAGAACGGGCGGCAGGTTGTTGGAGAACCCGCATCTACGCGCGAGGTTCGCATACACAGGGCGCCTGTCTTCGGGACAGCGAGCGCCTCACGGTCCTCGCCTGGCAAGACCTGGGACGCGGCCTGCTGCTCTCGGAGAACCCGCACCTACGCGCGAGGTTCCAGCTTGTCCACCGCCGTCGAGACGAGCGTCGCAAGGTCCTGGCCTGGCGCGGACGAGCCCTGTCTGGCTACCGGCTACCGAGCGACGGTTCGTTCACTCGGCCCTTAACCCCTGCTGCTGCTGCTACGTCGTTTCCACACCGGACATCTACCCGACGACGATTACGTCATCACAGGGACGCAACCAGCCCACAGCCTCCTGGTCCCCAAGCACCGCCACGTGAGACAATTGACTAGTAGTGTACGCTGCCGCTTTATGTATTTCGTGTGTGTATGCTGTCAAATACAATTGTAGTGTGGTTTGTTAACGTCAGATACCGTCTCCTCCATCCGCAACGCGTCACACGCTCTGCGGCGCGACGAACCTCACCAACAAACATCACATCTGGCGTCCGCGCGACAGGACCGCTCTTATCCTATAAAAGAGCAGCGCGTCGCTTATGCGGGTCTGACGGTTGACGATGGAGACGGACAAGCTCACAGCAATTGGAAAGGAACTGGGGTTGAGCGGTCCAGGGCTAAAGCAGTGGATCGATGAGGAGCGCGTACGTGAACGAGAAGCGCGGGAAGTACGTTTAGCCGAACGCAATGCGGCAAAAGAAGCTGATGCCGAGGCACTGGCGAGGCTACAAGCAGAAAAGGAGGTTCTCGAACTAAGGTTGAAGCTCCGAGAGTTAGATGCGACAACGGGTAGCGTGACTACAGGTCAATCAGTAGAGGGTCCGCACATGGGTTCTCCTCAAAGCTACGAAAGTCCGCACAAACTCATACCGCCCTTCAACGAAGTTCGCGACGAGCTGGACGCGTACATCCAGCGCTTTGAACGCGTCGCCAGGAGCCAGGATTGGCCGCAAGACAAGTGGGCCCTTTCACTGAGCCTTTGTTTGACAGGTGAAGCGCTAAGTGTTGTTGGCAGAATGGCACCTGACCATGCCATGGATTACGCAACGTTAAAGAAAACGTTGTTGCAGCGCTTCCGGTTTACAGAGGAGGGCTACCGCACTAAGTTTCGGTCGGCGAAGCCTGAGGACTGCGAAACGGGTCGACAGTTCGCTGGGCGATTACTAGGTTATTTCGACCATTGGCAAGAGATGGCCAAGACCGAACGGACGTACGAAGCTCTACGAGACGTTATTGTTTCAGAGCAATTCATCACGCAGTGCCACGAGAAGCTGGCAATCTTCCTGCGGGAAAGGGATTGCCGAGGAATTGAAAAGCTAGTAGAAGCTACTGATCATTATATGGAGGCGCAGGGTTTCGTCAACTTTGGTAAAGGTAAGGACGACAAGGACCATAAAAAGCCACCAGATCGAGCGCAGGCCGCACTACGGAAAGAGGAAAAGGACAAACCACATTGTTTGCTTTGTGGAAAGCGCGGTCATAAGGCCTCAGATTGCTGGGCAAATACTAAAGGGCCAAGGACAAAACCAGCCTTCTGCGGAAAATGTAGACGTAGTGGGCATAGCAAAGAGGACTGCCCTAACAAGGGAAGCGGTAAAGCCTCGTGCCTGAAAGAGCAAGCAGAAGGTCCGAAAGCATCAAACCAGGAGACACAGGCTTCCCGGCAAGGTACTGATTGCTCGAAACGTACGAGAATCAAGTGGGAGGACAAGTCTATGCCTACGGCCGAAGGCGTCCTTGAAAACCAGCCCGTTACGGTCTTACGGGATACAGGATGCGACTCGGTTATTGTGAGAAGGTCCCTTGTACCAGTCAGCAATCTGACGGGGAAAGTTTCCTCTGTGTGTCTTCTTGATCGAAGGGTACTGAAACTGCCGGAGGCAGACGTGCGAATTATTTCACCCTTTTTCTCAGGCAAGACTCGCGCGATCTGCATGGATGACCCACTGTATGACGTCGTTCTGGGAAACGTCCAAGGGGTCCGTGACGCCTCCGATCCTGATCAAGATTGGAAAAGACACCTACGTCCAGCTAGTCCGATGAAAATATCATCTAGGGTGGGAGCGGACGACGGATCGCTGACTGGATCTTATACTACAGATGCATTCACTTCGGTTGCGAGGCAATCAAAGGAAAACGAAGTCGCCGCGACAGTCGGACAGAGTTCTCGTCGCCTGCCGGTACCAACAATAAGTCCCCTAGATATGAGTGCACGTGACTTGCAGAAAAGTCAGAGGGATGACGCTAGCTTACAGAAATGCTTTGAGGCCGTCGATAAACCCATCCAGACCAGGTTTGCCGAGATTCTTTTCTTCACAAAAGAAGAAATTCTATACAGGAGGTACAAGCTCAGATCGAAGAGAGAAACTGAACAACTTGTTGTACCTACAGCCCTCCGCCATTGTGTAATGCAAATGGCTCATGAAGGAATTCTTGCGGGCCATCAGGGTATAAAACGCACAACAGACCGTATCCTCGAGGAGTTCTATTGGCCAGGGGTACTTTCTGACATCACACGATTTGTGAAATCGTGCGACACGTGCCAGAGAACTTTCCCAAAACACTTAGTTGGGCGAGTACCGTTGGGTAAAACCCCCGTCATTGATACACCGTTTAAGAGAGTGGCCATTGACATTGTGGGACCATTATCTCCCAAGTCAGAAAAAGGGAATAGATACGTTTTGACAATGGTGGACATGGCAACGCGGTATCCTGATGCGGTGGCGCTGCCAAGCATTGAAACAGAAAGGATCGCTGAAGCACTGTTGGAGATGTTCTCGCGAGTGGGGGTACCTCAGGAAATCATCAGCGACCGAGGCACGTCTTTTACGTCCCACCTAATGCGCGAATTCAGCAGGCTTCTATCCTTCACACAGTTGCCGACGACACCATATCATCCCATGGCAAATGGTCTTGTCGAGAGGTTCAATGGCACACTTAAACGAATGATAAGACGAATGTGTCAAGAGTGCCCGAAAAGTTGGGACCGGTACTTAGCGCCTTTACTTTTCGCCTATAGAGAAGTTCCGCAGTCAAGTTTGGGCTTCGCCCCGTTTGACTTACTGTATGGCCGTTACGTCAGAGGGCCCATGTCAATATTGAAAGAGATGTGGACTGGTAATCATCTAGATGATGAGACGAAGACCTCGTACGGCTATGTAGTTGACCTGCGGAGACGTCTTGAAAACACTTGTCGTCTAGCCAAGGAGGAGCTGCAGAAAGCCAAACTTGTGCAGAAGAAGCACTATGACATGAAGACTAGACCACGGCGTTTAGCTGTTGGAGACAAGGTGCTGCTGCTACTCCCGTCGGACAACAACAAACTGATTCTAACATGGAAAGGGCCTTTCACAGTTCTAGAGAGGAAGAATGACGTGGATTACGTTATTGATTTAGGAACGCGAACATCTCTGTTTCACGTCAACCTCCTCAAAAAATATCAAGAACGACCATCGGTACCACAGCCAACAAAAGAAGCGTCAGTCGCGTGTCTGGCTGATGATACTGAGCACGACGATCTACCATGCGCACCTTTTCAGCAAAAAGAATCTGCTGCCGATGTGAACATATCGGAAGCACTCTCTACTAAACAGCGCACGCAGATCGCTAGAATACTGCATACCTACGAGAATGTATTCACCGACATTCCCGGCAGAACACATCTCACCCAGTGCAAGTTGAATGTCGCAACGGATACACCAGTGAACATACGGCCGTATCCACTACCGTTTGCTACCAAAGAGGCAGTTCAACAAGAAATTAGAGACATGCTGAAGCAAGGCATCATCGAGCCATCTGAGTCTCCCTACCAGTCGCCGATAGTAGTTGTCAAGAAAAAAAGACGGGACAATACGTCTATGCATTGACTTCCGGCAACTCAACAAGATACTGCTGAACGACAATGAGCCCATACCTCGAGTTGATGTTATTTTTGGACAACTGGGGAAGGCACGATATTTTTCTAAGTTCGACTTTGCTAAAGGGTATTGGCAAGTCCCGATGCATGAAGAGTCCAAAGCAATGACAGCGTTTTCTACATCAGCAGGCCTTTATCAGTTTCGTTTCATGCCGTTTGGCATTAAAACCGCCCCAGCTGTCTTCAACCGTCTAATGAGGAAGGTGGTAGCAGATATACCCCATATTTACTTTTACTTCGACGATGTGCTCGTTGCAACCGAGACGTGGACAGAACACGTGGCCACACTTGAAGCCTTTCTTCAACGAGTTAGCGAATCCGGGTTGACGATTCGACCAACGAAAAGTGAGATTGGTCAGCGGTCAGTAAAGTTCCTCGGTCATCACGTCGAAAATGGCATCATCAAACCCCAGATCGAAACCCTTGATAAAATACGGGCAGCCAAGCGCCCACAGACGAAAAAAGAAGTACGCTCTTTCCTTGGACTTACGGGCTATTACAGAGATTTCGTCCACAAGTACTCCGAGATAGCAGGACCATTAACTGAACTGACTAAAAAGAGAGCCCCTAACAAAGTAATTTGGGGAGTGCAGGAACAGAAAGCCTTCGATGCACTCAAGACCATGCTGTCTACACAACCTGTCTTGAGAGCACCCGATTTCGCTCAGCCTTTTGTACTTCGCACCGACGCCTCGTCAACAAGCGTAGGTGCCATATTTATGCAGCGGCATGGTGCTATGCTACACCCAGTGTCGTACGCTAGCCGACGACTGCAACCACGAGAAACTGCCTATTCGACAATCGAGCGCGAAGCCCTGGCACTCACGTGGGCCATCCAGAAATTTCATATTTACTTGTTCGGGCGAACGTTCATACTACAAAGCGACCACAAGCCTCTCGTTTACATCAACTCCGCCAAACACATCAACAGCCGTGTTCTACGTTGGAGCCTCATACTCATGGAGTACGACTTCAGCGTTGAATATATAAAAGGCAGTGAGAATGTAGGAGCAGACTATATGAGCCGGTTGCCAAGCGCATGAACATCATCGCTACACGGCTTGAGGATTTCGCAGTGTCGGGTATAATTGATGGAATTTTTTTTTTCGGTGCACATTACTTACCGTGACGGACCAACTTTCATCTCGTCTTGCGAGTACCTTTGAGAGTGTCGGGTGTGCGGGGCCCTGAACACTGGTGACAACTTTTGTGTCTCTTATGTGTGCCGAGTGTGCGGGGCTCGGAAGTGTAGTGCAGTGCTCCGAGTGCGCGTGTACTACGGTGTCCCAAGGGATCCAGTGGCAGCTGCAAGTTCTTCACAGCGAAGAACCTTCTTAAGTGGGGGGGTAATGTGACGAAGCAGGGAAAGCGAGAGCAGACGACGGAGTGGCCGATCGCTGGAAGGCGAGAAAAACGAAGGAGCTCGGGCTGCAGAGAAGATTAAGAAGGGCGCGCGCAGGCGAGACAGTTTTTTTTTTTTGGAACGCCGGCAGAACGGGCGGCAGGTTGTTGGAGAACCCGCATCTACGCGCGAGGTTCGCATACACAGGGCGCCTGTCTTCGGGACAGCGAGCGCCTCACGGTCCTCGCCTGGCAAGACCTGGGACGCGGCCTGCTGCTCTCGGAGAACCCGCACCTACGCGCGAGGTTCCAGCTTGTCCACCGCCGTCGAGACGAGCGTCGCAAGGTCCTGGCCTGGCGCGGACGAGCCCTGTCTGGCTACCGGCTACCGAGCGACGGTTCGTTCACTCGGCCCTTAACCCCTGCTGCTGCTGCTACGTCGTTTCCACACCGGACATCTACCCGACGACGATTACGTCATCACAGGGACGCAACCAGCCCACAGCCTCCTGGTCCCCAAGCACCGCCACGTGAGACAATTGACTAGTAGTGTACGCTGCCGCTTTATGTATTTCGTGTGTGTATGCTGTCAAATACAATTGTAGTGTGGTTTGTTAACGTCAGATACCGTCTCCTCCATCCGCAACGCGTCACACGCTCTGCGGCGCGACGAACCTCACCAACAAACATCACAGTGACAGAAGGCCAGCGCAATATATATATATATATATATATATATATATATATATATATATATATATATATATATATATATATATATATATATATATATATATATATATATATATATATATATATATATATATATATATATATATATATATATATATATATATATATATATATATATATATATATATATATATATATATATATATATATATCAGGCAGACGGACGGACGGGCGGACGGATCGATGGACGCTTCACCTCAGTCATTATCAATCACACCTTGGAGATGCTGCAATTTTTTTCTAACACTTTTTTCGCCATCTTTCAGCAGATCTGCTGTTACCTCATCCTCACCAGCTGCTTTGGTTCTTTGCATTCCTTCCAAGGTTTTCATTACTTTCCTGTCGTTACTGGTAGGATGTCGAATTCCTCTGGGCTGTTATGGCTTCCTACGATATCGTCCTGGTTATTTCGGCTTCTGTACAGCTCTCTGTAGAGCTCCTCCGCCACCTAAACTATCCTATCCATATTCGTTATGGCATCGCCTTTTTTAAAAAATTAAATGTATGTAAGGAGAGGTTGGTGCCAATGCGTGGCGCCGGCTACTCCTCTTCTCTTGCACAAAAGTCGGCATCGCACATTTTGTAGCAAACAAAAGGCTATACATATGTACATAGCACAACACTTACACAATGAGTTCACGTTTTTCAACACTAAGTGTCCACACCATACAGAAATGGGTCCACACTGCATAGAAATGTGTCCGCACCACACTGAGTTTGTAAAAAACACAAGTAATCACGTCAATTTAAGTGTTCACACAAGAACGTGAAAGTTCAATGAAATGTCTAAGGTAATTTTGTCGCTTAAATACTGAACTGTTTTCAGAAAGGTTTTCCCCAAAATATCGTAGTGAAACACGAAAATATTGTTTTGAAACATACCGCGGTTAACAGTGAAGTGCATTCGTTTTTTTGTTTAGTACTTTTGAGGTATTTCTGATTCCTCCAGAAAGTGAACGACTGCACGCGCTGCAGTGGCTTTTAGCTTTCTTTTTGGCCATGTACCCAACATTTTCGCAATTGATGGAGGTCGCTTATTCCAAGGAGGATTAAAGAAAAATTGCTGGAGTGGAAGCTCCCGCAATGCCTTGCCAGCAGAAGTGAAGCCACGTTTTTCCACTGCCAAGATGGCGGAAACATGCTCTTTTCTGATAGTGCCCACCTAAAGATCAAGTGGCTTTGATACGTTATGTAAATGCTACGTTAGTTCTATATTAAAAGACATTTCTTTCCGACGAAATAACACGCAGAAAACGAGTATGGATAACTGAATCTTCAAAGAACTTTGCCTCCAATTAGAGGCTCACTAAGGAAAACTAATTACTGTAAGACGCACTTGGAGCACTATGTGGCCCGAAAAAGTTCCCACATTAAACTCGTTGGGCGTGCGAGGGAAACGCATCGTTTTTATTCGCTGAAAGGTGATACTTTATCATGCCCCTAGTAAGATGGCCGCCACAACCGCCATCTTGCCAGAGGAACGGCTTCACTTCTGCGCAATCATTTCCACTCCAGCAATTTTTTAAATCCTCCTTGGCTTATTCAAAGAATTGAGATTTTGAAACATATTCTTTCGAGGTACGTCATGATCTTTCCAATGGAGAAGAATGTGCTTCACGTCTTCTTGAGCTTCTCCACATGAGCAGGTAGGACTGCCAGCTTTCCTTATTCTATACAGGAAAGCCTTCGTGTAGACTGTCCCAAGTCGAAGCCTATGGACGACTGTTTCTACCGATCGGCTAACTTTTAACGGAATATTCAATTCTATACCGGGATCAATGTTACACAACAAAGAGTTTTGCGCACCATATTCGAACCAAGTTTCCTTAGACAGTTGACAGCTCAGCTTATTTATTAGACACCGTGCATCGCTCATCGATAGAGGGAGCAGTGATATATTATTTTCTTGATGTGCTGCATATGCAATGTGATCAGCTATGTCGTTTCTTGTGATTCCACAGTGGCCTGGCACCCATTGGAACATTATGGTGTGGTTTAAATCTTTTGCTATAGCGTAGGTCCTCTTTATTTCATATGCGAGCTCACTAGCTTCGTTGCCCAAGCTGATTCCTTTTAAAGAAACTAACTTTTAAAGAAAAGTGAGTCACTGATAACTACACATAGAAGTGGACCTGGATGTAAACATATGAAGCGTAAAGAACAGAGTATTGCACAGAGTTCTGCTGTTGTGGATGTTGTGAAATGGCTGAGTTTAAAAGCTTTTCTCGCTTGGTATGCAGGTACAGAGAATGCCGACGTAGAGCTTTGATTCAGACATGATCCGTCGGTGTACACGTGAATATAGTCTTCATAAAGGTGTGTTAAAGTTAATCGCTTTATTACAATCATGGGCATATCATTCTTACAATTTATTCCCGGAATCGAAGTTGTAATATCTGGGATAGAGAGTCGCCATGGTGGGTGGGATGCACATGGAGGCCAATACTCGTGCGTAGGCAGTAAACTCTTGAATTCTACTATGGCATCGCCTTCCTTGTCCTTTAATGCACACATCAGATTTTCGCCTAAGCACAGTTTGCCTTCGAAGCTTTTAGGCTTAATATCTGTTATTAAACTGCTGAGCGCAGTTAGCACACACACACACACACACACACACACACACACACACACACACACACACACACACACACACACACACACACACACACACACACACACACACACACACACACACACACACACACACACACACACACACACACACACAAAGGCAAGGACGAGCGCAGCATTTCACCTCATTTATTATTAATAAGACTTTACTATTATTACTAGGCCAATCTCATGCTCTACTGCAGTATCTGTACCTTCCAAACCCAACCGGGTGCCGTTTCGAGTAAGGAGAAGGCGCAGCAGAATTGGCTGTGTTGGCCGCACGCAACATTGCTGAGCATGCCGAAGCTAAACGCTATAATTGCGCCCCCTACGCAACTCCGACGTTAATACACATGTGTTTAAGTACACATTCGGGGCTCATCGTTCAGACCAGGTCTGTGATTGACGTATACAGCGTCGACTGGAAAGAGAAGGGGGGGGGGGATCAGGCGGCTGGGCTATAATGTGATCGCCGCACGCAGCGAAAGTGGCTTGCGTCGGCTTTTCTGATCGGATTGGCCGCGAAGCGATCGAGCCGAGACGAGAACGAAGGCGGTTACGATTGACAGCACGGGTTATTAACGCCGGCGCTCGGTGGTTCCAGCGCCGTCAGCTTGACGGACGTTGTGGCAGCGCCGACGCTGACGACGACAACAACGGAAGCGCGCAAGTGGGCATTTCCACGCGTGCGAGCTATCTTGCCTTGAAGACCGGAAGCGAATAAAAAAAATGTTGTGTCAGGGGGCGTGCGTGTAATCAGCCCGTTCGATTCACTTCCGGAAGCTTCCTTGTTTTTTGTAAGAACTTCCTGCAGTCGTCATGTTTTCTGTGTAAGCTCATAGAACAACCGCGCTCCAGCTGTTGTGGAGGTTCGTTTAATGAGCGAATAGTCTTATAGGGCCCCAGATTTGGCTTGAGATGGGTTTGAGACAAGCCAACTAATAGGGAGAGAGATAACAACCACGTTAGCCCGGTTTATCGCCTGGCGTCCTACTCACGGGAAGGGATTGATCGATTGATATGTGGGGTTTAACGTCCCAAAACCACTGATGATTATGAGAGACGCCGTAGTGGACGGCTCCGGAAATTTCGACCACCTGGGGTTCTTTAACGTGCACCCAAATCTGAGTACACGGGCCTACAACATTTCCGCCTCCATCGGAAATGCAGCCGCCGCAGCCGGGAAGGGAAAAGGGGACTACATTATACGTAGTGATCACATAAGCATAGAAATAATACGTACACTGAGTGTACGCTGAGTGTACACTGAGTGTACACTGAGTGTACACTGAGTGTCTTTAAGAACTCCAACAGCGCTTTTGCGTTGCGTATCGCCCAACAACTGTTTCTGCCAAGAGCCGAGACGGTGCAATGCCACCTAGATGATTTTAGGCTTGCTCACTGCTTCTTCAGTGTGCTCTGACGTCACTTGCTTTAGACCGGTGTGTTTCGCTGCACATAGTGTTTATGCTTGCTCTCGTCGCTCGACAGACATGGATTGCCAAGCATGACGAACGTCTTCGTGGCATGCTGGTGTGCTTGTAGGACGACTCGAGGGGACCATGTTTTTCTGTATCCGTTAACTGCAGCGTGGATACATGTGATACGCTTTGTGCACTGGATATTCGCAATTTGTACGGCTGCAAATCTGAGCGGTTGGACGATGCTGCGTGGCAAAGTGTTGCGGCGAAGGAACCGAAGTTGCGAGTGTTCTGGTTTCCTAAAGGGCAACCAAAGAACGAAATGGGGGCGTCGTCAAGCAGACGTCGACATCCGTTTTCTTCGTGACCCGAAGGTATGTGCGTCCGTACTACGTATTTCTAAGTCGTTCCAACGGCACTATAGCTCCACCATGTTCCGTTCTTGCTCTGAAATAAAGGTGACATGCGTGTTTCTGACTTGTTAACATAAGCCCTGGAAATAAAATAAAGAACGCTTGTGGCAGTACCTATTGAGAACAGGCATTTTTCTTCAGGGTCGGTAAACATTTCGCTACTGATGATTAGTGAAGCGGACTTCTTGTATTAAGTCTGTTCACGTGGCTGAGAAAAATGAGAGGAATGTTGTTGCATTGCTTAGTGATTTGGTTTTGTGCATAGTCTTTTCTTGCGGATGTTCCAACCACTTAATTGCGGTATTAGCGCCAGTCTTGCCAGCGTCTTAGCCTGATATGTTTCTTTAAAGTTTGGATGCGTGTAAACACTTACAGTAAAGCGCGTTCTTAATGGTTTTCAGCTGTGTGCTCTCTACTTCAAGCTAGAACATTCAAGAACCACTACCAAATATACCGATCTAAGAACCGACAGTGCAGTAAAAGCACACAAGGGGGTGTGGGGGCTACCCGGTTTATTCTAGACCCAGCACTAACTATTACCCCAGGTCGTAAGTTATAGGAGTGACTATGCACCACTGCGAGAGGGGCCAGAGCAAAAGAGAAACGCTGCTCCTTGTGTCGGCCACAAAAGACGTTTGTGAAACAAAATATTTTGCTTTGTCGGGCAGTGGTCACCCTCTGACATACTTGTGGCAATGGCGCACACTCTACTCATTAACTACGTGTCTATGAAGACAGATGTTCGAAAGAGTACAAATAAAACTGCAGAAACTTTGCAAATGAGTAGGAACAGTTTCTCCGCATGTTATAAAGAGTGTGTGAGTGTGTGAGTGCGTGTATTGTTAAATAATAAATCAGATTTACCTTAATTATTATGTCACTTTGATGGACCATCGCATTTCACTCTTATAGGTCGACCGCACGTTCAAAGGCGCACACTCTTTGGCTTTTTCGTGGAATGAATGGCGCACAGATAAATCTATTAACGCTTTAAAGCGTAATACATTACTTGAGCCAGCAACTTTTTTGTCGCAAAAGGCAGAGTAACGTTTTTAAGCATGTAAAACTCGCCGCGACCGCTTTATGTTCTAACAGAAGACGATGGTGGTAATGAATTCACAGCCTCTAGTACGCGCGCTCACTCGGGCAAAACAAGTGACGTCACGGTGGCAGTGAGCAGGCCTGAAAGTATTTTTCTACGTGGAATTGGAAGGTGCAGCAGCTGCAAGCTTGGCCGCGTTGCGAATGCAGTGCTGCCATCTGAACTTTTTGTTCAACTAATATTGATGCCGTATCATAAATGCCATGAGATAGAGGACACGCATGATACGACATTGATGTCATGATCTGCATATTTGTGTTCGTCATTTCTCGTGTCTTCATGGTAATTTTAGCACACATAGAGTCGATCAAAAGTCTGCGACATGCTTGGTGACATATTCATGGTCGTTAAACATTCATATATCACGCCGTGTTTGTTTGGGATATATCAAGCCAATAAATTGCCCTGAGATCCCGGAGACAGACAGACAGACAGGCAGGCAGACAGACAGACAGACAGACAGACAGACAGACAGACAGACAGACAGACAGACAGACAGACAGACGGACGGACGGACGGACATACAGACAGACAGACAGACAGACAGACAGACAGACAGACGGACAGACGGACGGCCGGACGGACAGACAGACAGACGGACGGACAGACAGACGGACGGATGGAGAGACAGACAGACAGACAGACGGACGGACGGACGGACAGAGAGACAGACGGACGGACAGACAGACGGACGGACGGACGGACAGACAGACAGACAGACAGACAGACAGACAGACAGACAGACAGACAGACAGACAGACAGACAGACAGACAGATAGATAGATAGATAGATAGATAGATGGATAGATAGATAGATAGATAGATACGTTCAAAACGTCCTCGCATTTAAAAGTGTGAACAGGTGACATGACTTTCACACGACATGACAAGGCAGTCGCGTGAAACATCAGAGGTGTTTCTCTCTCTGTCTCTCCTGTTCTAAGAGAAATCGCGCATACTTATACAACAGATTCAAGGGTGACATGGTCGAGCAGAGAGAGCACTCGAACTCATCGAAGATTCGAAAACTGTCAATGTCCTGCACATCTACACTGACCTGTTCTCACAGACGCTGCGGCACGCAGAATGGCCGGTACACTACGATTTTGGACGCGTATAGGTCCGTACGCATCAAGAGATAGAGAAAGAGGAGGGAGGAGGAGACAAAGAAGAACGCTGAAGAAAAAAAAATATAGGCAGAAAAATGCATGCCGCTTATATTCTGGTTGTCACAGCTGTCAAGGGTGTCCACTCAGTATGGACAAGAGAGAAAGAAAGAAAGAGAAATGGAGGAAGAAAGACAGAAAGAAAGATCTTGAATACACAGAAAAAATGTACGTGCACTCATGTTTGTAATGATGTGATCGGCGTACATATAAGGAGGACCCCGTCAGCAGGTGCCATGAAATATTCAAGGCGGTGCGCATGCACGGGACTACACGCAGTTCGACGTGTCACTACGGGTGCCGGAACTTCGACTTTTACTCGGGCACACGAGCGTAACAGTGCTGCAGGTATTACGCATTTTATGTACGCCATACCTATCCGGGCATATTCATAAGTGCGTGGTACGCACGTTTATGCAGGACCATTGTACTTCGTCACTCCATAAATAGCGGGTAACTATGGCTCTTTATTTCTATTCCAGGTGCCAGCGATTGGGCTTTGCATCTTCTTTATGTATGCGTGCATGCGTCTTTCGTGAGCTGTTTCATCCGTATCGAGGTTCTGTCCGGCTGTCGGGAGTAAAAGGGTACGGAGGCGTGGTGAAGTGCTGCTCGTTTTGGCAACAGTAGATAGATGCATGCACGCGTGACATTCGTCGTGAGGCAACGCGTGTCGCATTATCGTCACGTGGCACGCGAGTCGCCGTGTTTCGTGACGATCGACACGTCCCCGCGTCTCACCTGACGAACGGTATACGGCGTTCTCTTTGGATGAGAGTTCGTTGAACCCCGGAGCGGCCGATAAGTATTGGAGAGGCGAGAAAAATTAGGACGAGAAGTCAGTGATGCAGGGTGACTCCATGGTTGTTCTGAAGTAATCAATTGGTTGTTTAAATTAACCGTTTTATAATTGAATTTATTGTTTATTGTTTTTAATACACCAGCTCGCATGTTCGTCTGACGCGTCATTCCGTAGATCGAATCATTCACTCGTCTCTCGAAAATAGACAGTTCATTAATTGATTAACTTGTTAATTCATTCTTTCCATGAGATGTTCGTTCATCATTCACACTTATTCAAAATAATAAAATCATAACGTATATTTCGCCTCGAGTGCCGTTGTATATTGTAGTTTGTACGACGTACTTTAAATAGCTGTTGAAACTTCTGGCGATGCAAAATCTTTCGAACACAGTTTGTTGGCGGAACCATAGTTTGGACTCACAGCCTTGAAGACGACAAGACCCGCCCTGGTGGCCTGATGGCTACGGGGCCCGATTGCTGACACGAGAGTCGCGGGATCGAATCCCGGCCGCAGTGGTCACATTTCGATGGAAGCGACACTTCAGTTCAGGTGATCGTTAAGGAACACCAGGTGGGGAAACAATCTCGGAGCCCTGCACTACGGCGTTCCTCAAAATCAC